>CAUDMG010000336.1:345000-497500 GCA_958450375.1 Homarus gammarus
GAAGGTCAATGCAAAACGTGAAAGAAATTAGTTATATCTATTCTTATTCATCTTAACTACCATAACTATAATTAATTAGTTAAGTGCTGAGGGTAGTTGTTGTTATAGTGAATGATTTAAGTTTGTATGTAAAAAAATTAAACCTAACCTAACCTAACCTAAACCCAACCCAACCTTAACCTAAATAATCTAACCTTAAAAATAACAGCATCATGATAATCTTGACCCCTGGAATGACCTCGAATGACCTTGTAGGGGTCAGACACTCACCTCTGATGTCTTAAGGAAGCCTTCCACGTATTTGGCATGGGCTGAGGTGACCAAGAAGGCAGCACACACACACACCCACAGCCACACCCACGCCCACCCCACAGGCAGATACCTCAGTGACCTCCCGTGTAATGCTACGTCACCGCCCTTGCCCCTCCTCTGGTGTTTCTTGACCTTTTGGTGCCCTAGATCGGTGACCTGACACGGTGAATAACACTCCTCTTCCTCCATTTTGTTGCCTCCTGTCTCCTGATACTGTGACATTAGGTCATCGTAACACACCCTGGAGGTCATCATCTCACTGACCTCCTATGACCTAAGTTGGGGTAAGAGGGAAGGTGTTACATCCTGTTTCCAATGACCTTCTTCGATCTTCGTATCTGTAGATGTGAGGCAAGACAACAGACAGTGGTTGATGTCGGTTCACATCACGTCTTGTTTACTAAATTGAGAAGGTCACGGAGTGGTGGTGTGGCCCAGGAATGGTGACGGTGTGGATTAGGAGTGGTGATGAAGTGGCCCAGGAGTGGTGATGGTGTGGCCCAGAAGTGGTGATGGTGTGGCCCAGGAGTGGTGATGGTGTGGCCCAGTAGTGGTGATGGTGTGGCCCAGTACTGCTATAAACGTGAGAGGCTGTAAGAGGACCCCAGTTGTCTCCTCTAACGCTCGCCTCCTGCCCTTGAAACACCTCCAGCTGACGAGCCCCGTGTATTGTTTTACTAAAGAAATACAAATGGTTTTCTCGCCACAAACCAACTGAATCACTTTAGGTATCGAAGCTTTATTTCCCAGCCTTTATTAGTCAAGGGAAGTTCACTTAGTCTCTCACTACACTGAATAGTTTATCATCTCGCCCCCGTCCATGTTGTAATATCGAGAGAAAGAGAGAAAGAGAAAAAAAAACTACGCCAACTCGCCCACAAATTCCCGAAAGTCTTTGTTGTGTGGCGGAAGTGATCTTGATGATAAACGATTAGACCGGAAGTGACGTACGCAGTTCCTGCCAGCGGATGAGAGGCGATGGAAGTGTCCCAAGTTTGGGATGATTTTTCACTCACCCAACTAGCTCTGAAAAAAGATAATTATGGATAAGAGAAAAGAAACTCCAATATCAAGCTAAATTATGAAATACAACATTTAATTTCGGCTAAATACCCTGCTTGAGTACTAAGTTTCCACAAAATGCAATAAAAATAGTAAATATATATCTATCTACCCCGCTGACCAACCAACATACACAATATCTTGATGAAAAGACGTGGAAAATAAATAATAATAATAATAATAATAATAATAATAATAATAATAATAATAATAATAATAATAATAATAATGCTTTTATAATCACGGGGGGGGGGGGGGTACAAAATTCAACCCAATAGCCCACCAAAATTAATATATTTATTTGATAATATAAAAATGCGAAATCTTTCCCCACATCGTCAGTATTTTGGTTTACAGCAGACCTTGCCGTGTACACAACTTGATTTACAACCGTCCAGCAGACAAAGAAAAAAATAAATATGGTTATCCAGCAATTTTCTTACCCTTGATAATGAAATCCCATTTGCAAACCGATTAAAACCGACTATATTGAAAGGCTTAATATACTAAAAATAAAATAATACCTCTCATGTTAATTTACCATCACCAACATCTCTTTTAAAAATTGAATTTCGATTTATTTTCGAGAGTCGCGTGGTATAATATACTTCAAAGGAGAATTTTTATATTACGGACGCTTACACACTTATTACACATTCCTTTCATATATTCAACATACTCGATACATTCACATACTTGATACGCACTCAACAGACACTCATACACTCAACACACATACTCAAAACACGCTCATTACATTCGCATACTTGATACAGCCTCAACAAGCACTCATACACTCAACACACACACTCAAAACACACTCAACACACTCATATAATTAATGCGCACTCAACAGGCACACATACACTCAAAATACATACTCAAAAGACACTCAACACACTCACATAATTAATGCGCACTCAACAAGCACTCATACACTCATATACTTAATATGCACTCAACAGGCACTCATACACTCAACACACATACTCAAAACAGGCTAAATAACTCACACACTCAACTCACATATTTCATACACACTTCCCATGGACTCACAGACATTAACTAACATCTGAATACAAACCCAGTAAGCTTTCATCCACCTTACACACTCACATACTAACACAATACACACATATGTTTCCTTAATAAATTCCTACATATATATATTAACGTCAACTCCTCCAAAAATTATTAGTGTACGCATTCCTTTACATATCGGAAGAATGTGAGTCATTCATCTGTTATATTAATTACTTCAATTTGTCGTAGTTCTCATATTTTTTTTTATTGCGGTTTATTAAATATTTTCTAAGAGTTTGGTTAAGTTATGTAAAGGTTCATGTTTAATTCATCATGTTCGTTTATAGTTTCCTGTAGTCAACAAGGACTTCAAAAGTTTCTGTGATTTTCAAACTAAAGTCGTTTTCATTCGCCTAAGTCACGTATAGACATTACATACCGAATTTCCCTATCAATCTTGACATATTTCTTTCATACAATTAAAGACGATATAAAATTAATAACCGTTGTCCAATGCATACCTTGCGGAAATAACATACGGTATTGCCAGTTGCATGTAATATACAGTACACTTAACTATACCAAGTCGCATTTTTATCGACGTTTATTTTCTTGTCCACACATTGCGATATTATGTTCCCAACGTCGAAAATCAAGGACTAATATAGAATTTTCTGTTTCTCGAGCGAGGCCACAGTTCTCCCAACTAAAGCACCTAGGCAGGGTGACCAGAATGGTGTTGTTCTTCACACACATATTTGAATAAGTCATTGATTTTCATACCCACAAGCATTTCCCAATATTGGATTGTTCGTACAAACTCTTCCAAACCATTCCTGGTAAAATAAATGTGGTTATAGTTAAGCCTCAAACTTTTGGTGGTTATTTTCTAGGTGAAACATCAAGAATCGTAAATTGATAGAATGTGTGATTATGTCAGCTTACCGGGTTGTAGTTAATAGTTCCGCTGACTGCTAATACACACGGCCACTCAACTTGCTGCCACTCACTTTACTGTTAGTGTTTATCATCATCCTGAAGGCCTGGAATGGCTAACATACCGCCCGTCTCCGATCCTCTGTCTGCTATTACTTTTTTATAAATAATATTTATAAGATATGAATTCCAGATATTAGCATAAAATAAATGTTTATTTTACTGTAGCTCAAAACTTCCTTTCTTTACTCAGTGAAAGTAACTTGAATGGTTGTTATAGATTTTAATGCCATCGGTATGTAATGTGGGAAAGGATTCAGACACGTTATCGTTGCTATGGTAACAATGCACAACACTCGCAGCTACCTTTAAATGAGAGTTTAAAGATTACTCGATTAATGATATAATTACGCTCTCAGAACATCAAGGATTTCTTTCTGGCTATAAGTGAAAATTAAACTTAATGATTTTACCCATAAATCATGCACAAATTGATTGCTCGCTCTCTTCCTACCAGATAAAAGTTGGTCAAGTCATATTTTGCTTTACTGTATACAAAAATTATCTTGAAGTTAGTTGTGTATTGAAAACGTAGTTTGTTAAGACTCGTAATAAATGATCGAATCAATTTATTTTAAGGTAAAGCTTTCTTACCTTTACAGCATACTGTACAAGGCTTATTATTAAACAGGTATTTGGTATGGGGAAACTTTGGTGCTCTGGATATGAAGTGTTTAGTAGTTAAATCAAGAATAGTGTTGTAGCGCCTCAATAAATAAAAGTGGCCTTTCGTTTAAGAAACCTGCAGTATTACTCACAACTTGACGAGAAAAACGATGTAAATACCCCCATTTTCTACGTTCAAAGATTATAATGTAGGTTCTGTACACCGCCCACCTCCTGCATCCATTTCAAGTTACAGGTATTTGTTGGTCGATGTCTTCAAGCTTGGAAGTTGACAGTTGAATACAATAGTGACCAAGTGTTCTGGCGCCTTTATATTCATATTTTGTTCAAGGTATGAGACTGTGTGCAGCGATTCTACCGTGTACTTGTTAAACAATTAGGTAATCCATTCGCGCCTGCCATGGTGGAACAGTGTTAAAGTTACCTGGTAGTAATAGGTTTCTTAAAAGCTTTTCGGGGGTTATTGTTAGTTAAATAGACAATGTTTCGACATATTGTTTGCCAAAGTCGGTATATGGTACTTTATAATACTTATACTGTGTGTGTGTACATTATTTCAATTCGCGTACCAGCACTGTTTGTATACCTACGCAGGGTCGGATCGATTGGCTCAAAAAATAAGTCAAATAAGTGACCTCTCAGTAACATGATTTCATTGTCAGTGTTGACCTGCATGGTCCACCAGCTTCTGACCGTAGCTGTCACTTTCAACTCCCGCTATATCGGTTATGGGTAAAATGCACATAAAGTGTCATAGATTAAAATCGTCTTGTTTTTGTTAGGTCAGGTTCTATGCATTGTCTTTTCCCTTTTTTATTAATATCATGATATTAGTGTGCAGAGAAAATTTCAACCAATTCGGACAATTCCTTCTGGTGGTCACCCTCTTTTACACCTTTACCAAACTTTCTTTTAAAAGTCGAAATAAAAATATTTTGTCTTTTCAAACAGTAAATCTCGTTTCAACCGAGAAATATAAAAATCAAATTACAATTTTCAAAAAATTCATCAACTTGGCGATTTTTATTGAAAAAACGTCAATTCGTAGTGAAAAATAGTGTACAGTGTTGGTAATGATAATTTGATGAATGCATAATGACCCTTCCTACCCTGTTACTCTTAACCCTGGTGAACAGGGCTTCCAAGCACTGAGAAAATGTGGAATAAAACACGTAAGAGAAACCTACCCACTGAGTAATTATTCAGCACATACTGGCATACGATTTATGCTCGTAAGCCGAAGTTTGCGGTATAGTTTAAATAGTGAAATACATTAACAGTTTCCTAAAAAAAACTTAATAAAGGTGAATGGTCTGGTACTTAAGTTTGGACCCGGCTGATGATGGACAGTACGACTGCTGATGAGAACGTCACTACTGTCTGGGGCCGCAGTGTCCTCCCCCACAACCACAACACGGCACCAATCCTTTACACACAACACCTTCAGACACGAAAACATCCCCTGAGTTGTAAGCACTAGTCGTTCAATCCTCGGCCACGACTCCTCAGCAGCACTGGCGGGCTCAGGACGGAGGACTCTGGCACCACACCAACCAGCGGCCCAAACTACCGCCACGGTGCCACCCGCTCTGCACTCTCTTGTTTCTTCCCTGTGGTGTAAACTTTAGATTAGTCCAGAGACTATACTCGAAGCCCTATGAAGCCTTCAAACCATCGAACCTTGCTAAGAAAAGCTTTTCAACTCTTAAAATACTGAAACATTACCAAATAAAACAAAATACAAGATTTCATTGATCATAAATTATATAAAGAAACCGTAAGGATGCATTTTTTTTACATGGCTAGTATCCCTATTAGTTGACAATACACCCCTGGCAATATTAACCTAAAGTAACGGTACCCTAACAAGAACTAACTTACTGTAGTATTAAGGTAAGACAATACACACTGTTGGCAAGGACTGGACATGCACTGGCTACTGAATGCATCTCAACCTGCTCCAGTGTTGTTTAAGTCTGGTCTTGAAACAGCTCACACTTGGTGCCGTCATAACACTCGGGAAGGCTGTTCCAAGAGTTCACAATTCTCACTCGATTTAGTTAATTTCCTTAGATAACTTGGCATCATCACCCTTCTTTATTATAAGACTCGCGTATAATTTCCCGGCACTTGGGGATCATTTGTTCGTCCCAGCATCATGGAATAATATCTTAAAGGTTCTGAGAATTCATTGCACCAATTGTCAAAGGAATATACCATTAAGGTCAAGGTAAATTTTCTTACCATTTTCACTTGACAATTTCTAAAGCAAGGACTGCAATTCCCGTAGACTGTGGAAAACTGGAAATGGAGAAAACGATACTCGAGTATACATTGATGAAGGGGAACTATCCTAATGTAGTGCACCTCCCATATTACACTTTTACACACATACTGTCAATACAAGTGGAGATAAAAAGCTTTTAGGGTTTACCCTTGATTAATAAAATTACTACTACCACGAATCAACCTTGTAAAGAAATACCAGCGCGGTTTTATGAGGGGATACATCTCTAGGTTGAAGAAGCCACAAGTTCAGAAAACTGTGAAAGAGAACTTTCTCGGAGTGAGAATTGTAAACTCTTGGAACAATCTAAGGACGGATCCAGAGGAGGCCCTGGGGGTCCGGACCGCCCCTTTTCACCAGAAAATTCCAAGTTTTTCTTTAATGCAGTATTGTACGAAGGCATTTTTGTATAGTAAAGAGTGTGCATGGCTTCAAAATACCCACATTGGTCAGATTTCAAAATATCTTCGGGAGGGGGGGGGTTTACAGCGTCCCCCCCCCCCCAAAAAAAAAGCCGCCCCAACTGGGTGGACTCTGCGCTCGCAGTGTTTCCCCCACCCACAATTTCTTGAACTCCCCTTTTGATATTCCTGGATCAGCCCCTGCAATCTGCCCTCGTGTTGTGACGGCACTGAGTGTAAGCTGTTTCAAGACCAGACTTGACCAACACACAAGCAGGTTCAGATACATTCAGGAGCCAGTGCATGCCCAGTACTTGCCAACAGTGGGTAACAGAGACGTGACCAACCGCCCAAGCGGCTAACGAGCCGATCAATGGCAAAGAGGATACAAGGAGGGCCGACACTCCTGCACGACACAATTCCTTACTTATTTTACATTTTATGTTTGGTCACTGATTGGACTGTTAGTCACTTGGACAGTCGGTCACATCTCTGTTACACACTTTTGGCAAGTACTGGCTCCTGAATGTATCTGTACCTGCTCCAGTATCAGTCAAGTTTGGTCTTGCATTAACTCACACCCGGTGCCTTTACAACGCTCTCTGGCAGGTTGATACAATAGATCACAACTCTTACCCCAAAAGTCTCTGAGAAAGAATCACTACCAGAACTGTGATAGATGGCATGTTCACCTGGCCTGGAGGAGCTGTAGTCCACATGTCCCTGTTTAGCACCTTGTTTCTCCATTTTAGACTATACAGCACCTTTAGTAGGTTCAGGACAAAAAATAACCTCATTCTCTTTCCACTGCATGGAAGGTCACCATCAGATCCAGACTGTATTCTTGGCGGAGTTTTTGTACAAGCGATGAACCAGTGACCACATGACTCGGTTATGGCAATACTGACCATCACGTCAGCTAACTGGGGATTCCAGTTAACTAAGGACATGCATCACCCCGGCCAAGTGTGGTGGGTCTCAAGCCAGCGATATTTACCTGCCAATACCAGTTACGTCTAAAAGCCCAACAAGTGTCCAAAATTTCTAAATCGTCCAGGAGTCCTTACCTCAGCCCCTGGTGCCTCCTCCTAGCCTCTAATTACTAGATCCTGCTGCTTAACCTACAGTAAATGAGACATGCACTATCTCCCACTTCATCTTTCAAGGTCAGCCTCCACCTACCAAAATCTGTACTCTTATTCATTAGTTACTTGGGCCTGGCTTATCACAGGACTGCAGAATTGTTACTCATGAATAAAAATCAACGTGTTTAATGTGTAGCAGTGCTCAAAAAGTATAAGTGCTTTCACCATTCTTTAAAATAAATATGAAGTGAATAAAGTAACTTTTAAGGAAGTATAAGAACATGCTGTTTACTCAAAAGAAGTGTACTGTATTTCAAACTGATATAAAATGACATTCACCTAGACTTCCACTTGATCAAGCCCAAATTGACCTACTCTGAGCCATGGCTTTTAGAAACGGTTCAAGTGTTGTTTCTGTTTTTCACACTGAATAATTTTAGTTTTAATCAAAGGCTTACATTCAGAATAAACCAAAACTTACATCTGTAATGACTAATGACAACCTTGGTGCAGTATCCCCTGGACTCAACATTGCAACGAGACAACAATGAACCTATTCTAGCCAAATCATTTCACACGTGTACATCAATGCCTCTATTCTTGCCATAGAATTAGCTCACTCTCTCATTATTATGGAAATATATATTGAATAAAAGTTTGTACCAATTCTTAACGGACAATTATTATGTATCCCTTTGTTGATATGAAATACATGAATCTGAGCCATTCTCAAACATTTACAATTTAACATTAATAACAGTGTGGCCTGCCAGACAATAAGTGGCCAGCCATGCAGTAAACTGTAATCTGTCTTACCATTCACAATTCTTTTCAACAATCTTGTTATTCTACACGTAATAAAAACAAATATTTACAATTCTCCAATAACATTTACCATACAATAAAGAGCACATTACCTCACATGAAAAATTCTGGTTAAAAGTTCAGGAAACTTTAAAATATCTACATTCTAATGATTCAGAAAATATAATTTGTACTGCTTTAATTTCACTGAATTGGACTGCAGAAGTCTACACAAAAATATTACAGTAACAATACCTGTACTGTACAACACAAGACATTTCTCAACCTACATTACTAATTCAACTCTTAGTGCTATTCTACCACGAACCATTAACATGACTACTCAGTATTAACCCCCAAGAGCATATTCTACTGTACACTGCTATGGACAATAGATAGGTCCAACACACACTTGTCAAAATCTAACCAATGCAGGCACTCCTCTTCTGACAAACAAGTTACCTTCCTGAGGCTTGTTTGAAAGTCCAACTTTACTCTTGTAGATACCGAACGTGTTGTAAAAATATGAAGAAAATTGTAAGGAATATTATCATATGCAAAGTAACGGCCTACACGGTAAACTTAAAAGCTAAAGCAAACTCAATTCCCTCTCCCAGCATTCATAACCCATACCACATCCACCTTTCTTTAGTTATTTAATGTCTTACTTCAATCAACATTTGTATACATTATGTACAATTTAGATGAAATAAAATTCAGTTAAAACCATTATGGAAAAGCTAAATGAAAGCTTAACATAACTCTCATTGTTGGGTGCATGGCCTCAAAGTTCACCATAGCAAAAGTACACTGCTGGGACCCTGTCAACCCTAGTAAGAGCTCCCAAACCTTGCTCTCCTGCTAACTCTCACACAAAAACACGTTTATTCCCATTTATGTTTTGATCATAGATATTTTTGTATTAATACTATGTACTGTATGTAGGATTGTGTGCACGTGACCGAGTGAAGGAAAAAAAAGGAAGAATTATGTAAACTTCTTCCTGTAATTATAAGTTGAAAAAAATAATCATAACATTGCTTACAGCTCAACTTGGTAGCGAGATGTGGCTTGTGAAGAATCTAACTTGGCAACAATGACACGTGATGTTAAGACAAACTAAAGGAAAATTTGCTATAAATCTTCATTTGTATCAGGTATTTGTAGATTTAAAGCTGCATATATATAGTGAATGAGGTTCTGCTCTTCATGTAGTAGCAACAAAGAATCTATGGGTATGGTAGGGAAGTCCAAGGGAAGGGTTCACCTACAGTGTGCATGTACTGGATAGTTATTATTCACCACAAATGACCCAGAGACAATACACATGGACAGGTTTGTTAGTATCTCTGAAAGTCCGTAAGTAGAAGGAGCACCCGTACTGTACTAACACCTTTCCGTTTTAAGATGCAGAGACCCAAGAGATCTATGAAGAGTACTGTACATGACATCAGCCCAGACCTACAGTGGCGACTCATTACTAAAGTGGATCTTACTCTAATGAGATGGTTAAAAAAGACCCCAGGACTTTTTTTTCTTTATTGTTAGACTCAAGCTATCGAGCCAGCGTTTGAGGCAATCCTTGGCCACAGATCAGCACACTCCTTAGCTACTGGACCAGTAATGGCTGAACCTGTGGGGGGGTAAATAAATAAATAAACACACATTGTATAGAATTTTTTTGTTAAATTATATTAAACCATAAATACTTGTTGAAGGCATCTCATAAATACAAAAAACACAAGATAAAATTGAAACTTGCAGGATGGACTTTGAGAGCCCTTCGTACTTATAAGAAAAATATATTACTGTGAATTTTATGAAGCAAATGTTCACCATTATGTACAAAAATAAAATAAACAGCATGGAAGTGTCAAAGATCTTGTTATCTTTAAACCCAAGAGAGTACAACTAACACTTTACCTTAACACAAATTCAAAGTTTTGTCTGAATCAGAAATATTTTTGGGTTACCTTGATGTAGTTGTGTTTCAGTGTTAACCTTTAAAGCCCGATAATCACAAACAAGGAAATAAAAAATAAAGCATCATACTGACAGGCTTCTAAGTAACTGCAAAAGATAACTGACAAACTGACAAAGCAAATTAAAGAAGACAGAGAGAGCCATGACACACCTTTCATTTCTCCTTTATTATTAACTATTACGCCTGCATTATCTTCAAAGTAGATGAAGACGCCATCCTTCCTGCGGTAAGGCTTCCTCTGCCTCACTACTACTGCAGGGTGGACTGAAACAAACACATTTGGTTAATATACACAAATACAGACCCTTACCACCTTCCTTCCTCAGTGTGTGTAATGATTCATGGATATACTGTACTGTACCTACAACACTCCTTCACCCCTCAGAGGAATATGGACAATAATTTACACATGTTAATAAATGAACAGTTTAACCCCTAACCAGCAGCTAAGGATTCCCTCCTCTGTCCCCATATATGCAAAAATGGAACGCTTAGTACAGGAAACTTCCATTGTTGATGACCACCGTCCCTACAGTTAACTTCCACTGATGATGACCACCGCCCCTACTGCAAACTTCCATTGATGATGGCTGCTACTTAATGGTTAAGTCATAAAGCTTTTCTCAAATTGTTTAATGGAAATTGCAGTCATATGGCTGGAAAAGGTTGGGGTATATACTGTAGTCATTATCTATATACAGTGTGGCAGGGAACAAATACTCCATATTAAATGTCTAGTTTGTGAAGTAAACCAACTTTCCCAACTGGAGGAAAACCCTGTCTTCTCTCTTCAACACTTACCCTTTTTCCTAAGTTCAGGCTTTCCCTTCTTCACGGTGGCGGCCACAATGTCACCCACGGCAGCAGCTGGCAGACGGTTCAGACGGCCCTTGATTCCCTGAACGGCAATAATGTACAGGTTCTTGGCCCCTAAAAAAGTAAATTACTCGTGAGTAATCCGAAACATTTTCCCCTGCCATTAAATACTGTTGGTTACATGTACTGACTAGAGAGACATCGTGTGGGTAAAACTTAACCAGGTTACCGAAAACAAAAATTCCTTTAACACTACAATACAGTAAAATTTCGGCAAAAAGTTCATTTTCTATATCTGATTAACATATTCAACTGACTTTTGCCAGAAAACTGTAAGTCTCATTTCAAGCAGAAACCTGAGAATAAACCAATGATTAAACCAACCTCTTCATAACACTGGACAACTACTGTAGTATGAGGTAATAGTCAAAGGGATGAATAAATACAAACCCATCTCTGTAATACTAAATATCAAATTTACTTACCAGTGTTGTCAGCACAACTCATGACTGCCCCCACGGGCAGACCCAGGGAAATGCGGAACTTTCCGCCCGACGATGCTCCACGTCCTGGGATAAAAAGGTTATTAAAATTATATATAAAAATAAAAGTACAGTACAGTAATAACAACAATACTGTAATAAAATATAGTATGAATAAATACCATCCAAAAAGTGTCTAACAAAATGTAAATTCTTGTAAATTATCTTCATTTAATGTTAATCCCCCCATTAACCGATGACACGCGGTAGACTACTATGCTAACAGCCTGTAAGTTCCCACAATCCCTCCCACTGGCTTTATCAACCTCAGCCACAAACCCCTACATCACACAGCCAATGACTGGTCACTGAACCCTTGTTGGTGATTCTACAGCTTCATTAAACTAAAAAAATGTCAAACCCAATTAAGTAAGTGGGTGACATGTATATATAATACTCAAACAATTTATGAAGAATCACCAAACCTACATCCAATTTCAGAAGATACAGACCCCGAGTAGTCCATTCCTTATAAAATCAGACACAGTTCACCACATTACTTTTATTTACTGGAGCGAGGTGTTACACATTAGTTGCATAACACATAATGGCGTCTCACCTAGGTACCCCATAAACAGAGCTACTGATCACAAGACCATTAGACATCTCAGCTTTTATCACATAATTATTTAACACCCCAACACGACCAGTAGGGATTAAGGTTGGATTAGGTCAAAATTATTGTACGGTACCTAATCATCGTGTGCTTAATATTCAGGCGAACCAAGGTAAAAAAAAATTTCTGATCCCTCTTGGAATACTGACACCCAATTCATCCAAATTAAGAGGCACACCGAGTAACAGCATGGCACTTAACTTTCCCTCTCCAGATCAACAATATGACAATGCGAAAACAATGAACAAACACTCGAGATAAAATGTAGCGAGAATATTCTACGATTTTTTTTTTATCCAATCAGGTGACAGACGGATGATATTTTAACCTTTAAATTACTTAAAATCACATAAAAAAGTGTCCGAATCTTGACAGCCAAAGTTTATACACATTTTACTTAACCTTATTCAATTAAAACAGCATTATCATGAGGGTACACATGTCTAAATCAGAAAGTACTGACCGAATCAATTTCTTCACGTCTACCAACAAAAAAGCACGATCTGGTACACAAACTACACCAAATAATCAAAGCCGTAAAAAAAGTCCTCGCTGTTTGTGTAAGCCCTAAAATAAGAAGGTACTTTAAGCTAAATAAATGTCAAAGGAATTCAACTGCATTCATTCCTATGTACGGAATTGTCGCTTCCGGGCATTTTTTTAACGATTTTGTCTCCCCCCCCCCCCCCCAAGTCAGAATCGTTAAAATTTTGGTTTGTCATCCCTGTATCAAACTAACCTAACTTAAACTAATGTAACCTAACCAACCTAACCTAATGTAACCTAACAAATTCCCCCAGATGACCAAGACTAAAATTATACCTCATAATCTAGTATTTTCCAACAAAGACTGACCCAACCTAAGAGAAACTACCGTGGAATCTTGTTATGGCTCATCAGTACACGCTCTCACATCCTCCGATACTCATTTTCATCCATATTAAAGTGTTAAATATCTCACTTGTGTAAAATTGTCGTTTTGGTCATGCACCTATTTGGCAGCAGGTCAGAATCATTCAAACATCAGATACCATCGGAAAAACATAATTTCAACCTAACCTAATCTAACCCTCTCTCGGACAGTGGTAACTTAATATCCGAAAAATTCTCTGGATGACCGAAACAATAATATCCTCACTTATATTAAATGATATTTTGCCGTGATTGGCTAAGTTCCTATTGACTATTTTACCGTGAGTCTCTGATTGGCTAATTTTCCATTGCCGGCAAAAACAAACACGGAAAAATATCCCAGGAGTTAATTTCTTCTAGAGATTTTGTTTAGATGACAGGAGGAAAAATAAAAGCAAAAATGAACAGGTTAGGAGGTTAGGTTAGGTGACTTATTTTGATTAGCCAATGAGTGCTCACGGTAAAATAGCACGAGTAGGAATTTAGCCCATCACGGCACATTATCCACTGCCTATATGTATTTTGCGACATTATAAAGGAAGAAAAGTGTCTTAAGAATTATCTAAACTACATATAATAAAGATAAAATTCCTAAGATTCCTGAGTTGACCAAAAGTTAAATAATACCCTAAGTTTAAATAGTGCTTTTAAATTCCACACACAAGGCCACACTATAGTATACTGCATTATACATCCAAACTGGTATCCACACAACCACGTTAATCCACACACCAAATCCACATAAGTATACACACGTCCATAAGGTACACACACATACCTACATTAAAATCCACACTGATATATCGATGCACATCCGCATATATTTATTCCAAACATAATTTTTTTTGGAATAATTCTTTACACCAACGCGTCAAGCACACCGTCTCAATACACATATTAACTCAATATACATATACTTATAAAACACCTATAGCACGTTCACATACACCATTATAGATCACATATATAATTAAAGAACCAACAAATACATGTTAATTATATATATTGTCTTCTGGAGTACACACCACAGGCCTCTTAGATAAATCTGACCCATATTAAAAACTTCCACTTCTCGATAATAATACAAAACCTAGGATATTATTTTCTCTCACAAATTATAACCAATACATTCACTTTAATTTTTTCATTAATTAATATTTTCAAGAATAACGGATGATAGATATAAACGTGGATAAAATAGTGGTTAGTCGACGTACCTCTCTTCGACATGACTGTGGAGTGATGAAGACCACCTTAAGGCGCATGCGCAGGGAGCTCGTTTGTGTTGCTTGAGTTATACCGCATCACTAAACCTCTATATCATTTATATACCAAGTTATTTATAGATAAATTTATATTCTTAATGTTATATAAATATTCAAAGAGTTATTTTAGTATATAATAAATTTTCTGTATAGCCTGAGAAGTTATATAGGAATAATTTTAATAACTTGTTGCTTAAGGAATATATTAAATATTTCCTGAGTTTAGAATAATTACCCAAACTTATCTAATACTAATATTTGTTTCATTAGAGGTAGTTAAAGATAAGTATTCTGTAATAAGAGTTAAATATAAAAAGTACTAGTTTGGTGAGAGGAAGGCTATTACTCTACGCTAAGTTCACGGCCATTTTAGTTCGCCTCTGTTGGTGTCATTGGTGAGGAGTCCTACAGGTATAATACACTCTATTTACATCTATTTCACGTTCATTTATCCTTATTATCACCTCGTATCACATAACTCCCGTGAAATATATATTCTAGGTAGTTATCGAGTGTATATTGCCTGTATGACCGTGTGTAAATTTGAAAAAGGTGGAGGCACAGTCTACGTGGAGAGCCCAGCCATTTTAATAACTCGCTTGGGGTGGTGGAGGACCCGTGGACTTTCTTAACCTGACTTTATATGACAATTTTATCATGTTATATGTACTGACAGCATCTTAAAGTACTATGTGCAGGTTGTGAGGTGTTGTGAGTGTGTGTGTGTAAGGTTGCTGGTGTGTGTGTAGGGTGGTATAATGGGCGTAACCCTCACTAAACGACGCCCATCATTCAAACGTTATCATCTTCAAAAGTCGAATTTTATTCACTATTTATAACATTAATATAGATGCGTTAGTGATATGTGTTGATCACCTCAGGATATATGAAGCATTTACTGCCCTTAAAGCCTTGATTAATGTGTATGGCCATAACTAGAACTGCCACCCAAAAATAATATTAATGTAAATCGTCATTATTTTTGTAGAGTTAGATTTTTATTCATAGTTTAGAAAAGTGTCATGAACTTCTGCTACACAAACACTATTCCCTTTATGTATAAAATAAATTCATTGTTGTCACTTTGTCTTGGCTGTGTGGCAAATGGTAAAAATTATTGTTTGATCATGCAGCTATTTGGAAATAGTTCAAAATGCATCAAAAACCATCGGAAAAACGTAATTTCAACTTAAACTAACCTATTCCTAAAATTCACTCCACAACCAAAATGATAATAAAACCCCATTAATGCCCTTAGTATATACAGAAGAGGTTGGTCAATATTTACTAAGCATTCCTGTGCACCTCAACTACCTATGGTATTTAGAAAGCCACTACAGTTTTAGGCCAGGTTAGTTAGGCTAGACTAGGTAGGTTAGGCTAGGTTAGGTAGACTAGGTTGGGTTATGTTAGGCTAGGTTAATTAGGCTAGGTTGGTTAGATTAGTTAGGCTAGGCTAGGTTAGGTTAATTTTAACAAAGATAAATTATTAAAACTAACCAAACCTAGCCTAACCTATTCCCTGGATGACCGTAACTGAAATAATACCGTGAAAAGTCCCCAGGAATTTTAATTTACGCACGGTGGTTGAACTGTGGGCTGTCTTGTGGAGAAACTCAGTCATTATCTTTAAATATAGGCAAAATACATAACCCGATAGACCTTAATTAGTTGGTTCGTGTCGTGAATAAGGTTAGGTCAGTGGCAGAGAGCATAGATGTAAAAGATAAGTTAGAAGAATACAGAGATAAAAGATTCATACATGGCTAAATCATTCATTCATACATCATACACTAAAGGCAATGTTAGAAGAATACAGTACAGAGATAACAGATTCATACATGGCTAAATCATTCATTCATACATCATACACTAAAGGCAAGTATGATTTTGGGTTTATGTACCAAAGATTCATGCAATCATACAGGATAACACATAAAAATAAGAGGAATAATAAAGTTGTATCTTACCTTCATGGAGTTTGTCAATACCAGGAAGTTTTAATTTTAAGAACAACTTAGATCTTCCACCGTGAGATGTTCTTTCTTAGCTTTTAATAACTATTTTAAGAGCTTTGTCAGTTTTTTGTTTTAGTTCTCTTTTTCTATCTTCTTTATCAGGATGACGTGGTTTAGGCATTTTCAGAGCAGTAGTTTTAGTAAATGTGAAACTACCAGCCCTTATTTTTACTATATTACTCCACAATTGTAATTTAGTAAAGAAACCTCATCATTGATTCTCTATACCTGTATATGTTTCCCCCCCATTCTATTAATTCTGAAGTTCATTTTTTTTTCTTTTTTTTTTCTTTGGCAGGACTTAAAATGGCTCCAAGAAACAAAAAAAAGGATTCCTCACCCAAAAAACAAACCAACATCAAAAGTTTCTTCTCTCCTACAAAATCTGCAGACAACACCAAGAAGAGAGCCAGGGAAGAGGAACCAAGTGATCAGACTCAGGAGAGAAATGAAGTCGAGTCACCCAAGAAGAGGGCAAGAGAGGTGACCAAACGTACAAAACAACCAGAAGCTGCAAACAATAACAATACTCCAAAGGATTCTGCCGCAAATAATAACAACAACAACAATAATAACAACAACAACCGCGTGAAGAAAGACGTGAAGAAAGAAACTCCCGAGAAGAAGTCCACTCCCGAGAAGAAGTCCACTCCCAAGAAATCAAAGAAGTCGTCCGCCACAACAGAGAAGGTCGGCAAGTCAGAAGCGGCATCACCAGAGAAAGCAAAGGTTGTTGGGAAGAGTAAAGTTATTGTTGTTCCAGATGAAGATGCAGAGGTCATTGTCCCTGATGAACATGGGGAGCTGATTGTGCCAGAAAAACTTGAAGAAACTATCTTGGTGGCACCAGTGAAGGAAGGTGCATCACCTCCAGCACCCATCAAAGACCCTGAAGCTATTTTGCCACACAACATTGGGGATGCTGAGCTCGGGGATAATGTAGACTTTATTGGTCCAGATAAGGTTTCTGAACAGGCTGAAGATGATGTTGATCCAGATGCTGATCTCTTACCACCAACCCCATCCTCATCTCAGTCTCGGCCTAAATCTCAAGAGGCCAAAATCTTACTGTCGTCAAGCCCAGTGCAGAAGGTAAGGAATTTATACTGTCATATATAATTTTGTGTGTTAAGTATCTTAAGCTATGGATTATGGTTAAGTATACGGTAGTTATGTTGTTTTTAATCTAGTATTGATCCTAAAATTACTGGTGATTGAAAAAGAAATCATTCTCAGAAAATTAGAACTGCCACTATTACAGGCTGGTCGGGTTGTGGAATGTAAGCAATGCATCTCCCTTAGTCACTTGGCTCATTTACAAGATGGTGACCACAACAATCTGGATTCAGTCCCAGCCATTTGCTCACAGAGGCTGGATACACTTAGCCTCCTCTTGTAAAAGGAACACCAAAATACAGTACTGTACCTGTATTTTTCTGTCCATCTGTCAAGTTTTATTACAGTTCATTGTGAATCTCAAGTGGCTCAGTTTGCAGAACTGAACATCTATCAACTTGAGTAACACAATGTACAGTAGCTCAGTCTCCTTTTAATGGCTCCTCTACCCATTTCTGAACACTCGGCTTGGCACCCTTTTCGGATATGAAAACATTCTGATTTTGAATTGTATTAATTGTTTTCTCTTTGCGCTGGGTAGTTGTTGTAGGCCCTGGCGTGAGCTACACACCACAACTGTTTTTCCCAGAAAAGACTCTGACAGCACAGTTTCTATCCTATAAACCTGTGCACCCCAGGGAAGACAGTGATACATTATATACTCTCATTACTTTAACATCTTGTGAAAGGTGACTATTCTCTTATAACTTGAAAATATGATAATACCGTACTTAAACATAGTGTTATTGGCATTAAAGATTCACCAAGGCATATAGTACTGTATTTACCTTACTGGCTTTTAGATGACTGTCCCTCAAGCCATTTACAGTGAGGTACAGCATATGTGTAATGATGTGTTGTGCAAATGAAACAGCAGTTCATGCTGTGTCAAGTTTTGAACAGTAGCTATTATGAGTAACTGTGCAGATTTGCTGGCAGACTCATTGGTTATTTTGAGAAACTGTACATCACTTTATCTTTTTGTACATTACATCTTTGTCTCATGAGTCAAGGGCATAGAAGCCTGAAGAGTCAATGGTTTATGTCATCAAGTTATTGGAAGTTCCGACAACTTTCCCTGAATACGAATTCGCAACTTTCGATTTACAACAGGTACCTACATTACTGCAAGGTGAACATACCAATTAGGGCTAGGAAGTATGTCCAAACAACTTTTCCACCAGCCCAGGAATCGAACCCGTGACATCTCGCTTACGAGGCAAGAGCTGTTCCGTTCTACCACCGGCGATAAGCCCACTCGGGCACAGGTCACTGACCCACATTGGGGCCTGGGGGGCAAAAATGTAATAATAATTAGTTCATAGTAAATAAAATTTATAATAAAAAATAGAAAATTAGAAATAAAACAATAATAACAACATTGATAATAATAATAATAAAAACAATAATAATAATAAAAACAGAAAGAAATACAAAAATGAAAAATATCAAAAGTGAGAAACGATATATGTATGTTGTGTTGTCAAAGAGAACAATTGAGACCCTGCAATTGTGTGTAAATGAGGCAGAAAGTCAGATCAGCAACCTGGGACTTGGTCACAATTTTTGTGATGCCATATGGCAGCAGGGTCTACCGTTAGACAATACTTTAAGCTTCCAATATATTCCCAGGTGGTAGTACCTCCCTGTTAAGATAAAGGATTGTTAGGTCACATCTGGTTCATTTTAGTTATATTTTATATGTTTTATTCTATTACAAAATTTTTAAGGGACAATTAATGAGTATTATCTTGTTTGTTACTAGTTATTCACCTGTATAATTTTTTTAACTATACTATCTATTGACTCCCCTCATTTCAGGAAAAGAAGATAAACTTTAAATGTAAAGTTTGTCAGCAGTGGTTCCCAAACCGTTACTTCCTGCAGAAGCACATGCTGATGGAACATGAAAACCAACTCTATGAGTGTCGTGTGTGTTCCTTTAATTCCGTCAACCCGGAGAAGCTGAAGAGCCACATCATCAAACAGCATGTTATCAAAAAGGAACGAAATGAGCCGGTGTCGCTCGATGAAATTAAGGTGGATTTAGACGAGCTGATGACAAAACAGACGCCACGAAAAGTCATGATGGAGGATGGGGTAGCCCTTGGACGTGATGCCAGCAATAAGATGCGCTTCATATGTGCAATGTGTGACCGTATATACACCAGCAAATATTCACTTGAGAGGCACGTCCGGTGCCATACAGGGGAGAAGCCCTATACTTGTGATGTGTGCAACTTTGCCACCAGCTATAGGGAGCACATGCAACGTCACATGACCAGTGTTCACCTTATTGTGCATTCTGATGAACCTAAACAAAAATATGTCCCCAAGAACCGAAGGAAAACCGAGGAGAAAAATGTGTCAACGGAAGATGAGGAAGAGCAAGTTCCAGAAAATGAACCTGAACCTGAACCTGAAGGTGAAGGTGAAGCTGAAGCTGAAGGAGAAGGTGAAGGTGAAAATAGCCAAGTAAATAATAGTGATGTGACTCCAGATAGTAGCTTTAACTCTTCAGACACAACTGATACTAATGCATCTGGTGGAAAGAAGAGGCGTAACATTTTACGGAAACGCTTTGAATGTGCAGCTTGTGGAATGAAGGCTACTCACAAGACTGACCTTGTAAATCACATCAAGGAGAAGCATCCAAATGCTCACATTGAGTCATTGGATAATGGTGATGGGTCCAAGGTCCATCTTATTGTGACAGTCTCAAAGAAATCTAACCAGTCCCGTCGAATGGTTATAACCTGCCCTGATTGCTCCAAAGTCTTTCATGACACATGGAAATACAAAGTACATATGAGATCACATACAGGTGTGAAACCTTTTGGTTGCAGTGTGTGTTCATTTTATGCCACCAGTAAGATGACCATCCGTGACCACATTCACCGTAAACACAAAAACTGCGACAATCCCAAAATTTTGTTGCGCACTGTATGCATAGACGGAACCGTAGATCACGTTGAGCTCAGTATGCCACAACGGGAGTTTAAATGCGAGTTCTGCGCGGAGGTCTTTGAGGATAATTATCACTTGAAGCAACACAAAAAGAGAAATCATCAAGAAGCATTACCATTCTCCTGTGTCGAGTGTGGTCATAGAGAGTGGGCTCGGGCAAACATCATCATCCACTGTATGCAACAACACAAGGCAAGAGACCTAGAAGGACTCATCTTGCGTAACAATAAGCCTTTTAATGTTGGGCCTCACAAGCTTCCAAAGTGTCAACAGTGTGACAAGGTATTTCCATACCAGTCACAGCTGTACATACACCAGAAGCAGCACACCGGTGAACGTAGTTACTTCTGTGACATTTGCAGCTACCGCACTAATCTCAAGTCGGCACTGGAGAAGCACATCATGAAGCATCTTAATGGTGAACCACCCAGGAAATCGGGAGGTAAAAAATCGAAGAATAAGAATGTCGAGGGTGAGCAACCAATCAACTTTGTAGATGTTGACAAGGTGACAGAAGAAGATACTGGTGCCCCCTGTACCAGAGAAAAGGTAAAGAGAGAGAGTGGTAAGCGATCTTCCAAGAACAAAGCGTCTGCCTAGTAAGTGCCTTCCAACATATACTATATGTGCCTTTAGAGGGACCATACCCAACAGTTGTATTAGGACTGTGTGTCTTCCTTGAAGATTTCCAATCTTTTTTTTTTCGAGTACTTGTAAGTATGATACAAAGCTGTTGAATTTGTAGACTTGGTGCTTAATTATTTTAGTCATATCCCACACTGCAGTATATTGTTATACAGTTTTTGTAAATCAATTTCATAGAGGCAGTGTGGGTATATTTTAGGACCTTTAAAAACATAACCTAAGCAGTTTTGTGTATTTATGAAATATTTGTTTGTGTTCAACATTTGGGTGGTTTTCATATTTCAAAGAAAAATCAACAATTTTTATTCAAAATAGATGATATTGTAATTTAAGATGTTTAATTGGTAAAAAATGTTTATCTTCATACAGTGTATTTTCTAATGACATGTGCAGAAGTTTCCTTGGCTCACAAAGTTGGTAACATTGCCTGTTTTCCAGAACAAATTTTTTTTTGTACATGTAGACAAGGAAGCTCAGTGAGCGCATCTAACTGCATCTGGAAATGTGTTGGTGTTTTGGTAGTGTTCCTTGTAACATTATTTTTATAGTACAGTAAAGTATGAAGACTGAAAAGTGTACTTCATACAGCAGTAATATTGGCTAAAAAAGACAATATATTGTATTTTATAATGCAACAAGAGCAGTGTGTGAAGTTACATTTTAGTTTAACCTGCTTGGCACTGGGACAGTTTGTCTTAATAACCTGTTATAAATCATACTGTGGTCCTTCTGTTCTCTGTTAAAATTTGATGGTTCCATTTTATATAAACTCAAGACTTTAATTTGTTGACTATCCATCATTATGGTGCGTGTTATTATTACTTGTTGAAATTAATTTTACGTCAGTGTACGGCAGTTTTTAAAAGTTTGTATTGTCTTCAGTTGGTATTTTACATTTTTTTTTATATACAGTATATATATATATTAATATTAACATAAGTAAGTAGTAGATAATAGTTGATAATTGGACCATGTCTTCCCTGTTGAGGAAACTTGTGCCTTCCCAAATGTGCCTTACAGATTAGATCCTTGCATAGCTAATATGTACGTAGTGCCTTCCTATATGCAACAATAGTTAGTATTATTGACCCATATAATAACTAAGACAATATGAAATACTGTACAGAGTTTTTGTATGCTACAAAACTAGAGTATTTTTGTAGTACAGTATATTAAAGAAATAATAAATTTATTTTACATTTACAGTAATTAAAAATGATAAATGTCATATTGTTAGAACATCTGTTGTAAATGCCTTAGCGAGTTAAAATATTTTTTGACAACTTACTTGTAATGTTATGTTCATTTTGATAGTCCTTCATTACTCTTATTGTCTGATGTTATTGTTTGTCTTATAGCTTAAATACCCATTCTGTCTGAGGTAGACATGTTTACTTCACGGTAAAACTTCCATACAACAGACTAATTGGATGAAGACCTGTAAGATATAGTAAATCAGTTTTTATCCTGGTGAAACAAATTATATACTGTACTCCTGTATGTATTTCACTGTCAATTACAGAACTTTTGTTGGACTGAATATTTCTCGGTCAAATGTGTAATTATTTGAACTAAAGGAAAGCACAGCAGAATAACACTATTGGTATCCTTACATCAGCTTACATTTCCAAACACTGGACATGGAGTTTGGCCTGTGATGGTATGTCTGCTGTGGCATTGTCTCCAAATAATTATTTTACACTTTGTTGTTGACTATATAACTACTACCGTGAATCCTGCATAATAAGGTAATGTAACCAGGAAATATTGTGAAGCATGTCATTGTAGGAGTACAGAATCCAGATATTTTACCCTTGAACTAATGTTTGGGATGTAAGGTTTTCCAATAAATGCAGTGTCAATATTAAGTATGGTTGCCAACTCTTCCTGTAAGATTTCAAATGAGTTGGTTGAGGAGGCAGGTGAAGGTGGCAAGTGACAGGTAAACATTAGAGAAGTAGTGAGAAAAAGACCAAATTAATTTAACCAGGCCAAAAGATGTCTATTACATGCAGAATTCATGTACAGTATATTAAAGTCTGTTATATTGAGGTTTAACTCTTGAAAAGTTCGTTTTTCCTTTTAATTGCATTATGCTAATTAATGTGACATTAATAATAATTGGTTTAAGTTTGTACCATTTACAGTTCCTTAAATCATGTAATTCTTGTTCAACACTTAAGGTTATTTAACAGTTCAAGTATTATGCTGTTTGAAAATAAACTAAGTTTCAACAATGTTTCTTCTTATCCAATATTAATGGCCTTTGGAGCAAATATGTTATCCAGACCCACAGTGGCCCTCCCACACCACCTGCCTTATAAGGTGCTCCCCACTTCTCTCTCTATTTACTGGGTACAATTATGAAATAAAACCTTAAACTAATGGTATTCTTAAAGCAAAGTGAACTGGGAAACATTAAGCATAGAGTATTAAATTTAATTTATTAAATAATTGTACAGTTACCACACATAGTCTTACATAATTACTATCGCACAATCTATGAGTAGTTGCCATTACTGAATACTGTGAATGCTTACATAAGTAGCTGCCTGCACTGTGACCATACTCCTACACATCTTTTTGATTGTTCACAAACTTTGGTTTAAGCATCAACAAAAACTGAAAATAATTATATTTTTTTTTACATTCAAGGCAAGACTCTTAACCTATAAATAGATCATGAGGCACTGCTGACTATATTGCCAAAGGCACTGTACTGGGAGGAAACAATGCAATCAGTCACATTTTGTCAGATTTGTCTGATCATTTAATAAAGAAATAAAATCTTATGTTAAATTTAACAACATTAAATATTAGTAAAGCTTCAAAAACTGTCCAAGTACAAAAAAACTTGTAACTGAAAAAAATTATCCTAATTTAAACTCACGGATGAGAAAAAGTGAAAGCACCTTTACAATTAATTATATACAAAGACTTCACACATTGGTCATCATAAACTCACATTCACGCTCAGTCTCCAGGCTGTGTTCAGCTCAGCCCTATGTTCACACTTCCCTACTGACAACATATTTCTGGTGAAAATTAGTCCCTTGTTCCTCCTGGTCCACACATCCAGTCACCAATGCAAATGGTCAGTCTTGTTCCTTGATGCTCAGTCAAATACAATATACTGTACTGCTGCCCTCAATAAATATGTAATGAGAGAAACCAGAGCTATTAGGAAACAAATTGCAAAAATAGTCCATATCCATCCTATGATTGATATACTGTACATCACAGTAGTGCAATATCTTACTATGAAGTTTATATATACACAAGACAGCTATAATATAGAATGAAAAGGCTTAATGTCTCTCAAGTTAAACTTAAATACATCCTTTAAAACAATAACCCCTTTTTTGTATAAAATAACACCTTAGTTACATAAACATCAACGGATAATATTGAATTGTAACAACATAAAAGCTATACAGTACATTTTACATATAATGTATTCACTGTCTTTGTTTCAATAGATGCAGACAATTATGAATGCCAATATGTTGTCCAGTAAGTATTAACACTGAAGGATGGGTTTCAATGCACCAGTTAATAACAAAACACATGGAAACAAAACTATACGGTTTAGTACAAAACATTATAAAACATTCACTACTATTGGCACATATCACACTGGACCATCCAGCACATCTAGTCTACCATTACCTACATCATTACATACTGTACTCATACAAGCACATAATTACATGCATAAATCTATATGAGAAAATAAAAGGGACTAATATTACAGGAGGCTCAAGATATTATATAAACTGCAGTTTTTATGAACACAACTAATTACTGGATATACTTGATATTTGTTCATTGTTTACTCTGACTACTAGCCACCAGTTCCAGCACTGTTGTGGAAAACACATTAATACAACTTCAGATCCAAGAATGAGATCAGAGGTGGTGAGTAATTTACTTGCCACCACCATACATGGGGTTCTTGAATGTTGAGGTGGCTTGTTTGTAGATGGGGTTCTCGCCCTGGAAAGTTTTAAACTGTTAATACACTACAGGAGAGTTCTCAGCTCCAGTCTTAATCTTGGCTTAGGGTTCACATGTGGGATCAGAATACAATCTCAACCTAACCAAATCCTCGAGGGACCCAGTATACACATGTAAAACTCCAGTACAGTATTGTATAGCCAGAAAATAAAGGCTTAAACACTTACTTTTTATTAAATTCAGTGTGATATGTGCATGTATACAGTATGTGGTATAACAAGTACAATGGGCATGTAGTGTGTGTAATGCACATATTGTATAATTATAATACATGTGTAGTGTGTGTACAATATGATAACTGGAAAAGGGTTTTTTAATTATTCACTAGTGTAACAAAATTGGTTATACCTGAGAAATTATAAGTTCATGTTGGTCATATAATGTGACTAATTCCATATGCCACATTTTGATAAATCTAAGAGAAATATATAAGTTTATACTGTACTAATTGAAAGGTAAAATACACATCGCCCACATTCTCTCATGTAGATTTGTAACTGATACTATGATACTGACCTAATCATAGAAGGTATCGGCTAATTTAAAGCACCTTGCTATTTTAAACTTATCTTGGACTTGTTTGGTTTTAATAAAGAAAATGACACTGCAGCCTGCAGGACTACGTGCCTGTCCAGAGAAATTACCTGTTAATAGCTGCCTTTTTTCCTTTAACCACTTGAGTACGATGAATTAAATCTCATGATTAGTGTTGATATACTCATGACAAAAGGAGTGAAAGAGAGAAGTACAGTATGTGGTCTGTTTACTAGAACATTGCTACTGAAGCCTGGGGTCAGTTTGTAACAAGGCAGGTGATTGGCTGGTAGATGGCTAGAGTCACTATAGGTCTTCAGTGTTCAATCTATCATAATTATATTCAGACACTTTAAAAGGATAATAACTTTTATGTGTTGGTCTCTAATAATCTCCATTAATGGGGGAGCAAAAATTAGCCTACGAAAAGAACAAGTACACGATGAAGAAGTTTAGCGGTGTAAACTCCGCCTCGCCACGTGACGTCATGGAGGATGTCGCTGATATTTTGTAATCGCTTTGTGATATTTATGTTACAAGTTTATTTCACAAGTTAATTTTTGCTTCAACAAATGCAGAAATTATCAGAAACCAACACAGACTAGTTATTATCTCTAAAAATATCATAATATAAATATGATAGATTAAATACTAAAGAACTGTACTGTATTGACATTCCACATGTCTGTCCGTCCACTTACCAATCAGCTGCCTGGCTACAAACTGACCCTCGGCCTCAGTTGCAAGGTTCAGATACACAGACTATAGTGTAAATGATAATAAAGAAAGTCTTATCTGTTCTATTTGACCCTGCCACATAACCTAACGCATAGTGAACAGGGGGAACCACCAAATGAAATGCTGAATGAATAAAACACACACACACACAACTTACAGTATCCCATCGGGCCATCATGCGCTCCTTCTCAAAGCGAGCAAACTCTCGACGGTCATGAATGGTGGTGAGGACCTTCCACATGAATAACAAGGCCAGACCCACGGCAACGATAGCACCAATCACGCCAAGGACAATACCTGTAAAGGGGTAAACGCAGTAAAATATCATGAAACGGCAAATACCCATAACACAAACTATAAACCCGCTGAGGTTATAAAGTAATTACCGCGCTCTAACAATTAAGATTATAACAAGGTCCATCAACAATATCGAAATTATAAGAGATACAACTCTCTTAATCTCACACACACCTTCGTCGCTGAGAAAATTATTACACTTTACCTGTCAATCCAACTAATTTATATCATATCTATTATAACAATTAATCAACTGATAAAACTCCAATCACTTGTCTTTCCCTTTCCTCAATTTCAAATGTTTCATCTACTTATTTAAATTTCAAATGAGTAATCTATTACAGTATTTCTTTTTCAATTTAAAATGTGGCATCTAATTTTTTTTCAATGTTGATCAGTTCCACACAGAAAGCTTCCAGGTTACAGATTAATATGCACAATAACTGGACACACCTCCACTCCAGGACCAATTTTGGTAAGACTAATAAAAGACTCCACACTCACCTAACCTAACCCCTTCACCCCAGAGAGGACCCCATACACAAGAGGGTTCATCGTTAGTGTGCTGTGGCATAAAAGTATCAAGAGGAAGAACTACACAACTATAAAAATGACACTATGACGCTACTGTACACTAACATCTAAATTAAGAATATCAATGACAATTTTGTTTGACATTAATCACTTATTTTTGCTATGAGATACAGCACAATATATAAATACTGTTATAATAATAATAATAATAACACTAATAATAATAACAGCAACAACAATAATAATAATAATAATAACAATACTGACCCAGAATATCAAGCTTGGGTGGACACTCCAGGGTCTGCTGTACACGCACCACTGGCTCCTTATGCTCGTCATAGCCATACACGAACTTGAAGCGGCAGTCATTCTCATCAAAGAAGGTGCATAGCTTCTCCCCTTCTTCCTCAACTTAAAGATTAAAGAACACAATTAAATCTTGAACGTCACTACCAATGTCTACTAAAAGAAACTATGTAATAATGGTTAAAGGTTATTGTACTTTGCCTCTACAAATTCATTACCTTTTATAGTTTTCTACAATAAATAAATAAAACTATAAAGACTCAAATCTACAAGTTAACCTACAGGTGTCAAATTATAATCACTGCAATGTTAAAAACTAGCTGTAAATAATTCACTGAATTATTTGTCAGAAAGCTAACATAAATATTGCCAACAAAACTAAATAAATTACTCAAGTCAACTGTACTACATTCTGGTTAATTTCAAACTGGAGTGAGTTTATTTCTTTATCAAATTTCTCTTCATTTTTTAATTTAGAAACGACAAAATTATTTAAGATGCTTAATTTATAAATGCCTTTCTTTAAATGCTGCTTGTCCCCCATTGTATACCGAGGTCACTCATGCAAAGCCTTTTTCAGACATATTCCCTCTACATCATTTACAAAACATGGCAAAAGGCTTCCTGCAAGGCATACTCTCTCCTCCTCCTCCTCCTCAACCCAGTCACACTCCCTTACACCAGTTTCATGCATTAATTTTGGCAGTACAGTACAGGTATATAGTTCTAAAGTATACAGTATCTTCAAGAGCCCAAGCTACCAGCATAACCCATTCCACAAGCTTATCAATGGCACCCTTTTTCAAATACAGTATATACTGTTGTACATTATTTCATACATATATAAACTGGTTACCAACACCAAACACAATATTTACTCTGCGACTCGTCCTTAAGTATGACCTTTCCCCTCGCCCAAAGTACGGTTTTCCATCAAATTCACCATCGAACTTTCCCCATGTTTTTTTGCGGGTATAAATGTCTTTAAACTACAGAATACATTGTCTCCCTTACAAGCTAATGACGATAAGAGCGGTTATGAAGATATATGGGATTTCCAGGTGTATAACAAGAGTCTGAACACGGACTTTAACCACTTGACGATGAACTGGGATTAAACCATCTTCCTCAATGGGTCAAACAACCATCCTTAAAGGGTTTACGCCACTGTATTCAAGGGGTTAACCTATCTTCGCTGATGGTTGAACCTACGATCAACAGGCTGTCTACAAAGATCCTTGATACTGTTCATATAATGGTAACTACTGTACTGTATTCCCCACCACATCCACAGTGCCATCTTCATTAGATTCACAGGTGGAATTACATCACCTGTCACTTAAAGTCACAGCACACATATGAAAAATACAATAATCTAGGATCACCCATACACCTCATATACTGTAGCTGTAAATATCAAGAACTGAGTCTGGATATCCAACTGCTGAGTCTGGACAAGGCACAGTTCCGTAATAAGCACAGTCTTGTCGTCGATTAGGAAGTCTTAAAGTGGCCCCCTCCACCCCACCCAAGACATGTGTGCCAATTATAAAACAGATGACAATTATGAAAATATTGCAGAATTGATTTGCTTACTGTATGTTAAAGGCATCATATCAGTCTAAGCATTCTCGACTTTCTGTCCACAAACTGATTGGAATAACAAAATAAAGCAAATGTGACAGTCTTCATCTCCCCTTCAGTGAGTTACTTAGGAAATAAACACATTAACAGCTATGCATTCGACTCTTTTAAAACTATATTTATGTTTACTCCACCAGACATTCATCGTTACCTCACCATTATTCTCTTTCCCTTTTTTATTCCAACTTTTCCCGATTCCATCTTCTACGCGACCCACTTCAACATCCGCCTCTCACGTCCCCTTTTATCAATCATACTTTTTATGCCTTAATATTTATTCACAAATTAGTTCCTTAATAATAATTAGATGCTAAATTCATCAGCTCCAACATGCATAGAGCAAACAGATAAAAGATATTAAGAAACTATTCAGCACAAACAGATGTAAATATGTCAGTGAGAGGAAAAAGTAATTACTGTACGTCGGCACCTGTACGGGTCAAACACTACCATACGTTTCAGTACATTACGTTTCTGGATAATCAAGCATGCACACTCATCTTGGATCAGACAGTCAGAGAAGATCAAATAACAAAGATATACTTTTTTTTTCCTTTTCAATATTTACCAAACTACCACATGGGAAATACTTTCAACACTACAGTACTTAAAAATGCACAACATCCCCCAAAAACTTACTACTTTGGCAAGACAAAAATTTACAGAATATTGAAGAAACATCTGCCATATATTACTTGGTCTGGTAAGATTAATGCATGCTAAATCCACAAAATGTATTGAACACAGTGTCCCATACATCAAATTGTAAAGAAATAACTGTAGTGAAATCAGCAGACCAAATAAATGTAAAATATTATGTCAGCTCTCTATCACTTGTAAAATAAGAGCAACATCACTTAAGGGGTATTATCCTAAGTTTAAGATTGACAGGACAGTATTTTAGCAACCTTCGTGTGATCGTGTGTAGAGGAGACATTAACAGTGTGTCTATGGGCTTAAAAACGATGTGTCAGGTAACCTTTCACCTCAAAACTTAAAACTCCGGTACAGGTGTGAGGAAAAAATCGCATCTTCCATCTCACCTGAATATTTGTACAAGTTTTAGGTTCAGGACAGAAGGAATCTGATGACTTTACTGGTTATCCTTTGGTCAGATTGCCTTACTGTTTACCGTGATTTGTTTGTACGGTATACCAGCGCTGTCTAGGTACACTCACTAAAAAAATATTCTGTACCCTTGACTCTGAAATAATCCACAACGATCACTGTGACAGAAGCCGTGAGGAGTGTTATCAGATTTCTCGGTCCGGTTTGTCATATTGTGTAACCCTGTAAAAGTAGAGAATAATATTTAAGTGAGTGTACGTAGGAAATTGTACACCACCACGGTCTATGTATACACTACAGGTGGTACTTGCATTGTCTATATACATGCTGAGCTGTATATCTGCACTGTCGATATACATGCCTCCTCCCCCCCCCCCTCCCCCCCCAAAAGAAGTAAACTATGGCCCTTTTACTGAATAAGGAACTATCTATTAAGCCCCACACTTACACTAACTCTTCTCCAAGCACACACCAGCACTGACCAAGGTTGCAAAAACACACTACGTCTAGTTGGAACTCTCAATACAGAAGCTACAGTACAACCCCTTAAGCAATGCCATACTGATTATTCCTTAGTGTAAAGTGAACAATACAATGACTGTGTCCAAACAAGAGAAAAACCTTAAAACTATCAAAGATCAATATAATAAAATAAAGCCATGTAGTCACCATCAAGAATTATGACCCCCCAGGAAAGAGTAGATTGGCAACCCAAGATGAGCAAGTATGTATGCATGTATGTATGTATGTATGTATGTATAGAAGTAAGCTCTCCCATTTAAATTCACACCAGTTAAATATTTAGAGAAACATATCAGGTTACCGGTAAACTCTTGTGACTCACTCGTGCATCTGTGTTTAGTGTGTGAGTAAAGTACTTTTCCGAGAGGTTCTTCCCGAGAGATCCCGATGACCCAAACTAATGTTGCCAATGACTGATGCATTATATAAGTACAGTACAGTAGATGTCATTCACATCATCAATATGGAGGATAATGTTTCAACGGTTTATTTCTAATCATAAAAAATAAAATAAATTAATTCCATCCATTTATCTTCAAATTGCTTCAAATTTTATTCCTAATTTTTAATAATGGCAGAATAACTTCATAGTTTTTTCACAAGGCTTACAGCAGATAGTAATTATTATTATTATTTCTTCAATTTTAACTCCTCTATGTTCCTTAAACTTATGAAAATTAGCATCACAATATACTCTGTCTTTCCTGGATCCCATTTTCCCCTTAAAGTGTAAAATTTAAGAGATAAAACACTGTACTATTAGCAGTCTCTCGTCTATGAAAACCCTTGAATGGAACTTAACACCCTAAAACTTGGGTCACGGGAAATAGCATCAGTAATATTCACTGTCAAAATCATGGTGGACTCCCCCTCACCTGGTACATGGAGAGCTTCAACTATGATGTGACAACCACTTAACCCAACTCTACCCCTTTGCTATGGTGTGTGTGTGTGTGTGTGTGTGAAAATGAGGCTTTTACTGGTACAGTACATAGGACTTAAAGACAGCTGAAGTGGTGGTCTGTACACAATAGTAAATGCCAGTACAATGCCTCTCTCACCCTCTCTAATTGTTTGTTTATGAACAGGTGATGTAAATTGAACTCTGGTCACATATACCACAAAGCTTTTTTTTAATACATGATACATGATTTAGTTTGAAGGTCTAAAAATACAAGAGACAGATAGAGTGCTGAATTATGGGAAGCCTCTTCATCACGTAAACACATGCCTTCCATTTGCATGATAAAGCTGAACATCTTTGAGTTCTACAGTAGTATCTCCATCACCCAAACTCACTGCAAGAAAATGGATGCTTTCGTGCCAAGAATCAAACTCCTTCATTTTTTGTATCTACCTTCAACCCAATCAGTGACATTAATAGTATAGTTGGCAAAGACGTGGCCAGTGACGCTGCTGTAGAGAAGGGAACAGCGAGTACACAAGTCTGGTTCTTCTGACAAAGGCCCCGTCTCGTAAACACGACACTGTACGCATTCCTTAAAGTCCAGACACTTTAAGTCTGTGCCACACAGCTACAAGGAAATACAGTCATGCTATCAATATTAACTAGAAATAGGACATAATCTTTCAATCTAAATCCTCATAAGCCAGCAAGTCTTCCTAGACCAGCAAATGGGCTTATGATCCAGTCTTCAGACCAAGAGAGACAGTAAATTATCCAAGATATACATACAGCAAGGACCATGCCTCATAAAACACTACAGTACTCATAGTTTACTAATATACTGTGCACGTCCTTTGCTGTAGCTGCATCTCGTGGATAAAAAGTCATTAACTAACAATACTCACCAGCAACGGGAACGGGCGTTGCGTTGAAGAAAGTGCAGTTGGCGGCACACTGTTCAACGTTGAACTCACCAGTCTCAAACACCTGGCACTGTACGCAAGCCTTGTATGGTATGCACTTGCCCTGGCATGTCTGAGGTGGGATATACACATTCCCACAGTTTGAAATCAGGTTTGGAAGGACACATTAATGTGATATGCAGGAACCACAATTTGTATTTAAGCAAAGGTAACAGCAGGCAGGAAGGCAGGCATGGGGAGAAGGGAACAATATTGCATTAGTTTACATCAAAAATATACACACAAGTTACACACACTACTCTAAAATGCTTCCTTTACTATAACAAGTCTTTAAAAATACAATATAAAGAACCATAAACAAAATAAATGTGCCACTAATAAAAAGAATATCCAAATTAGTTAAGAAAAGTAACACTTGCTCAGTACAACCATTTGACCCCAGGTTATCATATGAATAAAGCTTCAATTTATATTTATAAAAGGTGATTTCAAAGTGATTTTTTTTCTTGAGTAAATTTGGTTTTTATTTAAGGGAAGAGTAAAGCATCAGGTGGAAGATGTTCTCCCATGGTCCATCTAATGTCCCCATGGGCCACCTGATGTCATTTCCCTGTCACTGAAGACCAATACAATATATAAATCTGAATATTAATCTTATAAATAAAACTTAAAACTTTATTCCAAAACTCTAGAAGCAGATGTTGCTATTCTGAACACATACCAAAAATAACATTCGCCTGGGGTCTTCACTGTGAGACAAGGGAAAGTATTAATTCAGAGGTGTAGTAACTGGTGGGAACTGTCACAAACTGGTGGGAACACAACTCTCACCGGCATCTATGTGTTCCTACACTTGGAGAATGAATAATGAAATAATATAAAATGCAGGATATTAAAAAAAAGAAGGGAATTATTCTCATTCAAGCCATTCTGTTAAACCAAAGACTTGGGCCAGAATTCAGAACACTGGTTTGAAACCGCATGAAGGTTTAAACCAAGGATCGATCGAAGATTGAAAATTATTGGTATTAAGAATGCCTGCTTGAGGTAACACAAAAATTCAAACCGGGTTTGAGATCGGATTTGTCGATCCTTCTGTTACTCCAGCCTGGAGGCAGGTTTAGTGATCAATCTGTCATTCAAGATACCAAGTCAACATGAATTTTGACAGAGTGCGCTTTTCGGCGATATCGTCGAATTGGAAATTTTGCACAGAGAGAAGACTGATGGTAGAGAGGCAGAATCCTATCATTTTTTATGATGACACACACAATTCACACAACAATATAGGTTCAGAAGGGGAGATTTCCTTGATATTTTCCGTGATATGGAGCATCTACCTGACAGACCTGTTGGCTATGGTTCACCTCTACCTCCCATTCATCACCTGATGATTGGTTTGAGATTCTTCACAACGAATAGTTTCCAGGTAAGAAAGACTTTGGTTACTGAATGAGTTATGGTAATGTGTTACAACACCGTGTTTAGGGTCCAAGACGATCAAGTGAGTAAATGTAAAGAATGCTGATGATTCTTAACTTTGAATGTTTTTCTTTAGGAAAACTATTTTGGTGTACTTTAAATATAACTGAATCAATGCTGAATGTATTTTTATTTTAATGTATTAATAAAGGAGTCTTTTCTTAACATTACTAATTAGGGGAAATGTGGGGTTAAAAGAACAGAAAGAAACCTAACCTAACCAGGTTACTATGCCCTGTATTGATTCATCTTGCTTTGGTTATAAATATTGACACCTGTCCTGGATTATATCTACAATTTGTATGTAATAGTTCGTCCTCTATGAAATTCTTTGTTATCATACAACACAGCCACGTTGTAACACAGTACCATAAATCATTATAATGTGGTCATAATTTAATTGTAATTACAGTAACAGAAGCACCTTATGATGTGCAGGGAGTGATTTATCCTGCTTCGTAAAAACTCGTCGAGTCATAGTTGCTGCCATAGTCTTGTAAACATTACTCTCGATGGTGAATGGTAATGGTGTAAATGAAATGTGATTGGCTGGAATTTCAATGTTTGAATCCTTACTCAGAATTGAAGAACATGCAATAGATTATCCGATCTGGGATTCAAGCTGACGTTCTGAATATGGGTAGTCCACTGCAGGAAATCTTGGATCGAGGAATCCCGATTTGCAAGCCTGAACTGAGCTCAAATACTAGGCTCAAACCACTGTTCTGAATTTGGGTCTTAATGACTATGGGTATATTTAAAGCTCCTTCATCTTTAATTACTGTGTTTTAAGTGTGTCTAGAGTGCCTTAATTACTGAGTGTTGAATGTGTCTAGTGCCATAATTACTGTCTTTTGAGTGTGTCTAGTGCCTTAATTACCAAGTGTTGAGTGTATCTACAGTGCATCTATAACATAACTTAAGATGGTTGTGATCACATACAATACCAGCCTTTCCCTCTAACCAAACCAGAGGCTATGAACATCTTACTAACCTCCATATCTATATCTTGACAATTATCCTTCCCAGTACACACACACACACACAGTACAGTATGAACACACTTGTAAACACTATGTCATTTTACTAACCCAAAATCTCTTGTGTTTTGTAAAACTGTATCTACTTGGCACCTTAACTCTTATTTGGTGGCTAATGATTCCCTGCTACCCCGCCTGCTCATATGTACAAATGATAGAACACCGTAAGGAACATGAATTTTCCACGGATGATGACCACCGTCCCTACAGCTAACTTCCACTGATGATGACCACCGTCCCTACAGCTAACTTCCACTGATGATGACCACCGTCCCTACAGCTAACTTCCACTGATGATGACCACCGTCCCTACAGCTAACTTCCACTGATGATGACCACCGTCCCTACAGCTAACTTCCACTGATGATGACCACCGTCCCTACAGCTAACTTCCACTGATGATGACCACCGTCCCTACAGCTAACTACCACCGATGATGACCACCATTCAAAGGTTAAAACGACCACATCCAGTGAGAACACAACTAGGTGTAATGTGTGTGTCATAGCAATACTTGTGCAGTGAAATACTGAAAACAGGTAATGGGGTTATAGCAGGCAATGTACAAGTTGCACACAGCTACAGTAGTACAGTACAGGGAGAGTCATACATGTCTATATCAAATACTTCTATACCTGGTTTATCCTGGGAGTGTTTGCTGCATAATATATCCACAAAATAAAGGTTATACATGTGTTTATATCATAAGATAAATCATTGTATTGGCTCTAAATCACAATACAGTATAGAGCTCAATTAGATTTTTAAATATGCTTTAATAATTGAAATCTACAGTGGAACCTCTATTTAACGAACTATGGAGATGAAAGTCCGTTAGATGTGACCCCCCCCCCCCCATCTAACGGGCCTTATAGAGGAAAGTCCATTATATTGAGGTTCCGTTAGATGTGACCCCCCTCCCCCCCATCTAACAGGCTTTATAGAGAGGAAAGTCCATTATATTGAGGTTCCGTTAGATGTGACACCCCCTCCCCCCCCCATCTAATGGACTATATGGGGAGAGAAGTCCACTAAATGGAGGTTCCACTGCACTTAATAATACCTGAAATAATAATATTCAACACCTGATAAAATATGACTGACCAAATTTAAGGCCATTTTTTAACTACATGAAGCAAATCTAATACTGGAGGTAGACAACTGCATTAATCCTGACTAAGAGATGCAGTAACTCATATAACCATTTCATCATCTTCAAGACAATAACAAAACCAAAACTAACTGGGAACATAAATATTAGTACATATTAAAACTACTCTGTATAAATATTCCCAAAGAACCTGAGTAAATAATTAGATTTGAATATCATCAAAAAAAATAAAAATTGTGGAAGTTTTCTAAGTTTAAATGTAAAGGAAATGACTCGCTGATATGTGTGTGTCATCCACTCTGCTTGAGACACAACTCCCAAACCATGAACCCCGAGATTCAGACTCGTGAATCTGAAGCATTTACGGGCGGAATAATGCGTCTGCTGCTCCGGGTTCATGCGTCTGAATCTTGGGGTTTGTGGTTCAGGAAGCAACATGACTTTTTTGGAGGACTGTATTGTATTTAGCTGAAGTCTAAACCAATGACCATTTGAGGCCACACACTCAACTAGCCATAGAATAATATTAATTTACATTTTAGACATTTCACAATTTTTGATAAGTGACATAGACCGTAATAAAGAAGAAAATAGAGTAAAGACGAGGCAAGAGGCAGAGACGGTGTACTTACAGGACAATCTTCACACCACTTGCCAGAGTAACGACCGTCTTCTGTCTCGTTACACTTGCACTGGTTACACTCACACTCTCCATGGCCGGAGCAAACTTCCCCACTCGCTGAAAATGACATTATAAGAATTACTGAATACCGCACACACACACACACACACACGCACACTGTCTCTTCTTTCATTTACTGTCATTCATTCAATCATTCTCCCTGCTGTAACAGATGTAATCAACCAAGATACATTTCCTACAAGACCTCTCAAACACCACTGCTTCCTTCATTCTACCTCCTTTCATTAATTAATTTCTCCATTCCCCTATTCTACTTATTTCATCACTTTTCTTCTTGTTCCCACTCACTCTAATTTTTATCTCCTAGTACACAAGTCATCTAACCTAACCTAACCATGGTAACATTTTCTCTGAGTCATCAACCATCGCAGTGACATCCACCGACTCGCTTCTTTTGTGGTCAGGTAATTGTTGCCTATCTAACCCACATGTCCCTCCAATTCATTCTTACTTTCACTGCCCATACCACCCTACACTGTATATGAAACTACTAAATAACCTAATCTAACCTAAGCTGATCTAAGCCAACCTAAGCTAACCTAATCTAAGCTGATCTAACCCAACCTAAGCTGATCTAACCCAACCTAAGCTAACCTAATCTAACCTAAGCTGATCTAACCCAACCTAAGCTAACCTAAGCTGATCTAACCCAACCTGATCTACCCTAAGCTGATCTAACCCAACCTAAGCTAACCTAAGCTAACCTAATCTACCCTAAGCTGATCTAACCCAACCTAAGCTAATTACAAGGTCACTGGAACACCCTTGACACAGCCCATCAATTTTCATCTTTCAAAAACACTTAAGCTAAACATACATCTCTCCCTACAAAAACTCTAAGAGACAATTAAAAAAAAAAAACTTACCTCATATATATTACAATATTTCCTCCATGGCTTTTGGGTATAAGACAAAAAAAATAATAATAATAAATAATGCCACAAATAAATTCTTCATTATCCTTAACATGAAATGATCTGAATTTACTTTTTCAACTCCCAACAGCTAAGGAGTCACCCTCTGTACCCTCCCCCTGCCTCTTCCCATCCACTGATCATGGCCAAAGTTTTAAGTAATGATTATGATTACCCGTACGGTATCCTCACCTGGGTTGATACAGTTGTCGATACTTTCTTCACAGTTGCAGGCTTCTCCTTTCCACCCGGGCTTGCACTTGCATTCGTTGCAGTCACACTCGCCGTGTTCTGGTCCCGAGCACAACAGGCCATTGAAGCGGCTACACAGGAAGTTGGTACACTCACAGTACTTGCCGTCAATGATCTGCCGGACAGCACAGTGGTTTAAAGTTACAAATAATATGTCAAAAGTTTACAGATCTTCGTATTTGCTTCTGATAACACCTAGTTCTTAATTTCTACCTTTGCTTATTTCCATTGATTTATGTCATAATACAATGAACACAAGAGAGTTTAAATAAGTACAGTTACTAACATAGATACAGTATTACTTTGTCTCACCACCTTAATCATGCTCTCCTCACCTCACCAGCCTCCCTCTCATTACACTTGCACTCTCCACAGGTACAGGTGCCATGGCCGCTACAAATGGCCGATGTGTTGGTTTCCCGACAACCTGAATCATCAAAGTTTCCTTCACCCCAGGGAGTATTGGTGCCACACTCACAGTTGCGGCCCATGAACCCTGGATCACACTTACACACACCACACTGGTAGATGCCATGGTTACCACACTCTTCAGCTGCAGGTTTGTAGCCCTGGAAATAAAATACATTCAGGTAATCATTAATATATTATCGTATACTGTATATATATGATAAAGAGAAAAAGAAACCTATCAACAGTGTAAAAGATACGTTGTAAAATGTCAACAGCCTCCAAAAGTGAGCTAGAACAAAAAACTTAACCAAAGTTTCCTAGATAAACAAATGTAAAAGTACTACATGTTATTATATAAACATGATAATAATTTTCCATTTTTTTACAAGAAAGATTATTTAAGGTTCAGAAACTAATATGAGCCAACTATGTGGATCTTACTTCATTTCCGGGCCTCTCACACTGGCAGTCACACAACATTTCTAAATCAATGGTGAGGTTCTCTCGCAGACCAACAGGATAGATGCCGATCACCTGCCGCCAGTCCTCCCTCTTCTCTGGGCACTTCTCCACCTATTCAAACAAACTGAGTTATGGGAGTTTATTGTCCATTATAATATTTGTAACACTGAGAATAAAATTAGACTTAATATATGGACTGATACCAAACTCAATAACTAATGAGTAATTCAAGTATCAAAGAAAACTGTATTCAAGATCACCACTTAAGAATTAATATGACTTGCAATTACAAAATATAAAGAAAATAATTTAAATAATGAATAGTTCTAAGTTAACCCAATGGACCTCATTCCACCATCCAATTACAGTAGCAGCATTAATAAACCTGCTCTAAGGCTTCTTGTTGTAAGGGTCAAGTCAACAGAGTACAGCACAGCAACAGGCGACGCAACTTACCGTAATCTCGGCACGGAACTCGACTTGATCGCCCACTCGGAGACCCTGACACACCGAGGTTTCTTTCTCTTGCCCGCCTTTACACCGGGAGAAGTAACGAATGAACACCGGTGCTGTGGCGTTATCCTTCAGCTCGACTTTACTGGTGATTTTCTATAAGAGAAGAGATTAAACTCACCAATAAAATAACAATAAGTTTCTAACCATATAAGTGTGTTGGTGGAATACCCAGAGTGGGTGTGTGTGGCCCTTCGGGGATAATGGTCTCAAGGTATGGAAAATGGCCATAATGCAACAACAGGCATATACCACAAACCCTCCCAATACCGGATTAATTCTTGTAAGCCCTGTCCATTATTGAGAGGATTCTGTTAATGAGAATATCTAGTAATGAGAAGTCCCTTATTGAGAGGGTTCACTGTATCTATTACTTTGCTGAGAAGTCCCTTATTGAGAGGGTTTACAGTAGTCTCTTGAGGAAATAATTACTTTAGAATAAATCAATGCTACTTACATTGTATTCTCTCTTGACAAGTTCCACAACATTGGAAGAATTAGCGGTCAGTTCACCCTGGCTGGAGCCCTCAACCATTTTAGCGAGACGAGAATATACGGATGACTTCTGCTCCGTCACGGCAAAAATCAAGTTAATTTTGTGATGCTTTGCGACCTGGTTGATCTGTGAAGTAGAGAGATTTTTATCGTCTAATGCAGAAAAATCTTACATGTGCTACTTAAACAATGATTCTTATGTTCAATTACTATATTAAAGCAATTTTGTATTATTAGAATGATTAACATGTCCTAAATTCCCTTCAAATAAGAAATACGATTTTATTCATGCGAGTCCAACCTTATATCAAGGACTTAAAATGTTTAAAACTTAAAAAAAAAAAAATTCAATATTAAAACTTAGTCACATTTTAACAGAAATTTCACAACCCTGGGGACATTAAACATACATAACAATAATAATAACAACAATAATGGCTAAGAAACAGTTCTACTCAGTCAAAGTGAATATGGAAAACACCTTTAAAGAACACAATGATACAAATCTTACCTGAGACACTGACGGGTAGTCCTGCAGCTTGGAGTGGGTGTAATACTCCCCGTTAATGTCCATGTGACACTCGCCATCGTTGGGCTTCACAATACCACCAAGCTGAAATCATCGACACGTTAACAAATGAGGTTCGGGGAATCTATTCATCATTCTCAATCCATTTCTCATCAAAGGTTTTAAGGAATTTAACTGGAAATTGCTCTGAATGTTTGCTGACACAGTATGTCGGTGAACTGTATTAGGAAATGTTTTGGTGATGACAAAAACAAGAAAACATGAACTGTATCTTTAACTATTTCATCTCAAACTTTCACTAGTTGTTTGTAAAATATCTATGCCATTTTGGTCAATTGTTCAGCCTGCAACTGAGGGTGTGTAACATGAATGAATGTAACTTTCCCACAACTTTTAGTTCACTTTGTAGGGGTTAAGAGTTAGTAGGCAGAGATACAATATGACTTGGATAGGTTTGTGGAAAGAAAAATTGACTCAAGGAACTATGGTATACAATTTATGCCATTATATGACAGGGGATGACGATGTAAACATGGGAGAGGAACGTTCTATGATGGATACATAAGAGGTGGAAGACAGGACAGTACCTTGCCATCACCAGCATAGTGGAAGCCGGCATCAGTGGAGAACACCAGTAGTCTACGAGCCTCCTGACGCCAGTTGATGTGTTCCTGGCATACAATAGCCTGCATAATGGCATCAAATCCTCCTTCAGGGGCATCCAAGTTACCAGACACAGGTGCATCCTGTACCTCTTTCTGCAAGTGAACCATGAAAATGTCAACTTTGCCTCTAGAAGCACAACATAATATCTCAGACAAAAAAATTATTTATGTAAATGTGCAGAAGATGAATCAATTCCATAACTATTACTTGAGCCACATATAGTGCAGTATTAGTCTATTCATTCAACATAATAATAATAAAGTTTTTTATGTAACACCAATGAGGCACAATACATTACGTACAAGAATTTTTAAAGGGATTTTTTAATTCATAATTAATACACTGAAGAACTCCTCTTTAGACTTGAAGTTTTTAACAATTTACCAGTGACTATTTCTTACAGCTGACGGTACATGTGATGGCTGGTAACTTACAGTAAAAGCAGCAGCATTGGTGGTGAGTGGTAAGGCATTCCGGAATCCGTAAGGAGATGCACAATCCTTGCAAGGGGCTCGGAGCCTGGAGGAAGCATCATACATAAATAACAGCTCCAGGTATTATCCTGCTAACTTTAAAAACCAAGTCAAAACTGCTACCTCCTCATCTTCACCATGGTTGCTCATTATCATAATATCATATTGAATAGATCTTAATTATAAAAAGCTTACTGAGCTTAATTCTAGTCATGATTTATAAAATATCATAAACAAAAAATTATATATTGTAGTGTGATGCTACCACACATGGCCTGGCCTAGAGCTATTACTACTCTTTTTGTCTAAAATTTCATTGACAGCTCTCACAGTTTACAAATAATGTACATATATAATACAGTAAACACTTCAACTATTCCCATACAGACCTTGTGGTGTTTGAGTGTCAAGTCAGTTTTCAGGATGAGGTTCACATTATACAGTAGTTTAGTAAATGTTAGTACTGTACTGGTCACACATCTTATTTACTGGCCAACTACCATACACTAAAGCTTGGTAACCCAGTAATGATTAACTAACTTCTGAGCAACAATGAGGAATGTTTAACTGGTTATGGTAAATTACAATATCACAGGTGATCTCTGATTACCTTTCGTAAATTGGATCAAATTTTCCCAAAACATTAAAATGAGTAAAAACTTTACATGTTTGTAACTCCCACTGTACACTCAGAGAACAATAACATACAGTAAGTGAAATGAACAATATTGGGGGAAACACAATGAAATTTATCTTGAAAACACTATTTTTGTATTGTTGGGAGCCAATTAAAGTAATCAGATAGATAAGACTTTGTTGACAGCAGAATCACAACATTAGCCTGTTGCTGCCCATCATAAAACTGTAAGCACTGATTGTAATGTCACTGTTAGGTAGATGGATGGATCTGATGCCCATAGTGTATACAGCATGTCATCCTCCAAATACAGTTGCTTATAAGTACAAAGGCTCCTTAAACTCACTTCTCAGGCACAGTGCTCACATACGGCATCACCACTTTGTCTACAAAGGATCCAAAGCCAAGCTTGAAATTTTGGGTGATCTTCTGCATCTCTTCTGCTAACTGAGCACCTAACTTGGAGAGAGATTCCTTATCATCCTCCATAGATTTAGACAGATCCATGAGATAGTACAGGTCGACGGGATAGTCTTCAGCCTGTCTGAAGGTCACCTGCATGCTGTACGCCTCCTCTGCACAACAAATAAAACATTCAAAATTATTACCACACCTTTTCCTCCTTGATATAAAAGATAAAAATCTCAGTTTCTATAAGTTGATCAGGCATGACTGGTTCATTTATTGTCAACCTTCCAGTACACACAGACAGATTAACACTATGTAGTCCAAGGGGTGTTAGTTTTATAGTGGATAACTGACATCACAAAACCAGAGAACTACAGCCATTTACAAACTTACGGACTCTGAGCCTCATGGAAACCCTCTGTGGCTTTATCTGCACCACCGCCTCTCCACTCTCACTGCCACTTATGCCGCTGCCGCTCCCACCGCTACCAGCCAGTACACCAGCCTGAGTCAGCTGTACGTTGTTCACATTCTCAAAGTAGTTCCCAGGTTCGTATATGGAATCTGTTCCACATGAAACACGCCATTTAGAGGCAATTTCATCTGTTCGTTTGATGCATCTGGACAGCCACTTCCCATTATCATCCGTGAAATTCTGAAGAAAAAGGAAAATATATATTATTTTCTTATAACACATCACTGGACAGAGGTGGGTGAGAGAATACAGCGCCCTCCTCTAGTACTACAGGTTACTGGTTCATATGTAAGGCACCCCTAGTCCATCCAGCTGTGTAGGGATACTTGGTACAGTTGGGGAAGAGAACAAAGTTGACTGCTTAGTTTTACTGTACTGCTGTGACCTGTAACTGCACTGCCTCTACTGGACCATCAGACCTGTGGGACCCACTTCAACATTTTCACTGTACAAATACCCTATTCAGTGTTATGTTTTTCACATAAATTATACTTGTTATCTGTAGAATTACTTGAGTGACCTCTGTGCACTCAAAACATCAGGGAAAAGTATGTGAATAAGACATAAGGAGTTACTGTACTATGGAAAAATACTAAAAAAAAAATAGAGGTTCCAATTTTAAATATCAAACCCTAATAATTTGCACAGATTCTCACCAGACTGTAAGTGGAATCTTCCCAATTTTCATGTCAAGTTGACACTGTCCAGTTAGTACAATAAAATGGTAATAAACCCAGCAGCCAAATTTGTGAAGTATGTTTTTATCAGCAGTTTCCCGGTACAGTATTTCAAGAATACTCATAAGACCAGACTCCTCTCTCAGTGTAAGTATTACAACTACAGTACTGTACTGTCATAATACACTACACTGTACTCTACTTAACCTTACTGTCAACTTCATACAATACAGTAAATTGATGACAACATTCGTGAATCATTGCAACCATGTTCCATATTGTTGGCCATGTTAAGTGCTGTGCTGTACTGTAGTGGAAACACCTGTGGATATATTTATACAGTATACCCCTTATCATATCCGTTTCCTGTCACACTCCACACCCTGCTGCACCTAAGCCACTTTCCTCATCCTTTCTTCTCTTCTTTCATGTTTCTTTTCTTCATGACTTACAGTGGTAGAGGAAAAAATTAATCTGTAAATACTAAAGTGTTCTCATTTTAGTAATACAGTTTGGTCAACATGTGATGTGATTCTACTGTCAGTGCCGGGTGTGTTATCATGTAGAACACTGCCACCTGTGCTACTGCTACCTTTTTTCAGATATCTATGTACACCCACTGTTACCGCAAGCAGTAATGAGTAGGATGACACATAAACAAACATTATGTTAGGGTGTAAGTCATGTCATGTTTATTGGGTGTGCCTGCCCGTATACAGAGTATGGAGATGGAGAGACCCAGAGGAGATTGGGGTGTTGGGTGGTAGTAAGGGAAGCTTGTTTGCGTATAAACGCCTGACGCAGCAAAGTCGGCCAGCCAGACTGGGCATGTGACGCCAGGCAGGGCACTGCCACTGTAGCTATTCCCATCATAGAGTCAACACTTAACCTGTTTCTCTTGAGAATTTCATCACGTAAGTTTAACTTGTACTTAAGTTTGCACAGGTAGACTGTGTCCATTGCATCGGTTATCATTGTGACAACATAGAAATACAGTATGTCAAATTAAGTACTGTACTGATTATAGTGTTAAGATTAGACTAATTACATAGCTATGATTGTTATGTGAATATATATTGTATCAAACATTTATGTATGATTGCCTATGAATGATTTACTGGAAATACTAAAATTAATTGTATTCAACAAGTTTGACCGAATTATAAGGTTCGAGTTTAACGTAAAGTGTCTGATTAACCTTTAAACGCTCAGAAGGCGTTTACACCCATTAAAAAATTATTGGGCACCCTTACGGTGTGATACAATATGACACAGGTGCCGAATAATATTTTAGTTGGTGTACAGCAACAGTGAATAAGCATGTACAGTAATACAATTAGTGGAAAATAGTCCAAATAAAATGTCTTGGCTTAAGCTTTTCTCTAACAGTATTTCATGGAAAATATATATACAGTACAGTATATATTTTTTTTTCATTTCAGAACACTTTTTTTTGTACAGGTGCATAAATAATTCAATAATTTTTTAGTTTTTTAAGTAGCGACCCGCAAGTAGTGTCACTACAGACTCCACTACTGATTTATGAAAGAAGTGATGCCCCTTTTTTCACCACTGTACTGAAATAATAGTGGCAGTACTCCCAGCACTGTTAACAAGATGAGGAAGGTTACACAACATACCATATGATTTGGGGCTGTAATAAATACATGTCCAGGTTACTGATGTGCACCAACTTAAAGGACAGACCAAACAACAGATTCATGAGAGCTAACCACTATTTTTTTTATCTACACCCATTATTTTCTTACAGTGCCAGCATATAGGAGTACTGTAACTCTGTGTGTGTATCTCTCACAACTGTGTCTTGGGTTCAATCCCCAATCTGGGACATATGTCAGACAGTTGTTATTCACTACTAAACATGGCAGGTTTTATCTGGGTACTATAGTTTCCTCCTGTACCAACACTGGATAATAAAGGTCATAACAAAGAACAGACCAACAGCCCAATTGGCCAGTAAGCTGGTAGTGGTGATATGATAAACAGAAACAAACACACGCACACACACCAGGGGAGGGGGGCTCCTGTGGGCAAGACAGTACAGCCAAGGCTATTTCCCATGAAACACAACATTATGCATTTGTTGTATATAGTACAGTATCATATAACTACAGGACCATCAGTATTTTGGAGACTCACTTAGCCTATGAACTAAGAGTACTAATGAATTACAGTATAGTAATATCTCCAAAAGCCGGAATCCCTCAAACCCGGAACTCTCCGATGGCCGGAATTGAAATTTTCTTGGAAAATTGTCCCCAAAGCTGGAATTTTACAGAAAATTCCGACTTTGGGAGCGATTTTCTGAACTGCACATTTTCTGGAAATTCAGAAAAAATTTAGGAAAATGCCGGGGATGGGGGATTTTTTTCCAGCTTTGAAAGAGTCGTCTCGTTACCCAAAAATCTCTCATTCCCTAAAGTGCTCTGCACCAATTGTTCCAGTTAACGGAGAAATCACCGTACTAAAAAAATATCACTTACGGCTCTCAAATGTGACAAAAAACTAAAATTTTAGTGTGCTGCATCTTGTCTTGTGATACAGTAATAATATACACTCATTGTCAAGTCTCATCAAATGATCTAACTAACACAAGAGTTATGGTGCAGATGGGGATAAAGTTACACACACATCATGACAGCCCCACATAAAATAATAAACCAATCCCATATACTAAAATAATAAATATCTTGCTGCAATTTACACTTACCGTAGCCTTGCCACACCACATACAATTGGGTGTCTGGATACAGCCCGAGCACGACACCTTGTTCTTGCAGTCCTGGGAAGCCAAAGTCAGCGTGCCGAGGACCACCACCGCCAACACACTCACCCACCGCATCTTGGCTTTAATTATTAGTATTATCTACACCTGAAAAAAGCAATACATAGCAAGCATTATTAACACATTCTCTCAGGTGCCAAAGTTTCTTCAACACAAAACATGGAAAAAAAATTGATCTCATTCTATTTTACAGAAACAATGGATAGTGAAGATTTTTGGTAAAGTACATGTTCTAATACAGTACAGTATACACTGTATACAATAAAACAAGAATATCTACATGTAATTCAACCAACAGAAAACTAAACTAGTACACACATGTAATTCTTATTTAGCCACCACTCATACCCCGAAATAAGTGGTGTGAATAATGTGGATCATAACAGGATATACTGTATTACACCACAAGAGTGTGTCACCACCACTGGGCTAACTTTAGTTATGACATTTCACTAAAATTCTCCCACAACAGTACATTAAAAAGTAACTCAGTCTGTTACATTTAGCTTATCTCTAATGAGCTTTGTGGTGAGCGTGTCCAGTATCATCATTAATGTCCATGTTTTATAGTCACTTTCCACTCTTGCTTGGGTTAGCTTTGATTACCTCAAGGCTGGACGGTCTCTTGCAGTCTCTCTTGTCGGGTTCTTATCTCTGATGTCATTTCTTACAACCTGTCTTCACGTCATTCTTGACCTACCCCTGGCTCTCCTCCCCTCCACAGTTAAACCTGTGCAACTCTTGACCCAATTGGTCTCATCTAGTCTCTACACACGCCTGAACCATCTCAGCCTACCTCTACACAGAACTTTGCTTGTCACCCTCTTAGCTTTGAACAGGGCCTCCTGTCTTTCTGTGTCACATTACACATCCACCTCACCAATCACATTTCAGCTCACTCAAGACTACTTATGTCACACTCTTCACCTGTCCATGTTTCACTTCCATACAACAAGACAGGGACACATCTCACACCAGTCACAAACATTCTTCCTTTTATGTAGGGAGGTCCTCTTGCATCAATAAGAGCAGCAGTTCCCTACACTTCCTTCAGCCACTTCTGACCCCCACCAACACTGATCATGTCACCCAGGTATTATAACTCACCAACACAGTCCCTAGGTCATATCCCAATATTCAGTTTATCTAGTACTGCTGTGAGAACATGATTACCTGCACACACAAACAGAACGCTTAAAAGTCAGCAACATCCTGCAATCTGCCATCTACTCCACACCAGTATGAATGAGATATAACTGATAATATATGACTATTTATACATGAAAGATAAATATATCGCTGTGCCAATTAATTCTCATTCACCCTGTATTTGGGGCACATTTTGAGAAGACTCTTAACCAAATCAGTCATATATATCACAGACCACCTTAAGATTAAACACCCTCAGACTACCTCCAGGGGGTAGGTTAAGTATACTACGAGTTATTCAAGGCGAGTGACATTCCTCAATGATTTACAGTGATTAATATAGATGACCCCTTCACTCCCTCACAGGTAACCCAACACCACCAAGGTAATTCAATATGAACACTGAGCCTACCACACACCTCCCTCCCTCCCCCATAAGGACTGAGTCAATGTGTTGTCCTGGTTCCTCGTGTAACAACAAAGAATAAGATCTATATACAGTATAATAACAATGTAAACTCTACTGTATTGATTCTAAGGGAGATTTGGATCACATGAAGTTTAGGCACCCCAGCTTATTTTTACCTGAAGATTAAGCACCCCAGCTTATTTTTACCTGAAGAATAGACAACCCAGCTAATTTCACCTGAAGAATAGACAACCCAGCTTATTTCACCTAATGATTAAAACAGTAACCTAACCTCACCCTTTGCAAGTGTTAGGTGTTTGATCGCCAGGTGAAATAAGCTGGGGTACCAAATCTTCAGGTAAAAATAAGCTGGGGTACCAAATCTTCATGCATAAATAAGCTGTGGTGCCAAATCTTCAGGTAAAAATAAGCTGGAGTGCCAAACCTTCAAGTGATCAACAAAAAACAAAATTACCCCCACCTACTGTACCACACCAACCAGCGTGCACAGCTCTTAACTTCTGTCACCTTAACCACTAAATGATTCAGAACTAAAACTCTACAATTTCCTCCCCATCTCTTATCATGACAGGAAATAATATCCCCTGATAAAACCCCTGTTAAGAGGTTCCTGTCTCCCTGATAACACCAGCTATGATAAGAGAACTGTGTGAGGGTTCAGTCACTTGCCGACCTCCACACCAGAGCAATTATTTCATATCGTGTGACTTGTAGATACGCCCACTTCCGATATTTGTATGGTAAACGTCTTGACAGGGTACAAGTCTCAGAGGAGTACCGGTACACTGTATACCTGTGTTGTCTATACCTGTATATACGGAGCTGTATATTACGGTACCTGCAGTGTCTGTATAGAGAGAGAGAGAGAGAGAGGAATAGCTAAGGCTGTCAAATGCATCACCCAAGTCATATGCATTCAACTGTATGTAATAAGCTTAAATTATTTACACTCACCAGAATTAAATCTATTTTATCAATTGGGTATCCTAGAAGCTAGATAGTGAAGGTATATAAACAATGTACCGAGACAGCACAGGTATACAAACAATGTACCTAGACAGCACAGGTATACAAACAATGTACCTAGACAGCACAGGTATACAATGTACCTAGACAGCTCATCCTAGTATAGCCAACAAAGCCATCAGATGCTCATTCACTAAAACATAATCCGAACCATTCCATGACTACACCCCAGTAGCTACATGCCTCACGTCCTGGATACAAAAGGGCGGGGCCAATCAGGATAAGTGATGCCTCTAACCACCACTCACCACATTAAGCCAACAGCCCACACGACTGTCTCAAACCAATTACATAATGACGACGCCCACATCTTCTACCTAAAGTCTACAGATAAGAGACAGGTTACTGTTTTTTATTTACATATAACATACATAAGGACAAATTATACCATGCACCTAACCTAACCAAACTTAACCTAATCTAACCAAACTTAACTAAAGTACACTGCATGACTATTAGACTAGGTCATGTTTAGTCATTTTGAGTTATCCGTCGCTAATAATGTTATTCCCCCCCCCCCCCCCCCAGAAATAACATCCACCACATTCCTCCCCGCAAAACAACATCCACACACCCACCCCCCACGGTCGTCACTCCTTACTGCACATGATCACACATTCATCCATAGTAATGTGCTCCCTCCCTTCACGGTGTAGATATAGACAGACAGATATAGACAGATAGGGACAGTATATAGAGACAGTATATAGATAGATTGAGAGATTAATAGACAGACATACAGTAGACAAATAGAGACAGACATTTATTCCAGCACAATCATCATACAAGGCAGCAAATTGTTCAATGCGTACACAGACACACTAAAAAAAAAAGACGTCAAAAGTTCTTGTTTCGTGTTATTGTCATGGAATAGAACTTTCAAATAACATTAATATCGTTCATCAGGAAGATAAGACCCCAAGGTGATAACACAAACATCAGGACAGGAACTCCGTAACCCCCCCCCCCCCCCCCCCGACTCCACCTCGGTAACACGATATGCAACCTTGATTTAAGCAGCCGTCTCTTTCGCCCCAATTTTAGGATCACCGGACCGGACAATTTGCTCTCCCTACCCCAACTTTATTTCACCTGATGATTAACTCCCTAACACCACATAGGAGGAAGATTTGGTTGGGTTTTTGTTAGGTTAGGTTGGTTAGGGTAGGCTGGGGTTAGGTTAGGTTAGGTTGGTTAGGGTAGGCTGGGGTTAGGTTAGGTTAGGTTGGTTAGGGTAGGGTAGGCTGGGGTTAGTTAGGTTAGGTTACTGGTGTTAGATTAGGTTAGCATTATGATGATTAATCTTAAGGTGAAATAAACTTTAGGCACGGGTGGGGAGCAGGAGTGGGGGGGCAGGAGTGGGGAGCAGGGGTGGGGGGGGGGGGGGGCAGGAGTGAGGGGCAGGAGTGGGTACCGATGACCTAAGCAGATTAACAGAATCGTACAGTTTAGAGGAAATACACCAGGTGGAGCAGCCAACAACTTCAAGTGATGTCATCCCCAAGCACAGTGCACATATATCCCTGACTCACCACTGAACTAGTACTGAACCACCACCAACGACACCATCAGATAATTTAACAATGAGATGGTAGTTATTGCCTTAGTATAGAGCAATGCCTCCCTTATTGAAACATCTGTCCACATTCTACCATCTGTTTATATTAGTATAGTACAGTATTCCTAAACTACTAAACACATCGGGGTTTTTTTCCCTTCCGTTTTGTAGGGATTAAACATCTATTAACACAGAGAACAATTAATAAGAAATACATGAGAATTATTTGTTAAAAACGTATAAAGTGTAAGAGAGGAATTCCATCAATACTGGAGGTGTGTGTGTGTGGGGGGGGGGGGGGTTTACAAGACAGCTCTACTAGATTGGTGCATAACTCTAGTGGCCTTGTAAGGGGGCCGATATGAGACTGTTGTCGAGAAAGCAGGTGACTGGACACGTTATTAATGTTAAGACTTGGGATTCCATGTGTGACTATAAACTTATGAATACATTATTTGTTCTTGATAACATATTTGTTCTTCATACTGGATACAGGAAGTTACTATGAGAATGTCAATGACCAATAATGAAGTACAATGGGTGGAGGGAAATAATGAAATATCTGTACACAATGTATCAACAGAATATTTATGTCAAGAAATAAATCATGGGGATTGAACTTGCTTTTCACACCATACAGTACATATGTCTATACTAAATATCCACTGAAACATTTATTGCCAGAAGAAATTACAAGGATTATTAATAAAGAGATGTCTATATACTGTCCTGTACAGTATGTTTGACTGGCAAATAATAAGCAATATATAACATCAGTCACAAAAGAAACTTATATTTATTGTTGAAAAAATTTTAATACAATATTAAATCAAGGAACATTTTAATACATATCGAGGTGTAATACTGTACTACAAATGTTTGGACGTGAGAAGCTTGTTGATATAAAGTTAATCATTGGTTACTGAGGCTGGTGTCTATCCTTATGGGGGGTTAGTGAGTCAGCTGGTACCATGGAAGTTGTGGTCACCAGTTTGAACATATAACTGCAAGTGTTTAGTTTGATATTTTCTATGATTAAAGTTTTCCTTAATTATGATATAGTGGAAGATTATGACCTAACTAAATAACTACTGGTTAATAGTACACTAATATATGTTTAATTACAATACTAGAGGATTAACATTAGCTTATAGTTTCAAATTATGGTGTGTGTGGCAGTGATACTGAATAGGTATTGTCAGGGTGAGGGAAGGGGGGACCACCAGGACATCTACTACTTAATTTACATCAACTTAAATATCAGAGATAACGAATATTCTTTTAATATACTGTACTGTACTTGGTAAGAGTAGATATCATGTGAGGATAATCACTCGTATCATCACAAAGACAGATGCACGCCCCCCATGTTTGACCCACAGGAGGCTAGTTCACATGCTAGTTAGGTGTATAATGTGATAAACTCCCACACTACACTACACTCCCACACTACGGTCTATGACAGCAAATGTAAACAAAGAGGCGTATAAAGCATCAACATTGCTCAAACAAAGTAAGATTATACTACAGTGCTTTGAGCTGATGGCTAACATGATAGAAGATCAAATAACCATTGTCACAAACTCGTAACACCTTGGCTTCCGTGTTCATAATGCTCATTGAATCTTCTACGGAATATTATTGAATACAAATTTTCCCACTGTCACAGCCTGGGGAGAGAGGAGGATGAGGCTCTAATGAGTTGTCACAGCTGCCCCATGATTTTGTTAGCATGTTTTAGCAAGATGCAGGTCACCAAACACAGTTACTGAACAATTATAACAAAATTATTTGTGTGTTTATGTAGTAACCTTCATGGATGTTATGTTAAATAATAATAATGTTACCTCTGTATGGTGCCTTACTAAGAGTTAACCTACACACAGCCATAGTAACAGAGGGACCTGTGTGAGGCTACGACTGTGGATGAGAGCAAGTGTACACCACTCACTGAATAATGTCACACACTGCTATATGATGACAACAATATTTTATCAAACACTGACAAAAATTTAATTGCACTTCGTGTCTAAGTAGAGACCTGTTACTGGGACTGTTATTTGTAACTGATGCATAAAATGACACAAGTAACTCATCCCTCTAGCCCCAAACACCCTCACCCTCCTCAACCCCCATAGCATGCCACCCTCTCACACACACTGGCTCTCCTCACTCGTGAATGCTTCAAATTCACATGTCAAATTCCGGAGTGGTGGAATAACAAAGCTGAATTTACCGGTCTATGAAGTTCCCAACTGTACATTGTTCGTATACCTGCACTGTCTAGGTACATTGTTTGTATACCTGCACTGTCTAGGTACATTGTTTGTATACCTGCACTGTCTAGGTACATTGTTTGTATACCTGCACTGTCTAGGTATAAAAAAAGATCAACTGTAAACCTGAATTCTCTATACACACTCTGAATCAATATGACGAAATAAAATTTAACTGAATTGAACTGTGTTTTTCCCCTCAATCAAAAAGGCTACAGCTGTGACCAATCAGTAAATTCAGGAACCTTGACTGTTATGCGATTACAGCGAATTACAGACGCAGAAATCAGGTCACAGCCCACAGGATATGAGATTGGAAAATGTGGCTGCATTGAATATGGATCTGTCTGGTGAAAAAAAGCTGAGGGTGTCTAATATTCAGGTGAAATAAGCTGGGGTGTCTAATCTTCTGGTGAAATAAGCTGAAGTAACTAATCTTTGGGAGAAATAAGCTGGGATGTGTAATCGCCGAGTGAAAAAGCTGGGGTGTCTAATCTTCTGGTGAAATAAGCTGGGGTGTCCAATCTTCTGGTGAAATAAGCTGAAGTATCTAATCTTTGGGAGAAATAAGCTGGGAAGTGTAACTGTCTAGTGAAAAAGCTGGGGTGTCTAATCTTCACCTTACCCAAAAATCTTCCCAGAACAAAAAATAAAGAATCAGAAAACTGTTTTAAGACAGGACAGTACAAACAGGCCTGACTCACTCCACCCTCCGAGTGTTGAGTCGTGGCTCTGAACCAGCAGTGACAGGAAGCAGATAATGTCAGTCCCCTCCATCAACAGGAAGTAAGTTAACATAATCACTATCATTATTTACAACAACGTTTGGGTTGATATCTACGGACACACACGCATGATGCCGATGTTAGTGATACAGAGGTACCCGGTAGTGTGGTAACTGTATCTCTCACAACTGTGTCCTGAGTTTAGCCCCAGCCTTGGACAAATATGAGAAGGGTGTTACACAGTATGGCCGGTTTACCCTGGGTACTTCGGTTTCCCGCCTGTGCTAACACTAGGAAAAACAAAGATCGTTACAAAGAACAGACCAACTGCCGGAAATGTTAGTTAAGTGGTGAAATATTATATACAAGTGATAAATAATAAAATAAATAAAACTATATACCAAAACATTTTTTACTGAAACCAATATGAATTAAGCTACACATACTGACAATAGTATCACAATAACAAATCATGCCACAGAACACTTAAATGATTATTACCAAATACAGTACAGTACAGTATTGTATGTCTTTATATCTACAGTAATATCAAAATAATGTTTCGGACTGGCATTAGTGGTTCTCAACTTGCTTAAAATAAATCCTACACTAATGATAATATTCTTTACTTTATATTTATCTTCTCCAAAATCTAAATAACCTAAGCATTTTCTCTTCATGACTCCCCGCATACGAATTTTAGTTACACACAGAAATAAAGTACTGAAGGCTCATTCTACAGAGTCTTTCACAAGTCACATTGATTCTTCTGTGTAACTTCAGAATTCCAATCTGTCGCTTTGCTCTTCTTTTTTAGTGACCCAACCAGTGTGTTCAGTCAGTGGTAGAGCGCTTATCTCTCACGACGGTTTCCAGGGTTCAATCCCCGGCTAAGGCCAGAGGTGAGAAGGGTGTTATCTAGTGCGACAGTAAAACATATCTTGGATTTCCTCTTATACTACACAAGACAATTAAGTTCGTAACAAAGAACTAATTAACTGCACAGAAGGTTAGTAAGCTAATAAGTGGTGAAATAACAAATAATTAAATTGCTAGATCATTAAAATCTCTTTGAACTATACAAATATTTACCAAACAAATTCACTTTTTTTTCTTTTCTTTTTTTTTAATTTCACCATTTATCAGTTTACTAGCCATTTGGGCAGTTAGACTTGGAGAAACCTGTGATATTTGATAGTGAGGGTCACGCTAAATAACACCCTTATCACGTGTGTCTGGGCCAAACAGGACATGAACCCTTGACATATTGGTGAGAGATACAGTACAAGCATTACCACTGTACCACCAGTATTTACAAATAGTAAAAAAGTAAAAAAAAAAAAGAAAAAATAATGAACTGAAAAGATGAAATGGTAAAAATCAGGATTCAAACTCCTAAAGATACACATTAAATTGGATCTGTTCCACCTCACTGCCTGACTTACGCTGACATGAAAAAAAACGATCATGAAGAAAGGAACTGCCACTTATTTCACCCCATGACTCAATCCTCTGATGCTAAATGGGGGGGGGGGGGTTAGGTTAAGGTTAGGTTAGGTTACGTTAGGTTAGGTTAAGGTTAGGTTAGGTTAAGGTTAGGTTAGGTTAAGGTTAGGTTAGGCTACGTTAAGGTTAAGGTTAGGTTAGGTTACGTTAGGTTAGGTTAAGGTTAGGTTAGGTTAAGGTTAAGTTAGGTTGTATAGTTTGAACATTGGATAATCAATACAATTAAAATTACTTAGACAAACAGTAATTCTTATTTCAGCTCACCTAAAAATTATGGTACACTATACATGATTCACAAATAACCAATACTCATTCTGAATTCTTTACCAATCAATGTGTACAATATTCTGGAAATCCAATACCCCCCCCCCCCCCCCCTGTACAAAATCTTGCAGAATATAAAAAAAAAAATATATATATATATATATTATTTTAGCTTAGGTCATCTGAAGAATCTTAGGAATATAGTTTAGGTTAGACATAGTTCCTCACTTCTGTGGCTAGGTTAGGTTGAATAGCTTAGGTTCGGTTAGGTTGGTTAGGTTAGGATAGGTTGGTTAGGTTAGGATAGGTTGGTTAGGTTAGGATAGGTTGGTCAGGTTAGGTTAAGTTGAATAGGTTAGATTAGGTTAAGGGGTTAAGAAGCATTATAACAAATCCAACGTAATTCAAAATACAAGTCACATGAATAGCTACCGGTAAGCTCCACCTTATTTCATCTGATGATTAAGCAATCCTCAAACTACAGTACCTTGAGGGGTTAGGTTAGGTTTGTACTGGGTCTTTAATTATTTGGGGTAAAGTAATAAAATGGTTATTTTCATGTAGTCCCAAATTACTATACCCTCACAAAGACTCACACATCTGTTGGTTATTCACTCAACTGGCCATATTAACCACTTGGAATAATTAAATGTTTCAGACACAATTCATTTTTTTCACATTAACACAACCGTTGCATTAATGAACGCAAACATTTTATATGGAATTAAGACATTTGTTTTTTTGGCTCAGCTTTTACTTACACCATTATAGGTAAAGTAATGCAAGATTCATCAAATATTACTTCTAATTATTCTTAACTTAAACCAATTAGTTAATATTTTACGTTAAACCTGGAATATTCAACTGTTCGAACTTATATTTTTTACAAACTTAAAATTTACACACATAAGTCACTTTACCTATATAAGTATTAACTAAAAGAGTAATACATTTCCAAATAAAGTTTCTTAAGTGATTGCTAAATGAGTGTAGTAATGGACTTACCAGTATTTCAGTAGATGTAAAGTACCCACAGCAGTAGTGTTAGCAGACTGTATTACAGGTGACTGAGAGTTAACTTTAGTGACCAATTCCTCCGCCTACACCACCCCCACACTATACCTACCACCACCACCACACAATACCTCACTACTAACAGTCACCACACAGTATGACCACTGACATACTTCACTCACCCCTTTACTGTGACGAAATTCATGGAGGGTGAGTAAATATGTGCGTGAGTCAACTTCCTAGAATGAAGAGTGGACCGAGAGAGGCCAGCCAGGCGTCGCCCACCAGTTCCCTTTCCCGCATATGAACTTTTCACTTCTTTTTCTCACGTTATCACTCGGAGTTGTGTAGTATTTCAACTTACCTGTACAATTCACTGAGATGGAAATGCTTCCTTGTCTATCTATTGATGAAACCAGGGCATTGCAAACGGTAAAAAGCAGTTAATTAAGGAGAGACGGCAGTCATCCAGAGCTAAAAATGGAAAACAAACACTGACAGTGACGTCATACTGTCCGGACCCGCATAAAGGATGTTATTTGTATGATTGTAAATTAATATATATTCTCTACCTTCATCATATATTTGTTTTCTGATTTACTATGGTTCTCATGTGGCTGGATTTAAAAGCGCAATTACTTATTAGGGCAAAATGAAAGGGTTGCGAATTTCACGTTTTCTATGATTTGCAATATGGTCAGAAAATGGATATTATATGTTTTATCACTATTTGAGGTTATCACATGTCCCTGTAACATGTTCTTCACTCTACGTCCGCCTTGAAATAACATATACGCTTTTTTTAGATGAAAGGGTTAAAAGAAATACATATTTGTGGGTAAAATTCATGGTCTTGTAGGTGAAGTTGGATCAAAGTATAAGTATTTTAACTATAAAATCGAAACCTCTATTCAAGTTTTTCTTAGGACAGTTGGGGTCTTGGATCCTCCAGGTAATTTTAATGTTATGAATAAAGCCACAGTTCCTGGTTGTTGAGGAAGCGAACACTGACAGCGAACACCAGTTGACCTAACAACAACATACATGAATAACTGACGACAAAAATTTATATATATACTGTATATATGCAAGTAAATCACTGTAGGTGCACGTGATCTAGGTATATGCTGATAACCACAAGGAAAGAAGAAAACACGAAGTTCCCAAGTGAAGATGTGGATTACACTAAAGCACTTGGGAACTTCGTGTTTTCTTCTTTCCTTGTGGTTATCAGCATATACCTAGATCACGTGCACCTACAGTGATTTACTTGCATATATACAGTATATATATATTATATATATATATACATATATATATATATATTTGCGGTTCTGAATCGTGGATGACCAATAACTTGAAAGGATTGGAAAGACAATATAATAAGCTGGTGAAGTGCTTGTTAGACGTGAGGAGAAACACGAGTATGAATCTGTGCCTAATCGAGTCAGGTATTCCCCCAGCGCAAGACATTATCGCAAAGAGGAGATGCAAGTTTATGAAATCACAACATGAGATAATGGACATGGAACAACCTCTTCATTTTGTATATGATTTACGTAGGATAACAAACACACCAGGATTTAGATTCATGGCGAGAGAATTAACCTAGACTGTGACACAAACCCACTAGAGAGAGTGGCGAGTCTGGTAACGGAGAGGTCAGTTAGCGCTACAAAATGTGCTACGTACATATCCGATCTGAACCCTTTTACGACAGTGCATGAGGTATACTTAAGTAAGAAATTTATCCAAGATTTTCAGCGCGAGTCGTTCACCAGGCTGAGACTAATGTCACGCAACCTTATAGTAGAGACTGACAGGTGGAGTCGCACACCAGCAGAGTTGAGAGTAAGTCAGTGAGACGACAGTCGTGTACACAGTGAACGACATGTGCTGATCGATTTGTACGCTCCCTGCACATTGTCGTGAAAGGTGTCATATGCTGACTTTCTCCAGTATCAGTGAACTCTTAAATGAAAATGTATGTGTGCCTGAATTATGTAATTATATACAAGAGGTACTAGGAATCTATAGTTAAGTTTGAAATCGCCCTTTACATGTTATGTTTTTATTTAAAATATTTTGTTGGACAAATGTATTTTGAATTCTTTGTATATATTTAACATGTATTTATACTTTTGTCAATAAACTACAGGTTGACAACCCTTTATCCGAAATTCCGAAAAGCTCTAAAAACCGAAAGTTTTTTGTGGGGCTGCTTCTTTCTTTTTCTTTTTTTTTTTTTTTTTTTTTTTTTTTCAGGGATTATTAGCCCACCCGGGCACAGATCACTGACCTGCATCGGGGCCTGGGGGGCGAAAATGTAATAGTAATAATAATTATTCATAGTAAATAAAAATTTTAATAAAAATACACCAAAATAAAATAATAATGATTACAATAATAATAAAATATAATAATAAAATTAATAATAATAATAATACTGTAATAATAAAATAATACAGTAAAGAAATACAAGAATGAAAAAAAGATCAAAAGTGAGAAACACGACCTGTTGTAGACCTATGAATTATTATTATTATTATTATAATTTTTATTATATTTTCGACCCCCAGGCCCCAATGTGGGTCAGTGATCTGTGCCCGGGTGGGCTGATACATATTAAAAAAAAAATATTCTGAAAACCGAAATGCCTCTGGCCCGAAGGATTTCGGATGGATTGTCAACCTGTACTACCGCTAGGGATGGAGGCGATAGCTGGACAGCGAACCTGTCGTCCAGTAAGGGTAGGCGTACTTTGCACCATCCACCCGACTTGCGAGAAATTTCGTCTGGAATTGTACCACACTGTCAGTATTACCTGGGAACACGTGATAACCGTTAAACCGTGAGCAGGTAACGTCTGTACGCTACGACAGGCAGGGGGAAAATGACAGAACCAGTGAGACACACAGGGGGCCGGACGCTTACCCAGACGTGACGTGTCGTCTGCTTATCATAGAAAACGGCAGTGGATTAGCGGTGACTGCTGCAATAAATTCAAGGTTTAAGGAAATTGCTAGTGTAGCCTAAGTTTTATAACATAAGATGACTTGGGATTCCCGTTCACCCCTCGGGACGAGATGCTAGAGGGAGTCCTCTAGCGCTCGTACACTAAGGAGGCACAGTCCACTAAAATATACATATTATAGGTTTTACCGCTGGACAGCGGTAATCATAGGAGTGATAAGAGTAGTGAAAGTAATTATGGGGAGTGATAAGAATTAATGTTGTTATGTATTACGCGACGAGACGCTGGTGAGTCTTAATAAGGAACAAGGCGTGTATTTGCTGAATTCGCTTGACATTCACCCGGACTGGCCAGGCCCCTGGACGATAACATACGGCAGTACCCCGCAACTGATATCCCTGAACACACCAGAGGCTGTCTGGTCCAAGCCAAACCTGCTACACGTAAGTGTGAAACTATTGTGTTTCATTGTGGACGTGAAGAATATTAATTGAGTAACTTCTGACGATATGCAGCTTATGTTGTGCTTACTTTTAAGATAATGTACTCACTTGTGCTAATATTAGGTGAATGTATTCATATATGATATTGTAGTGGATGCCTCCTTCAATATATCACTGAACCTTCAGTTTCCCTCTTGTAAATTGATTATATGTATTTGACATGTTTGACCGAAATAAACTGTTTCGAGATGACGAGGCAGGTATTCAAAATACATAGGCAGTGCAAGTATGCAATGTATTCAACGGGAATGTAAGTATACAGTGTGCAGAGATAGTGTAGGTATAAAATATTCGTAGAATCTAATATACAGTACCAGTACACAGTGCATGTATACAACGGATACATAGAAGGTACTGTAGTTGGTAAATATGCAAATACAAACATGTTTAAATGGTAATTTTGTATTCTAAAAATCACTCAATTGAATTTTAGGAGTACAATACACCTAAAATGTTTTTTAGTCCATTACGTGGTAACTGACTACGATTACCAGTAAATTAAATCTGGAAGTAATCTGGTCACCCGCCTAGCAGGTTATAGTAAGAAAAAGTCCAACGAATTTATAATGAAAGGATTGTGGAAGAAGAGACCAACTTGTCCTCGCTTTCACCTGTGACTGATTAAAAGACACACTAGTACTGTATAGATTCATGGATGATAGAGTGGTATTAACTCACGACAGGAGCTGCCATGCTCAGGCCAACCGGCCTATTGCAGACTCCTTATTTTCTTATGTTCTTATGTATCTATTCCTGCATCATACATCCTCCTAGAACTTGTATTATGAACCAACTTCCTCTCTACGGCTCTCTTGGGTGATCTAATTCCCCGAGCTAGCGCTTTCATGGCTCACACATTGCTTGATGTGTCCATATTTCTTGCAGGAGAGTATAATGTCTGAATGTTATGGCGAAAAAGTTGAAATACTAGTAATTGCCGAGGGAATTTGTCTCTGCAGCACTGAAAGTCGGTAATGGTCTGATATCGTAACATTATCATCTTCTCATTCATATTGTCATTCCAGCCGAGTTTGTCATCGGCACTTACTTCCTACCTCTCTTCCTGTTATTTTACCACAGAACTCTTCCTCAATGACCTTGAATTTCTACCATGACTCTAATGCCAGCTTCTTCATGTACACCCCAGTGGACCCAAATTTAGATTCTCCATTTGTTCTTACCTGTGACGGTAGTAGTTGTAATGTATGGCATCAGAGTGCAATACAATACTGTACTGTATTCTCATTCAGATAATGTCATCATCAATATCGAAAATCAAATATTCATTTTAAAATATAGTGATCAAAAACGCCCTCAGCAAAACCACAAATTGATGCACCACGTTCTGATGTTACTAATTTGTGAATAAAATGAATACACTATTTGAGTTGAGATTAATTAAGAGAGGGCGTTAAAAAGCTCCTTATATGTGCGCTGGGAAGTGTTCGCTGCCTGGCGCTGGTTGCTCGAAGCCTTTCCTGACTTAATATCAATGTTGTTCTTTCTCGGTCGGCTGTGGACAGGAAGCGAGTTAATTAGGAATGAAACGTCATTTTCTATGACATTTACCACGAAATGTCGTCATTTTGGAAGAAATTTCGTAAGTTTGATCAATAGAGCTTAAGATGGTGCCCTTGGCTCTTATATATGTTATCTAGGTTAGACTACAATGACATAGACGTAGTTTCTTGGTTCAACTTTTCTTAGGATTAAAGTAAGAAATTTTAAGAAGTGGTCATATTTTTGTTTGTTTAGTTCTTTATTTATTTTACTGTCACAGGGGAATATTGTCTATTAGTGATATAATGGACAATGAACAAGAAGTTCCTCTTTTTAAGTAAGTTACCATATCATAAGATTTTAGAAATTGTACAACTCAAAATGTAATATTAAATCCAACATAATCCACTTACGGTAAAATTTTAGTTTGTCACCCCTGTATTTAAATATCCAAACTAACCTAACGCAATCTAACCAATTCCTCATTGACCGAAACTAAAATACTACCTCACTCATATTGAATCAGTCATGCAGTGTCATCACCTTTCCATCAAGTCCTGTCAACCATTACAGGCGTCTTGTAATCATTTACATACATAGTGGATACAGGTACGGCAGCCGTCCAAAAATCACAGTGGATATAGGTATGGCAGCCATATTGACGGAGTGTGTTGTTAATGGTTAGGTTAGGTTAGTCAGAAAGAAGGCCGTCTTAATTGTCAAATTATAGTCGGCCGTACCAATAGACTTCAACGTTTCGCATTCTTTATTTCTTGGGTTTTTGTTAAGAGAATCTACAGTGGTTCATTTACTAAAAGGTGTAAAAACCAACTCTGGTGATGTGGTAAGTCAAAAATAAAAGTGAGCTTAGGAAAATTGTGTATTAAGTGGTAAATATTCGTCCATTGGTTTTCCTCAGGTTTTGGTATAAGAATAGTTTTTTTTTTATGTTTTTTGGTGTTTTTTTTACTCATCTGACCTTCATTTCTTTTGCAAATTAGCAATGTTTGCAAAAAAATTATAAATTTCATTTTTAACAGAAACAGCTAATTTGCACAAAAATGGAGGTCAAATTTGAGTAAAACAAAAAAAAGTATAAAAAACATTCTCATACCAAAGGAGGCAACCAACTTACCTAACCTAACCTACAAGGAGGAGGAGAAACTGACTCTTAAGTGAGGGGTATAACCTCAGGTAAACAAGGCGTGAATCTGCGGACAGCCAGTGGAAGAATATTAACCCATTCAATTTCAATGTGCTAAGGATTTTATTTAAATTTTTTTAATATTGTATCGTCTTCACCACTGATCTGTCTGTTTTTTTGTTGACACTTGCAATGATGTCAAGTCGTTTTTTTATATCAGACAGCAGCTATGAATTAACTGACCACATTTAATAGTCATCGGGTAGGTTAGGTTTGAGAAGTTGAATTAGTCATGTACAGTAATGTCTATGATAATCCTTTAAACTGCCCTATACAGTATGGTTTTGCCACGTTGTATCATTACTGTTTATGGCCAGTTTCAATGGTTGTGTGGGTTAGTTGTGATTACCTGATGGCAGCTCTCCATGCGACACTGTCTCTTGCAGCCTCACTTACCTGGTTCTCTCCGAGGTAATTTCTTACCTTCTTCTCATGTCATTCTTGGCTTTTCAGCAGGTTGCAGGCAAATTGTGTTCACATAGATGAACCTTTTTACTGTATCATGTTTGCAGGTGGAGCTGGGGGAGGGAGTCCAAACCATGTGGGCCCTCACCACATGAGAGAAATCCCTCCACAGCTTCAACAACAGGGTGCTGCCTCCTTTGTGTGGCAAGGTCCTGATGCCTCTACAGCCCACCCACCCCACGGCACCCCCTCCTCGACACACCTCATCACTCAAGCTGACGAACAACTGTTTATGGGTGATTTTGGTAAAGAAATTTATGTTTTTGTACAGTACAAATATCTTTGATGAGATAGAGGTATTTTGGAAGAAAATAAATTTTCTAAATTTTTTAAGTTTAAATTAGTTGAGAATTAATGCTAATATTTTAAGGGAATGTTGTTGACTTTTGTGAAATATTTAGCTTGGTTGTTAGTAATACTGTACAGTACTTTATGACTGTTCTGTACAATACTGTACCCTTTTTAGTTAATTCTATTATTCCTAATAGAATTAACTAAAAAAGGTACAGTATTGTGTGTATACGTATTACAATACTGTACAGTACTTGTTAAGGAAGAATATATCATTCCCTGGCAGAGACTTGTTCTACACAGTACTGTCGTGACACGCAATTTGTTGACAAATTAAATTGAATCGAGTGATTATGGATTTAAACCCTAGCAGGTATAAGTTAGATGTGTTCATCATTACAATAATTAGTACTGTACTGTATTAAGGTTGGGGTATGACCTGGTATTTTCAACATAATCATCACCTTTCTTTTGTGTCACATCCTGTTCTCCTTGAAGATGTGATGTTACCTGTACCATGTATAGCAAATGTAAATATAATGTGTACCATTTTCTGATTTGTTTACACACACACACACACACAGCTACTTTAAGATTCTAATATTTGAAAATTTTCACAGGACGAGAAAGAGTAGATCCTCTTCTCATTCAGTCACAGTTTGTAAAGACTGTGGAGGACATTCTTAATAGTCCCTCAACTTTACCATACTTCCTTCAGTTTCTACAAGGTTGGGGAGCAGATAAGTATGCACGGTTTTGGTTGGAAGCCAAAAGCTTCAGAGCTGCAGCTGTGACACGCATTAACAATCAGGACCTGAAAGAGTCATGTGATAAACCCGCTTCCATGATTGGTGATATAACTGTTAAATTTAATGAAGAAAATGATAAATATCTTGAAATGGATCAGAGAATACCACTTGACAAAAATAGTGAACTCAGTAATACACAATCACATGAAAAAAGAAAGACAGACTCCTCCAAGGACAAAGGTTTAGTACTACCAGATCTAGTTAGCAGTATTAAAAATGCCAGAGACGTTACTCCCCTCAACACTCCCGACGGTAGCACCTCTAATGTGTTAACTTGCCAGGCTCGAACTTCTCAACAAGAACCAGTTAGTGTTAGAGAAAAAGAATTTACGATAGTTCCACAAAAGGATATAGAATTAAAACACGGCCACAGTGCACCACGGGACAGAAGTGCGGATGAGAGAAATGTCTCTACTCCAAGTGCCTCAAATTGCCTCATAGATCACAACCTGAGACAGAACATAGCAGACGATGCCATGAGAATATTCAACAAATACCTAACAAAGGAAGCTGAACACTCAGTTGGAGTAAATGTTGCCACTGTAGGTAACATACTAAAAAAAATTTCTGTTGTACAGGAAGATATAGATCCCAGCTGCTTCATGCCTGCTCAGAAGATAGTGTTCAATGCCCTGGAACAAGAGTAAGTATTATGTTGGTTTTCTCTAACTTAACCTCCTTCAATATTCTTTGCATAGCTAATAATACCTGCATGTATTTTGAAAGATGTGTAACTGATAATATGTTTAGAATCTGTCCTATCTGTCTAAACCTAACCTAATCCCTCCAGGTAGCATTAGGGTGTCTAATTATCAGGTGAAATATGCTGGGGTGGATAGTACATAGATGATTCACTCATATTTTATTCAGAATGTGACAGCCGCTTGTACTGAGAAAGTCTTATCATGGAATTAATTGGGTGTATTTACCTCACATGTAACTAAAACAGCTTTATCTTAAATGCACTTTTCTTACAGGAATAAAAAAAAAAATATATAGCTAAAAATTTTGTAGGTTTGTAGGCTAATTTGGCCCTGATAAAAGTAAAGTTTGTTCATATAAGAGTTCTACGGTGTAGCTCCTTCCACCTTGTATTGTCTCTCTCTGCTCACTTATATGCATTATAGATCAAGTGGTAAAGATACCTCAAAGAAGAGGAAATATAGTTGTAAGAATGGTGTAAAATAAGTGCAGAAAGTGACAGGAATGGGATAATTCAGCACAGAAACTTCCATGTAAGTTTACCCATGTCTTCAGTGCTGTTTGTGAATTTACAACTTTCACAGGTTTTTAGCACCAAAGATTGTATACACAGTCAGGGAGAGAAAGGGAATGATAACTACCCTGTAACCTAATGTTCTTCATTGAAGGGTCAGTGTAACTATATGCTCAAGCTGTTTAAACTAGTATAACAATTACACTGAATAAATATTTATCCATTTGTCCATCAATATAAGAATTAATATAGAAGGGAGAAGATGGTGTAACCATTAGGAGTTGAAGAATGTATCAGTGTTGAGTTTTATCTGAGACCAGTGCTGATGAGTTAGTACAGAGTATATCAAACAGACTTGTGTGACCTTCAACTATTGTATGACAGTTATCTTATTGTTCTCTTTGTTTCCCAAGGTTTTTGCCCAAGTTCCTGGCAAGTGACTACTACCTCAAACACCAAATTGATGTGCTCACCAGCGGCTCAGTGAGACTGGCAGACATACTCTATAGTGATTCAGCTTTTCCTTATTTTATGGAGGTATGTGACTCGATGTAGCCTAACTCCTAGCAGGGACACAAACAGATGTATAATTCTCATATTTTGTTTCAAACCAATTTGCCACATAATTTTGCTAAAATTGTGACTGGGCAGCTTCACAATTGTAAGATTAAGCTGTCTTATGGCTCCCAGGGTTTTGAAATTAGTGAGTTATTAAAACTTTACATAAGGATGATTTAACACCGGACAAATATATCCACTAAACCTACTTGACTTAATCCCCTCCTAACCTCTCAGCATCTTTCTAATGGTCTATCTCTGTGATCTCAAATTCTCCCTAACATCAGACAGACTCACCTAACCTATCTCTTTAATATTGGTTTATATTTGACAGTACGTGGAACAGGAGGGTGGACGGAGCATATTACAGTTTTGGGTGGCGGCGTCAAACTTTCGGCAACAGCTGATGGAGCAAGCGGATATTTCTGACCCAAAGCAGGCACAAGCCGACGCCATGATCCTGTATGATAAGTGAGTCGTGCAGGTTTCCGGAACTAGTTCATCGATCGGACATTTAAGGTTTTGTTTCAGTACCTTATAACAATGAACCTTACTTTACTTCATACTGGCACTGGTTTCTCCCTATAGGCTAGGGGAAAAACACAACTGACAACCAACTAGTAAAAAGTATTGCTCAAAAAGGATTCCATCTTTCAGTCAGTCAGGAAAGGTAGACATTAAACTTAGGTAGATAAAGGAAAGAGTATAAATAGATGTAGAAATAAGGGTATAATGATTAGTTGAAAAAATTTAAGTTAACCAATGTGTGGTACTGGAGTGTAGGTGTAGCTAACAGCAGAATAATCAGAACAATAAGTGAACTGGCAGGATTTTCATGTTGTTAAATAGCTTTGAAATCTTGTAATGAAGCAGTAACAAATTATAGAGTTAAATTAATGTAGAGTAAATAAATATAACTGCCTTGAGATTCTTAGTACAGTATTATTATATTTGTTATGGTTATACAGTGTTACTCTAACATCTGTCTCTTATTACAGATACTTCTCCCTTCAAGCAATGTGTCCTTTAGGGTTCAGTGATAGGTTAAGGTTTATTGTGGAAGGAAACATCTGTCGTGAGGAAGGACCACTACCTTCCTGCTTTGATCTGCCTCTTAGAGTGGTACTACATAGATTAGAGAGGGTAAGCACATCATTAGGAGCCTGTTTATCTGCCCTGTTGAGTGGTATTAATGTACAGTATACTCAAGGAAATATGTACCTCATTAAATTATCAATAAAACACCTCAACACCTTCACTACGGGGATGCTTTTTTAATATTTTATTCGACTAATGCCAGACAATTTTCTTCAGCTCAGAGGTGACCCCAAACACAAGGGATTAAAACTAAGTAAAATTCATGCAGATTATAATACTGTACCCAGATTCCTTCCTTACACTTATTTTTTTGATACCACCCATCAGAAACTTGTTTATTTTTGTACTTGTCAAATACAGCACCGCCATATTGAAAGTAAGTTCTTAGAGAATCCGTATCAAAAAAACAACAATGAATGAACAGTAATGAGAGTGAGATGTAATTTCAGGATTTCTTGGTGGGATATTTGTCCTCCAATCTTCACATCAAGTACCTGAGTGAATTGATCAACACTGTCAAAACCAGCGTGGAACTTCTAGGCCGTAAAAAACGATCTGGTAGGTACTTGGTCATTACTGGGGTCAAGAGTAGCTTAGTCACATACTGTATAAGAATGACAGAGAATAAAGGGAGAATCTGTGTGTTTGCCATTCATTCTGGCTATGCTGCATTTTAACAAAGAAAGTCTTTAAAAAGCATTAAGAACTCAAGCAAGTTTTTGTTCCTGATGCATGAATATGAAATAGAACCCTAGGAATTTTAACCAGTGAATATCTGTTTTGTTTCTTCCTCTCTGTGAAGGGTCAGAAAGTACTTGTAGCAGTGAACAGAGCAGCAGCCATGGTGGTATCAGCACCCAGAATACACTCCTAGCCATGGACACGTCAGTATCCAACCGTTTCCGAAACTTAGATGATCCCACCCTTGCCATGAGGATAGATGAAGCTCAGATCACTGACCCCGACTCACTCTGGCGTAGGAAGAATTTCAGGTACTTTTTATGATGTTAGTTGGTATGATTCACTGATTGTGTCTGCCACTAATATAGTGTTGTTATCAGTTACAATATTTGCATGATTTAGTGATTCTGGTAATGTTACTACCCAGTAATTTTCTGTCTTTTAATATATAATATGTAATTTGTACCTGTAAAATAAGTATTATTATCTTACAGTTTGGTTACTGACCCACTCTGTCTTGTAGGTATCAGATTGTTCCATCTGTTTCTCCTTTCCATTGTCAGACTATTAATGTACCAAGGAACTCTGTACTTTGACAACACCAACTACGTACTTTATTTTTTTGGATGCAAACTTGCCCAAATAGTCTTCGTCGCCCTTTTCCCTCCACTTTACATAAGGACCTATAAAAGTAAAGCTCACTTTGTCTCAACTTTAGGGTAGTGTTAAAGTAAGGACGTGTCAATTTAGAAAGGAGGCAAGGAAGTTATTTTGGTCCATATTAATGACATATATGTAGTGTGTGTCTGTTTCTGTGAGGACTTTGAATTAGAGAGCTGGTTAAGAATACCTACAAAATGTACACACACAACTGAAGACCAAACCTCTCCTTACACTAACCTGAAGTGCTGAAGAAACAAATGAAGAAGTTTTGGACAAAGATACGTCAGGAGGGGAACCCAAGCCTAATAGGCCAAATAAAAAAGGGAAACCACAAGCGTGTCAGTTTTTGTGATATTTACAGAAGTCTAGAGAGATGAGGGAACATAAATCTGATCTTATTATTCCAGTTCATAGCAAATGTCTTTATCCCTGTGGACCCTCCCTATAAGTGCAGGCGGTACAAAAATTGGTTGGCAGTAAATCAGCATCAATAACCCTTAAACCCCAGGCGACGCAAGACCCACCTGACCCCCCCCCCCCCACAACAAATAAATACATTTAAATCCATTGTCACCTTATAAACAGGTTATTCAATATAAGAAAAAGACCAGAGGAATATACTTACATTCAACTTTCATTATAGCAAGGTTGGAAGGTTGTCTGGAGTGTTGATGAACAGTGTGGAGTGATGAAAGATGTCTTGTTTGAAGCTGCTGTGAGCAGGAAGTGATGATGACAGGCAACACACAGTTCTTACTTGAAGGCCCCTTTATATCATATTTCTACCTTACAGCTACTACAAAACACAAAATATATCTATTTTCCACAAAAGAACTATAAAATACTGAGCAGAGGTCGAAGATGTGCATCCATCACGATAGTTGGTGAGTAACTGACTGCGAGGCACAAATCTTGAGATAAATATTACATGTGAGTTGAGTTGCCAATTAAACAAATATCCAATATAAAGTGTTGCTGCTAAAATTAAGAACATTGAGGAGCATCATCCAGGCTTTAAGGGTTAAAAAATCCACCAATGCAGGAATTCCCAAGGGAAAAAATCCAAGAAAATTCTTGGATGGCATCACCTTATTTGAGACCAGGCATTGACTCTGATATTATTATCCAATCAAAACTTGTGCTGCCACAGTTGAATAAGAGAAGGCTAGTATGTGAAGAAACACATCCTTAGAAATTTGCCTCACACATGGAGAACAACCAAGAGAAACTTCTCTCATGTACCTAAGAAAAAAAAATTGTAACATCCTACATTCAGTGAAAACTCAGAAGAACCTATGGTCAGTCTCCCTCACTTTTGGTACCCTGTACATCCAACCTAACATACAAGTTGTCCTAATTACTAAGCCACTAATTTAATGAAGCTCACCATCCTTTGGTCATCTGTCAACATAAAGACAATCTAAAATGCCAAGGAAAAGTTAACATACAGAGAAGTACAATCAATTGTGAAATAACTCTTGTAGCCCAGCCGAGAGAATACAAACCTCCTGCCGAGGGAGCGATTCTGGTTTTGAGAGATTTCTGGTATTGAGATGAATTCTCTTATCCTTGGAAAAACTCACATATCTACAACATTTTTCCGGGCACTAGTGAATGTTTCCAAATCTAAACTAAACATGTGGCATGGAATAGAGTTGCTACAGAGGCTTAACTGTAGTAGGACAGACATAGAGCTGTATTTATTTATGCAAACACTACAGTACACATACAGTATATTGTAAATAAATAAAATATACAACTTTATACATTACGCTACAAGTACAGTACTGTACTCACCAGCAGGTGCTGTCTTCTTAAGTTTGTGATGCAGGCAGGTCAAATGGTGATATGATACAGGATGGCCTGCCTTTGCCTGTACCATCTACTGTGACAGCTTGGTGCCAATGGGGTTTTCTGTAGCTTTTGGCACTGTACACTTGCTGTATGATGTACATACACCCTCTACACACTAGGCTAGCGTAGGCATACACTGTTTACTCTACTGTACGTATGGTACTCTCACACTTATTGAATGTACAGTACAGTATGTGTAACTGTAATTACTTTTTAGCTCTTAACACTGCTTTAACTATATTCTTGGCTGAATATATTGTGGTACAGTAATACACAACACAGATTGTATGCGAAAACAGCAGAGAGCGAGTGAACAAGCTTGTACAATGGCAGCAGATTATGAACTAAGTGCATCATGATGCTAGGGTTTGAGGAGATAGGCTGGGAGATACATCAGCCAATCATAGGCATCAGTGCATGGTACAATCTATCGGAAATTCATTCGAATACCCAGAACGGATAAAATTTTCTGGAAATTTCACGGAATGCTCCCCCCCCCTCACACACACTTGGTAATGGGAAGTTCTGGGGATATTACTGTACAAGGGTATTTTTTTAAAAATTTGCCGTGGTTTGGTTTAGTAGTGTTACTTCTATATTTCTTTACAGCAAAATGAGTTGTGGTTATATCAACGAGCTTGGAAGATTTGAGTCGGATCTTCAGCCAGAGCCAGACCGTAAGACTGAGTCTAAAATATCGAGAACACTTAAGAAATTTGTCAACATGGATGAGGATAAGGTTAAAGAAGACATAGCATACAAAGTTGCAGAGATGATCATTAAGGACGTTACCAGCGTGACCCTCGGCTCCCAGCACAGTAGTAGGTCTAGTGTGGAGTTCTCGGCTCCTCCACTTTCTCCATCCTCAGTCTCACAAGATAATCTCAGTGATGTCTTCCCCTCATGATGGGAAGCAGTATTTCTATTAATTTTGCACATTATCTAAAACTTTCCATTTCTATTGTGAATATCATATTGCCTCACCATGCAGTACTCATCTACTACACTATGTTGGCATAAAGGTAAAGGCTTGTCTTGGTATTCTCCGACTTGTTTTTATTAATCTGAGACAGGTGAGTGTGCTTGTTAATAAGACAATGATACTTCCATCAGCTTTTGAGTCTATGATAAACGTTTTTAATGCTTCCCTTTCATAACTACAACACAGTGTAGCAGATGCTGCACTACCTTTTTTTATAAAACTCATTTATTTCTCATTCATATAAGATGTTGAGTAATCATTTAGAAAATGTATATACTGTATACTTATCATTCCGCCATCAGCCTTTAACGTGCGGTGTAATAGGAAATTATGGATAATCATATTTTTATTCTTTCACTTGAAGGTTAAGATATTGGTCACCAAAGTAAGGAAAAATAACAAGGCAAGATAGCAGAGTAACCAAGTACAGTACAATACACCACAGTTTTGTTAACCATTGGTTTATTATTCAGATAATCTTGCCAGTATAAGTTGCCCATATGGTACAGTATATCTAAGATGTCGTCTTTAATATTTTCACGTGTAATAATCTCAAAGCTTCAGTTTAAAATTCTTAACATGTTTTGATGACTAATCACAATCAAGAAAAAGGCCTAAGAGTTTTATACAGCCTAGTTGGATGCATAGTTACAGGTACATTCATGCACGGGTGCACATGTGCCCCTTTACCTAAGATGCCAAAGTCAGTTTTACATACTGTACTATACAGTATTGTATTATGTTCACATTCATTTATCAGAGGAGGTTTTTATGGAACAGTAAGACATTGAGGAGATTTTAGTAAAAAAAAAAAAATTTTGGGGAGGGGGCAATAATTTCATCTTTTTATCATAAAATATTATCCAAAGAATGAATGAGGTGGAGTGTGTAACTAAAGTAAAAATTAACAAATGAGTTTGAATGTGTGTTTATAATCTTGTGTATAATATGTATATAGGAAATTATATACAACTGTATATACTCCAGTTTTAGTTTATGATCTGAAAATAAAGATCAAGAACATAACTTTAGTTTGTTATATGTTTGAGGATTTGATAATAGAGAGATTAGCCAGTGGAGATACTGGTTTGTTTCTCAGTCAGGGAACAGAAACCATCTCTCTTCTACAACTGGCACGTATCAGCATTAAGTAGAGCTATTTATAATATATATACAGTATAAACAAAGTGATTAGTGGATATATTCTTATTATAACTTGTTAGAATTAATGGTAGTGAGGTGTACATTTCCAGAACATAGGTTGTAAGACCTGCCAAAGGTATCTCTAGATACAAAACCAATGTTGCTTTATTGTTACTCTACCATGGCTTGTATTGTTAAGATTTGAGGGATCATTTTAGGGGTTCAAAAATAGAACAATACTGATTTATTCATAGAGCTTGTTTGTGTCACTGATATCGGGGTTATGTCAACTTAAAACCCGTGAACTGACCCTTAAATGTATATAAATTGACATGAGTTGGGGATATATATTTATTTCTCCAACCAAGGTAAATTTTTGTACATGTTTAAAGGTCAGTTCAGGGGTTCAGAGTTGTCATAACACCGACTTTTAAGCTCATGGACACATTGTAGACATCCTTACACACACACAGGCTCCAGTATTGTTCTACTTTTGAAGCCCTGACAATACCTTTTGGATGTGTTCTGTACATTTCACCAACTCACTACAGGTTCAACTTGAAATTCTATCAGTGAAGTGACCCAAAGGTATGTACAGTCCCCCAAGAATGTAGCGTTAGTCATGGGGTCGATGTGATTCAAGGCTTTCTGAGCAATGTTACTTGACCTGTTTCTGAACAATTGGTAGTTCTAAATCTGCGAACTTTTAGCATGAATGAGTATACTGTATACGTTTTGAGACGATGTGAATCCTCCAAGGCTTTATATCGTAAATTACACGACTCTGATTGGGTTGTAAATGGACATCAGTGCATGTCAGTCATCAACGGGATCTTACATTGAATGGAATGAGGAATTATCAGGGAGACATCGCAAGATGCACTATCATGCCCTTCACAACAAGGGTATATGTAACGCTAAGATAGCATGACCAACTGGGGTGAGCGAACTCACAGTATGAAGATGAGTTAGGCACCATGAAACAACTGCTGCCACACTGAAACTTACAACCATAAATGTTTTACTACAGGTGGACGGGGGGGTTCTGTTGCCCTCAAGTCCCTTGATGTTAAACCAATGCTATTTACATATCAGTAACATGGCAGATCCCATGTAGACCGATATGTTGTATATTGCTGGAGCTATTCACTTGAATATCAAGTACTATTTGCTGAGTCACTCTTCATAAAGTAGGCATATTGTGAAACTTAGCATGAATGAAACTTTGTTATTAAAATGTCATAATGGTGAAATGTCTATTTTGAGGTCTGTCTCAGTCTCAGTTATGATATTCCAAAACATTTCCATTTAATGTATATTTCAGTGTTATTGTAATCATCAGTCAGTGGCTTGATTACATATGCCTTGCTTCTACCCAATATGATTCATACAATAATATAGCTTTATGAGTTCTTGTTATATTGAAGTGTCTAGTATGCCATACAAGGACAACACCCCCCCCCCCCCCTATCCTACCTCCATCTCTAGCTGTTGTTGAAATGGTGAGCAGGCTTACCAACTTATAATGATGCACTGGGGATCATATCAAAGCATTTTGTCTAGTGTTTCAGATTGTAGAGATGGAAAATCGAAATACTTTTTGGGGACTGTACATATAGTTAAATATCTCGGTGAAACAGCTTTGTCATTCTGCCCTTGTACTGTACTGTATAAGCCACATGCAAAGTCTTGACTGGCATATCTTCACGCATGTCTATATCTGGCCACCACTCGAGGGCCTTTATCACCTTTTTTTAAATTTAAGTGAGTGATACATAGAATCTCCAAATATTTCTGTTGCATTAACTAAACTATTAAGTACTCAGCAGTAATCCCCTAAGCTTTGCTCTACAATTACCGACGTTTGATAACATTAAAGAAAGTGATGGAGTGTCCACCTGAACTTATATATAAGAATGCGAGAGAAGAATAATTGTTATCTGTGATAGTACACGAGGTAGGGGGAGGAGTTGGATATAGATTGACAAGAGTGAACAAGTATTTACCATAACTACATCAGTGTAAGCCAAAATATCTTGAGTGAATGATTTACGGAGTTATTCAGGATAAAGATTCTCAAAGGTTCATGCAGTACAAGTAATTTTCCTTGTAAGTGAAAATTTTAGAATGAAACTTACTGGTTGACTGAAGTTAAAATACAAAAATAACCTCACAATCTACTGTTCTTTGAATGAACTTTTGAGGATCTGGATTCAGGGTTTGTATTCATGGAGAAAGCTGATAAAAAAAGACAAAGCTGAAATGGTAAACACGACAGTGAAATTAAACTATTAACCCTCTCGCACAGGCACTAAATTTTTAAGTTTCCGTGACCACAACAAAAGTCACATAGGACCACTTACATGAGGTCTGGCCTTCTACGTTCTGCAGTCAAATTACCCACAAGATCTTTTGTTTTCACGATTTATACATCAGCAGAAAAAGTAAGATGGGAATAAGACTATTTTTTCACTCCAAATAAAGAAAAAAAAAGTGTTCCCAGCGTCATATCTCAGACCTACCAAATTATACAGTTTTAGAAGTGGAATTTTATGAGCTTTCCAACAGTAGCTTTGGAATTTTGATATGAATAATAGTGGGGAGGGTGGGAGTGGAGATAAAGGGACAAATGCCACCTACCAGCACTGCTGACGGGAGGAAACTGATGGACAGCGAAACTCCACCAGCGTTTTGGTACTTTCTAGAAGTTTCCCTCACAAGATCATACAATCATCTATGACGCACGAAAATTTGGCGCAATTATCTTTTCTTTTTAGTTTAATGATGCAATTCACATCAGCAATGCAAATAGTTCTACCCAATGATTTAGCCCAATTTGTATCATAATGCACAACAGGGTTAAAGCTTAAACTAAGTAGAGGGTGTCACATAGGTCCCCCACCATAGGAAAGTTATTTTTTTTTTCCTTATTCAATTGAGGGAATCATAACAAAGACAGCAAACAAATTAACACGAAGGAAGAGTCTGTTTAATATTGATGTATGGAAACCAGATGCTACACACATGCAAAGAATTTTTTTATGGACAACACCTGCATCTCTGGATGTTGTCCATTAAATTATTTTGCACCTGATTGTTGTGCTGTCTGTTGATTTTTTACGATTCCCTCAATTAAATAAGAAAAAAAAAACTAATATTCCTTTGGTGGGGGACCTACAAGACCCTGTACAATAGTGTTTGACTGCCAGGCTGCCAAAATTACCTTAGGCTGTAATATAAATGTAGCTAAGAAAACTATTACAATATTGGTAAATATATCTTTACATGGTAGCGATCCCATAGTTGGATGAAAATAAGATCTATTACAGTGCCCATCAAAAACATGTATTTCAAGTAGTGAATGTGGTTGGAATGTAGAGGACAACCCCTTACAACCTGTGAACTTGACTATTTGAGCAAAGGTAATGGCTGAGGTTTGATATTATTTGTATCTTTTAAAGAAAACTTTGTTAATTTTTTTTAACTTATTGTAGTTTACATATCATTATACTGTTGTGCCTATCAAATGAACTGGAACTTGTGTAGTCATTTGTTCTATCAGTTTGGTTTTAGGCCTTTGTCTGGCACTGTGCTGCTCTTGTACTATCAAGTAACTCAATGGGTTGAAAATGCATTAACCCTCAACTTGTGACTGAAAGGAATTGTTTAAATTGTTTGCACCAGCTATCTATAAAGTCATCACCATCAATGTTTACAGCCATTTTGGATTAAAGGATTATCACTTAAGGCTGAAAGTGTGCTATGCAATCCTCACTTTGTTTTGGTTACACACTGTCATTTCTTGGGTTGGTCCTCAGTTTGCCTCACCTTGTGGAAGGGGATTCCCAGTGAACCACAGAACTAGTTACAGTATCAGGTTGTGGAAGAGAGTGACTTTCATGTCTAGTTAGATGGGATTGCCAGTCAAGCCCAGTGTTCTTTGGTTGATAGTGTTAGTGGAGGAGTAATGCTTTCTCTTCCCCTGGGTTGGCTACATGCACTGTAATCATATCAGAACTCACTGATGAAAATATAGTAAGAAAAGAAACATCAAAACAAATTACGCGGCAGCAGGTGTCTCGTCTATGTTAACAAAAAGTACTTATAGTGTAATTAAAACCAAAAGTTGTTGCCTCTTAAATTATTTACAAAATAATAAAAAATAAAAACGTCTTTCGTAAAATGGACGGAATTGAACAACTTCTATCCACCCAGTTATGGCCTGCACCTATCGTAGTCACCCTATCCACCCAGTTATGGCCTGCACCTATCTTAGTCACCCTATCCACCCAGTTATGGCCTGCACCTATCGTAGTCACCCTATCCACCCATTTATAGCCTGCACCTATCTTAGTCGCCCTATCCACCCAGTTATAGCCTGCACCTCTACACCCTATCCACTCACTCACAGTTGTCAACATGAGGACACTGTACCAGAACTTGTAGCTAGGTATTTTCTAAGAATTATACTGTAACATATGAATTACAGTAATAACAACTTCAATGAATATCTAGAATATTAGCCATAAACCTGTACTGTACTGTTTATTGTAATATTTCGCAATGTCTCCCATATTTCAAAATTTTACCAAATACAGTGAGTTCTGCTATAACGCGTGTTTTGATAACGCGAATTTGCTCTAACGCGATTTATGAATTAGGAACGATATTTGTATAATGCGAACGCTTTTTCCTATAACGCGATTTTTGCTTACTATTTCTCCAATTTTATGGTACAGTGGGGTATGCTATAACGAATCTAATTGGTTCTAGAACCTTGTTCGTTATAGCATTCGTTTGTTATAGGATTAATCCGTTCCAGGCCCCCAAATACAACCACTTAACACTGAAAAATATAATGTAAAAATTGTAAAAAAGTGCATAAATATGCATCTAAACCCTTGAAATAAAGAATATCATTAGTATTTGTAATAATAAAACAATAAATTAGAAAAAAAAATTTAAATTATGTTCGTTGTAGGAGTTTCATTCGTTAAAGCATTCTCAATTTTATAGGTAAAACCCGTTCGTTATAGGAATATTCGTAGTAGGATCCGTTCGTTATAGCATACCCCACTGTATTAACTGTGAATATAGTAAAGAAGAATATCAACAAGAAGCGTTCTGGTGATAGAATTCCCGGTGATGATCGTAAAAGAAAGGATATAACACTTGAAGAGAAGCTCGATTTTATCAACCTCAAAATCACCCTTCTCCCCCATCAAGTAAAGTGTTACATTTACTGTATGATTTCATTATTAGATATGAATGTAACATTTATTTAGACTGTGCTATCCTTTGTGTTAGGTTAACTACTAAATTTTTTCGATTTCGAGTAATCTGCACATAAGCCGTTATTTCTATTACGCGATTTTCTATAACACGATATTTTACAAGAACACAATTATCGCGTTATAGCAGAACTACCTGTACCCGTATTATGTAACAGCAAAACATTACGAATAATGATTTATTTCAAATTTGAGGGGTACAAATTATGGGGTTTTTATTATACACCTGCAAACCTATGACTAACCCACACAAGCCTAAAAGTGATTATGAATTATTAGGGCAGAGAAACTAGAGCTTTTATCTCAAACAAGCTTTTCAAATTCATTAAAACTCTCACATCTGAGCTGCATGGCCTTCTAGTCACTGCCTGGAGGAACTGGTTACCATTATGCTTTTGAACTATTCTGTACCTAATATGTGCCACTGGGATGTATTAATATTTTACCCTTATGGGGTGTTTGTTGCAATAAAATTTGGAGCATATTTTGGCTCCATCTTCCGTATATTTTGCTGGCTGTAGGTAAAAAATATAGTTGGGGCCAGGCATCAGCTTATAAATAAAGTAGTTGATCGTGAAATCCCATTTATAACCAAAACCTGGATTAAGTGACACAGTTACCCTACTCCTTCCCTGTGAATAATATTGAGAGGATTGATCCAGGAAATGTTGGTTTGTTACTGAAGCCAAATACGAGTCGTGGATCACATGTGCTAATGTGGACGGTAAGATTTATCACCTTTAACCTCGAGTGGTATCCTTCATCTGAAAGTCTCTCTTTAAATACCTAGATGTGACAGGAAGGTACAGTATAATGTAACCAATTATTGTAGTTTCAGCCATTCACGTTGAGGGTTTCTGGGTTTACGACCCTGGTAATGCGAGTCACCGGAGTCGGGTTTAATCCTTCATTTTTTATTGTTTGTATGTAGCAAGGACTGTGTAGTTTCCAGGAACTCAGGGGTAGTTACATCAATCACTCAAAAATCTCAAGCAAAATATTAATTATACTGTAAACCATTTTTATTGAATGTTTTACTTTTAACTTTGTTAACCCTAGGCAGCCCTTTCATTACTCTACTGTAGTGCAGGTACAGTACAGTTCTGCCACACTACAGTATTGTGTTGAGCTATGTATCCCCTAACATTATAATGCCATCATACCTGTACATGCCCACCTACCCTATAATGCCACCATACATGCCTGCCAACCTTATATTGAGTTAAAAGTTTGGATATACTGTATCATGTCACGAAATTCCTATCATCTTGAATCATTCCCAATCTGTGATATCAATCCAAACCACTTAATGGCACCATGTTGGCAAGCATCATCAGAGGCTATCCCATGGTTATTGTGCCTATTTCCCATGGGTGTCAGTCTCTTACATCAGCTAATCAGGTGCTCCTCCTTATCCCTCATCTTTCTCTTTACCATTTCATGATTCGTGCTTGCCCATCTGTTTCAGCTCTTAAGAGTGAAACAAAGTGAAGTGTTGTGCATATGCTGAAAGTTCACCTTTATGTAATTAGAGCAAACTGGAGATTCAAAAGGTAATACCAATGAAGAGTTAAAGGACTTGTGTTGTTATAGTTACTTCAAGCTGGTTAAAAGAAATTTGTGAGGGACAATCTCTCTGATACAAGAATTTATTAAAATTAACCCTTGTAGTTTATAGCTGGATTCACAGAAATTAAGTGAACTTGTACTAATAAAGAGATAAAGGTAAACATCTCATATTGGAAGTTATTGAAAGCAGAGAGGATAATGTCAGCTGTTTACACCGAATCTTTTCAGTGCAGACTTGTGATTTATGTACCATTACAGGGTATACATATAATGAATTTGAGGGATGAAGTACTTAAAAAATATGGATGTACTTTCTTTCGCTAAAAAATTGCAACATATGGGTAAAGGGTAATGAACACAATACAAATTTAATTTAACCTTGGTAGGCTGCCTTACCTGTGCAGGGTAGGTGTGTGGTGTGGCTGTTTAGTCGTTACCTCACGTGAATCATGACTGCTAAAGTATACTACTGTATGTCCACTAGTTTACTCATTCAGTACAGGGAATCCTCACCTTTGAGTTCACTTAAGTTCCAAAGAAGGCTAGTGTTATGTTATGAACAGGTGGAAATCACTCGTCTTTTAATACTTAGTTCTTCAATGGGAATTAACTAACTCTTGCTGTCAGTTTAAAGGATTCTCTGACTATCTGTCCTCCAGTTTGACAAATAAGTTAGTGGCACCCTGAAACATTAACCTCTTTCTCTTTCTGGCTGGGGTCTAGTGGGAGAACGTTGCAGGTCAGCTTATAAAAGATGTCCCCAGTCATAAAATGGGGATTTCATACTTGTGCCCTTAACTCTCTTTACCAGATACTCAGTACAATACAGTAATGATGTAAAAAGATAATAAGAGGGCAGTGAGTGACGTCATATGCTTAGACAAGTCTATACTATGGACAGTATTGTACCATATTTAATACAACAATAAATTCAGCACGCAACACAAGTATTCAGGGAAGATTCTATTTGTGTCACGTGCTAGGATAATTATTTACTGTACATAAGTAAGTTTGAAAAAAATATATGCAAAACTGTGCTGTGCTTTGAATGTAGGGTAATTATATAAATGACGGTAATAGAGATGATCTAAAATGTATGAGATGTTCTAGGAGACTTGTGATAATTGATTCAGTGAATATAGTGAGATAAGAAGGAAACTGCATGTATACTATACCCTGTTATAAGTACAGTCAACATATACACTGTATGTAATGTGTATGTACAGTATATTGGTGAATTCAGTGTCAACAAAAGAATATTTTCTTTTTTCAGTACAAAATATATTTCCAGATCAGTTATTTAACCCCTTGACTATGATGACAACCCCTCAAGTATGATTATTTAACCCAAGTACGATGACATCACCCGAGTATGATCACTTAACTCCTTAAGCATGATGGCTTAAGGGGTTATGCCATTATACTTGAGGGTTTAATTCCTCCATAGAACTTACTATTGAGTTTTGATGACTGTAACTTAGCCTACCGAGTAAGATTCGCATTTGAAAGAGTTAACAGTTGAATAAGGGATGCATAGATCTGTTAGGATATACTGTACATTGTTGCATGCTTTACAAGAGATATTTGTTATATATTTTTTTAGGTTTTATCATATAAAAATACTGTAGTATATATTCTGTTTGTGCATTTCTTTAAGAATACTCGGACCTGGATTTTGTTTTTTTTAACTTTATTTCTACTATTATCCTTTTAATTTCAACTTTAACATAGTACAAGAAGCAATCAAATACTGTACTGTAAATTATATTATTGCATTTAAAGTTCAAAGCAGTTGTAAATGTTTGAATTGTATATATTCAGTAGAGATGCTGCCATCTGCATTTCACCATTCCTGACCATGTGTGGATTGTTTAAAACTGTTTTGTTAGTGTTCCGACATTATCTTCATAAAGAATCGGGCTTAACACTTGTTCTTGAGATACAGTACTGTATTACATTAGCCAAACAGTGAACAAAATTCCCATATCAGAAAGTCAAGAGGCTCTCACACATGTTCATGAATCCTGGATAATTGCTAAATGTAGCTATTTCTTCCATAAGGTGTATGCCATTGATCATAATTTTTAGTCGGTTCACTTGAACTTTGCAATTGAGGCCTTGGGTCAATTTGTAGTCAGGCAGCTGATTGGTTAGCGGATGGACATGGGGAAACTTACTACAGTTCTTTAGTATTTAATCTATATTGTAGTTATATTATCATATTTTTAGGGATAATAACTATTCTGTGTTGATCTCTGATAATTTCCACTCTTGGGGAAGCAAAAATTAGCTTATGAAATGCAATGGTAACATAAATATTATAAAGGAGAACACGAACACGATTAACAAGTTCCGAGACGTAAACTCCTCTTTGCCACGTGACTTTGTAGAGCGCGGTAAAGGATGTTGCTGATATTTTGTACTTTTTTCTTGTTCTCAAGATATTTATGTTACCATTGCATTTTTGCTTCCCCAAGAGTGGAAATTATCAGAGGTCAACACAGAATAATTATTATCCCTAAAAATATGATACTATAACTACAATATAGATTAAATACTAAAGAACTGTAGTAACTTTCCCCATATCCGCCCGCTAACCAATCAGCTGCCTGACTGCCGTACAAACTGACCCTAGGACTCGGTTACAAGCTTTGAATGATCAAACTATAATTTCAGTGCTATGTTCAACTGGTAATCTAATTCTAATGTCCTGTGGGCCCCTGATAATGTTCAGTGCTGTATATTGTAATCTTGTAAATGACCCTTGATATAAATATGATCCAGTACAGTTTACTTGTACAGTACAATCACTAATGGATGTTGGATGCCACTGAAACCACACCAGGCCTGGGCGTTTGGTCTGAGAGTATGTGGTGTTACATTATGTTAAAAATTATGCAAATTGTAAATCAAGAATTCACTGTACAGGCAGTCCTAAATTTACAAACAAATTAAATTCCTGGAACTCTTTTTGTAAATCCATTTGTTCCCAAGTCCAATTTTATTCTTGCAAACTCCAAACGTATTGTTCTGTATTTTAAAATATGAATTATTAAGAGAATATACAGTACACGTACAGGTGGCCCCCGAGTTATGATTGGGTAACAGTTTTTTAAAAACCAGTCGTTAGGTTATTATTATTTCTCCAAAGACGTTTTAACATGGGTGGGTATATTGGGGTAAAGTTTTTGGAGATCAGAAAGGTCTACTTTTTTCACCTGCAGTACAGTACATAGCCACAAGCACAGTGGAATAAAAGCTGATCACCATTAGAAGGAAATACAATTCTCCTGCACAAATTGACACACTATTGAAAATGTAGATAAATGGGAAATACTGTACACACTGCTAATCAAGTCCTTCACTAACTGGCACCATGTGCACTGGTCGGCTGTCTACCATACCTACGATACCAAAGCATATCCTGATTGCCTTTGGTGTAAGAACATTAAATATGTTTTTGATGTTTCATTTCTTAGAAAAGGATTAAATATTTTAATAAGTTATAGTAAAAGAAGACAATCAGCCGATGAAAGACTTGAGAGACTGTCAGTATTTACATAGCCCACATATGATTGACAACACTACTGTACCTGTACATGTTTTGTTGCTCCAGGAGTCACCTTGAGTTTGAACAACTGCAATCCAGGAAGCAGTTATTCAAGACTCAAGGTGAGTTATAATTTATTAAAACTATTTTGAAATGATGGAATTACTGTTAGAGAAAAAGGATTACAGTATTTATTCAATCTTCCTCGCTACTGGTCGGCTCATTGTCATAGGGGCGATCTTTAAACCGGGAAGTTTGAAATTGCAACTGAACAATAAATGGACACACTGACTAGATTGTTTGCACCTCTGAAAGTTCTAAACTCCAGTGTTTGTAAGTAGAAGATTGCCTATATTGCAGCTTAAATACTGCAGTGAATCAGAATTATGAAGGTAATTTAACTGGTCAAACTAAAAAGCTAATAATTGCCAAAATAAATTTATCATCATTTATCGAGACAATATACGTGTTTATTCTTATGCATGTGAACTGTCAAAATTTTTGTGAATATGTCCTTGAAGAGAAAACATAATACCTGTACTGTACATGCAACTGAGTCGTGCAGTAGTGGAAGTGTGGATTTCTACTGTTTTATACCATGAAAAAAGTTACCATTGAACATGAGTTAAGAGTAATTTTGCTCAGTACTCATATATGACACTTGCTTGTATGTAACTGCTGATTTACTGTCTGTTTAGTTACTGGGTTTTTTCTTTTTAAAATGTATCTTTTAAACTTGAAATTGAAGCACAGAAGAGTGTTGGCCACATAGGTATAATTCTTGAGATTAGCATTTACAAAATTTAAAATGATATTCCAGGGTAAATAATGATGACAGAGCTTACAATAAATTGAATTAGCTTGGCTTTCATCACAAATAAATATTTTTTTACTATGATAGGCTTTGTCATCATCTTACATAATGGTATTTTAGAACATTCCAAATTTTAATGCACATCATGATTTACAAATCTTCAAGTGGAATCTTGTTACCAACCCAGACAGTAACACAGGCAAGGTAACCCATTTTTGGTGTTTTCCTATTTTGTAACTTTCTCATGTGTTCAAATATAATTACGTTATAGACAAATCTTGATGGTTATGTAGCTTAAGGCACCAAGACAATGCTTATGAAAGTAATTGTGTTGTATCTTGTATCATATAAGCCCTTGAAGGACCTACAGATACAACAGGGCTCATAAATAACCCCGAATCCTGTGCTTACTGCTGACTCCTCAAATATCAATTCTCCAAAAGCCTGTTAATAATTTATATGGTATTTGACTGTAGATATAAAGTGGATGGTATTTGCCTACAAGAAAAAGCTGTACAGTACTGTAGTTGGGAAATTGGAGAAGATCAAGGGAATTGAGATGAAGTTTTGTAATTAGTGTCAAGAAAAAGGCTTCAGCTTATATCAGAGTTAATGATGAGGGCATGGATGAGTGTCCTTAATTGTTCTAGTCTCTACTACACATTACATATACTGTACTTTTCTCCCTGATCAACATCCCCCTCCCCCTTTTTTTTAGTTTTGTTTCCCCTGATCCAACTCACAGGTGTGGAAGCAAAAGTATGGAGACATTAATGTTGACACAGATGGCTCCACAATACCATAAATGTGTCGGTGGGGCACAACTCTGACAAAACACCTGAATATTGTTTTCAGCACTTTGTCCACTAATGGTAAATATTTACTGAGCATAATATTAATTTGAAATTTGGTGACCTGTACTATTGGTTAATGTTGATAACTATTCATGTGACATGCAATGATGATATACCCAGTAACTCAGGGTTCTCCCCTGACGAGTTTCAACTTGTGACCTTCACCTGTGAAAAACTTTAATCTCATGTTCTATATTTCACTTCATGATACATATATTCATGTAAAATATTATACAGTAAGCTCTCTGCATTTGCAGTTATTGCTTTCCTGGAACCTTCCAATTGCAGAATTCACTAATAACTGACAAAATAGCAATTTGAAAAAAACTAATGACAAATTAAATGATAAGTACTGGCACATGAGATCTCAAGAAGCCCAAGGCAAGGCAAAAATTTTATATATATATATATATATATATATATATATATATATATATATATATATATGATTTTTTTTTAAGACATATATTGTTACCAAGAGTGCCAATCCATGAAGAAAGGGGCAGAGACCGAGGCCTGCCAAACATAGACAAGCAGTGTTTGTTGTTTCCTTGACTACATGTGAGTTCAAGAGACAGCACAGCAGCCAAGACTTGATCATACAGTCTCTCAGAGAAAAGAACCTGCTTTTCACTGCCTTGTAGTCAAGAGCAGACCTTTCTTGGCCAGGAATGTTCTGGATGGACATAATTCTGGCAGTTATAGGAGCACTTTCCTTGAAAGCTCTTCCATTTTTGTGTATCTACGACTGCAGTGGTTCTCAACCTTTTTTGCCCCATAAACCCCCTTTCACCATATGTCAGAATGTCATTCCCCCTCCTTTCCAAGATTGTCTGCCTCAAAAAGTGCATTCCAAATAATATGCATATAATACTGAACATCCTTTATTTTTTCCATATTAGTATCAGTTTCCCCCCCCCCCCCCCTGAGGGGGGGAAATCCCCCCCCCCCCCCGTTGAGAATCCCTGTACTACAGTATACACCAGATTTGTTCTCGCCAAAATGCTCATCCACTTGTTCCCTTAAAGAGGCCATGATTTAGGGCATGTAATAACCAAAAATTAGGTCAAGAGTCACAGCAAAGTTTTTGCTGTCTGGGAACTACAGTGAGAAGGAAGGAGACAGGAGGTGCAAAGGGTGGCCTGTATATGCTGCACAAACCAAATATCAACATCTGCACAGCGTTGGTGAAAGGCTAGCAGACTCGTACTGGAAGTTGGTAATTGGTACACATTTACCAATTCATATATACCCAGTGCTCCCCAAAAGCAAACTCTTGGAATTCATAAAAAGCAAACTTGCATATATGGGGGTTTACTGTATTTTCATCAATACAAGTGTTATTATATGGACATTGTTTTTACTTTTGACATACAGTAGTATACATACAAATTTATAGTTTTACACTTTGTACATTGTTAATGCAAATACACATGAAGTTTCATCATTATATGCGGATACAAATGTCACTCCGAGTTAAATTTTGAGAATGACCTTATGTCTTTGACCTCAATTCAATTTGAATAGGTAATCCGCATATTACTTTGATGGAGTCTTGTTAAAACACCTGTACCACCACAAGAGTTAGTAAGCACTGGACGGTTTCATACATTCACCTTCATTTGTGACTCTTGACATTTAATTTACTCACAACAAACACAAATGCTTATCTTTACTTGATAATTTGATTTGTCTTCCATGTTTAAAGTCAATCTGATTGATACTGTAGAACTAACTATGTTAAACAAACTTTTTGGGATGTACAGAACAAGAGTTCCCATGTCCAGGGTGCATAAAAATGAGAGGCTTGAGAAATATTGTTTGAGATAGTGAATAATTTGAGCTTATGTTGCAGACTACAGCAAACACAACCAAAGACAACAAATAAATAAAGTACCCATACCTTAAGAGTATTTTGTTGGTGATTGATGCTAACCAATCCACCATTTACTTAGAGTAATTTCTTTACAGTGAGACCATTATACAACAGACACCTCATAATGGACATTCATCACTATATAGTTCATTAGACGGAGGTTTAACATGTAACTGACCCTCGATATAATGGATCTTCCTCTCCATATAGAAGAGAGTAACTGTTGAGCAGAATACTTGTGGAATATAAGGTGACTATTGTACTACAACTCCCAACATCTGGAGGAGGTGATACGTTTCCCTGGTTGTACTATACTGTATAGGAAATTTAGTGTTAATGAAGTGGTTTCAACAGATCTCTCCCTTATATTTTTTATGGAAACCATTATAATATTGTGATGTGAACTGTGATCTGTGCAAGTGTACATTGTAATAGTGTTGGCTACAGAGATTTTGTACAATTATTATACAGGTACTATTAGATCTCTTGTGAATTTGTCAATGCTGTATAGAATATAACCTCACAGCTCGTACATTCCTTTTCTTTTTATTTTTTTTCACCCGTGAACTAATACTGTAACCTTAATCATATTGGGCATTGCGAAGTAAAAAAATTTAATGAGTATTCTTGCCAAAGGTGCTTGATTTTAATCCATTTCATGTTTTGTCTTGCTTCAGGAAATTCATGCTTTTTGGGAGGAGTGTAAATTTGCCAGCCATATAATTGAATACAGCAGTGCCAAATCGCTTGACAAGTACAAATATTGGTTGTCAGCATAGCTTTACTATACAAAAAAGAATCATTGGTTCAGGGTTTATTTTGGCAAGAGAACTCATCATATACAGTATTTGTCCGTATTTAGTTTATTTGAAATAAATGTATTATAAATATATATATATACAAAAGCGATGAATGTTAAATCATGTTTTATGTTTGTATATACTGTACTGTACGGTACTGAACAGTACCACACCCATTTTATAGAGCATGAAGCTACTAAGATCCTCCTATTGAACAGTATTTCTCACTGATTCACAGCAGTTAATGGCTGTGCTCCAACTGTATGCATATTGAAAACTCAAGCTTGGATTAAATTTCATACTCCTTAATTTTGTCATTCATTGTCCTTACTTGGTAATGATAGAGTATTTTTTTCCTATAAAAACAATGAAATTGTTATTTGTGGTTCATTACAATACCTTAACAATTGGGGGCAGCAGCTGAGTGGGTACAGCGGTAGCTTCTGGTTCTAAAGGTTCGATCCCTGAGCACTCCCAGATTACCTGCTGTAGGTGTAAATGAGTACTGTGCCTAACAGCATTGGTAGTCATGCTTCTGGGTGCTTCTTACCTTACTTATAAGTCAAGGAAGGTAATTAGTGACGACTGACCCGCGGCCGATTTTTCATAGAAAACGATTATAAAAATGCCGTAATTTCCCCGTGCTTTATAATGGACACTGTCGTATTTTGTGCAAATGTGTTAAGAAGTGGTTATTTCTAAATTAAACCTAACCTAACCTTAGTTGATATGAAAAACAAGCAGCAGAACCATTGTTTGAAGACCTCACCATCCTAACCAAATAAATCTAACTAACCTTACCTAACTTCCTAGCCGGGGGGCTCTGTACCGCTGCCCCACCCCTGATAATGAATACCCTCCCCCCGGAACCTAACATATCTTACCAACACGTTACAATGATCAAATAATCATGGATATTATTGCCTACAGGTCATTATTACTGTACAGTATACATTCACTGTAATTTAGTGCAAAAATAAGATTACTAGTCAGGGAGTTCTCCAAACTTAGGGTCATCAGCTATCACAGTTTAATAGCTTGGGAAAGGACATCATAATATTACAAGAGACAAGTATACTGTAATGTACTGTACCAAGTCAAAAGGAGTGAAATTATAATTTTTTTAGCTTGGATCTTTTAACTGTCAAAGGCAAACTTATGACCATCAGCTGCAAGGTCAGATGTACAGTCACCCAAAATTTTCTGCAACTTTACGGAGTTATACAATATAACACACCAGACCAATAAGTATCAACACCACTCATGAGTTATGTATTCTAGTTAATCTCTGTGTATAAACTATACAAGATACACAGAATACAGTACTGTACATGGTATTGGTTACACAATGCATCACACAATCAGAAGTTCCAACTTTACCAAATAAACATGGCCGAATTAGAAAAAATATCCATTGAGACGGCATGTTGCTATAAAATAAGAAAAATGAAGAGCGTGTGTGTGTGTGTGTGTGTGGTCTTGGCATGTTGCCAAATAAAACTGTCCCTGTAGCTACATCCCCCTACCAGTCCAAGCTGTTGTTATTGTTATTTTTTAACTCATAATTTCGGGTAGATATTCGTTTTTTTTTTTTATATATACTCTGTTATTTGCGCATACTGTATATCGTTCATATAGAATGTGTGTGCAAAAAAATAATAAATAATTAAATACAATATTTATCATAAGGTCAAAAACATAAAATAATAAACATTTCTTCAAGGCAGCTATGAACTATGATATGGTTATTTTTCAACACAATTTGGGATAGATATACTCATACGTTATTTTCTTTTTTCCATTACATGCGCACACAATTGTTCATACAGAATGTGCAAAAAAAAAAAAAATAAATAAATAAATAAAAAAATAAATAAATACAGGTTGTACCTTTCTAGTCCGGCAACCTCGGGACCTGACCGGTGCCGGACCATGGAAATTCACCCTTTTCCTGGATAGATAGTGACTTGTGCTTACGCTTGGAAGCACTAGCACCACTTTCTCTGCTTCATGGTCTCTTTGAAGACATATTGAAGGGTTAAATGTCATATAGTAGCTTCTCAAATTTCGCGAGTTTTTAATTCAACGTATTTTATTGGAACACAAAAAAAAAAAAATTAAATTTTGATGGCGGAAACTAGAATTTCGATGGGTTTGAACGGCTCACCAACGTTCAGACGTGCACAATCGTGTAAACAGCGTCATTTTTCTTTTGTACAAAGGATTCATTATTGTTTATTACTGAATGCCTTTTTGATTGAATTAATGTTTGTGTGTGCAAAATGAGCAATACAATTCATTAATAATACGTAGAATATAAAAACACACGAGGAGATGAGACGGCTTTGTTTTCGTTGTTTACAAAACCAGTGACTGGCTGGTTCTACATATAAAATGAAGAAAATAAGACCCTGGTTGTAGCTGTAGTAAAATTAATATGGTTGTTTTAAGTAATATTATTTAATGTTAATAAATGGAACAATAGAAGTAGCTAACGATAATGGTAAAGAAAAAAAGAGAGATCGCGTATGTAAGTGCGCACATGTGAAAACATATCGTCATTACTCTACATAAGAATATGAAAGCAACACTTATTTACCGTTCATATATATTTTAATTAATGTTTCTGAATTTTTTTTTATTGAATTAATGTTTGTGTGTGCAAAACGAACAATACAATTCATTAATAATACGTGGAATATTAAAACACACGAGGAGACGAGACGGCTGCTGGCATTGTTTTCGTTAATGCTTACAAAACCAGTGACTGATTGGTTCTACATATAAAACTGAAGAAAATAAGACCCTGATTGTAGCTGTAGTAAAATTAATGTAAAAAAATTAATATGGTTGTTTGAAATAATGTTATTTAATGTTAATAAATGGAACAATATCAGTAGCTAACCATTAATGGTAAAGAAAAAAAAGTAAGTGCGCACATGAAAACATATCATCATTACTCTACAGAAGAATATGAAAGCAACACTTATTTACTGCTCATATATATTGAAGGGTTAAATGTTGTACTCTGTATAGACAAGCAGAGAGAGAGAGAGAGCAGCCGAAGTGCCGGATGTAAACAAACCTTAATTTCCCGCGGCTTTGTTGTTGTTTTTTTTTACTGGGATTAGCCCACCTGGGCATAGGTCACTGATCCACATTGGGGCCTGAGGGGGCGAAAATTTAATACTCCTGTAATAATAATAATAATTCAGATAAAAAAAAAAAAAAACGGCTGCCTATCTACCTATTGGACAAACTAAAATCGTTCCGGACCACAGAATGCCGGACTAGAGAGGTACAACCTGTACCATAAGATCAAAAACAGAAATGGAATTAATGCACAGATTGTGGGAGGAGGAGGGAGCAACACTGAGGATCTCAGCCACTCCAATCTCCCCTGTAGTCAAACTATTGCCAACTGGCAATGTGGTATTTTTTTATTTTATGTATTAGTATAATTTTTATTTATTCTTCACATTTATTGGTAATACAGTATACACGCGACCCTGGCCCCCAATAGCCTTGGATAATGGGGATAGTACTGTACAGTAGAACCTCGATAAATCGGACTAATTAGGGCAGACACCAGTTCGAAAAATTTGAAAATGGGGGGGGGGGATGATTTGGAGATTACTGCTTATCTGAACTGTCTGAAGAAAAATCAGTTGATGTTACTGATGTTATGTTATTACTGCACTTAAACAATTAAGACCTTAAAGTGTATAACAAGATTAAAAAATATTACATCACAATAAAAAAAAATATGAAACAGAACTCTCTGGGTTGACAATCAGACATATAAGTCTGATTGTCAACAACTGTTGTCACCGAGATGATTGTTATTTACTGTAGTGCTATATGCAAGTAACCACAGAATTTGTCTTATGAATAAAGAGAAAACTGTATACTGTACAGTACTAAAAAGATAAAAATAAGTGTAGGAGTATATTGTATGTGGAAGACAAGTGTTTATCTGGGAGCAACTGACAGAGGGCGTTAACATAAGTGAGTAATCCCTCCCCAAAGATTCCTTTAACACTTCTTTATGCAATTCCACCACAATTCTCACATAATTTAGGTTCATTTGGTACCAGGTTGATAAAATATTATCCTAAAAGAATCAACTTTCCTGAAAAAGAATCCCACACTGAAATGAGTCATTTGTTTAGAGACCAAACAGTTGATTGGATTACCACTCTGTCTTCAACACTTAGTAAATTAGTACAGCACAGTCATGTCTTTATCACTACTTAATAAATACTATTGCAGTGTATTTATCACCATTTAATAAATACTATTGAGTATTTATCATCACTTAATAAGTAATATTGTAATGTACAGTATTATGAATCTGCATATACCCTGGTTTATTCATTAATCATTTGTCTAAGTGAACAAGTAGCCAAATTGAGCCATCATATAACACTCAAAGGTAGTAAAAACCATTTTTAGAAAGGCATCTTCATATCAAATACTATACAGTGTGTTATAGTGACCCCTGTTGTAAGCTGGTTTGCTGAAAGCTGTCACATGAACGCATCTTGAGTAAACAACCTTCTGATACAGCTTATCCTTTTATTTTCAAGTCATATTACAAATTACATACAGTATTGTATTTTTCTATATTACTTAAGATGTTATATTAATCATAATGAACCATAAACCATAAGAGGCCAATCATATGGGAATATAATACTGAATCAAAAAATAAATAAACCTGATGAATGTGACAACACCTGATCAGCCCCAGCCTGGTTACATACTGAAGTGTCTTAGTGCTCAGTAGGCCTATAGCAAATATTATTAGACCACTGTACAGTATTCAGTAAGTGTTGCTCATTTCATAAGATTTTTTTAATAATCTTCCCAATTTCTTAAAACATGATTTTTTTTTAAATTAGTATTTCTGGTGACCAAAGCATCCGAGTCCCCAAAAAAGTGAATTCCGATATATTGAAGTCCGATTTATCGAGGTTTTACTATATAAAAAAATATGTGGTGAAAGTTGCTGGTTGAGAACCATTCCCCCCACCCAGAGTATTCCTGTACAATATTTTAAATACTACAGTAAATTTAAAATTAATAAAATACAAACACACCCTGATTTACATGGATTTGATATACTGTACTAAAATTCGCAGTTATGAGAGATAAAAATGTTTGCACCATGTAAACAAAAGCAGCAGGAATTTAGGATGACACAATAACTTATCAGGGGTCAATTGTGAGATATTTTTTTTTTTAGTACAGAACGTCCAGTACATACAATCATAAGATGGAGTGAATGTATTACTACAGGTATGGGAGCATTTATCCAACACACCTGGGATCTGGAGGTTACCGGGTAAAGGGTTTTCTGGAATTTGGAGCACCGGGCCTAAATTGTACAGAGTGTACAGTAAACCCTCTGTAACTGGCTGTGAAGACTGCTCACATCACTAGAGTTACCCCAAAAAGTAGCTTTAACTGTACACTGTAACACTAAAACTTTAAAATGTTGGCATATAAATGGCAATAATGAAAGCTTTAAAAGAGCATATTCATACAGTACTGTACAAGTTAAGTGTACAAACAGTCTCCACTCACTCTCACCTTAGCAACACTGGGAACAATGCCGCAGACCCTTTGGCCTCCACACCACACTGCTTCATGGTGGAAATCTTTATACCTTTACACCTTGTGAATTAATTTTTTGTTGTACTTTCTGAATGTAGCATTGTGTGAGCATGTAACCAAATAAAAAAATGTATCTACCTAAAATTACGAGTTGAAAAATAACTATAACATAAAATGCAGCTCACAAGTGGGAAATTATTGGAAATTTCCAGCTCAACTCAGGAATTATTGTACTTGGTGCTCATTGTAAACAATTCGTTCCAGAACATAATCGGTTTCTGAAGCGTTTGGGATACCTGGATGGGGGATAAACGGTGTCATACAGTATATTAACATAAACATTGTAGTCGCTGACTTAAGTGTTTCATACTGTTGTTCACTGTTTCCATTCTCCTCCCATTTTTTTAAGCACTTGTAAAGATGTAAACTTATTACTGTACTGTATGTTCATTATTGCCTTATAATAATTATGTACACCAAATTTTCTCACTAAAACATATACAGTAGCATTTAAAGATGTTCCAGAGATTTAATTTTTTTTTAATAACATAACTCGGCTTTTATAATGGGAGTCTAAGGAAAAATGTGCTTTGAATACTAAAAGTTTTTCATGAATAAAACCCAGCTTCTACTGTATTACCAAAATGCCAACATATGAGATCAATATATTTGGTTGTAAAATTTATTAAAACTGGATATACTGTAATGGTTTAGTAAAGTGCAGAAAAATACATTCTAAACTCAGTGTTTAATTAGTGGATGTAACTACTTCAAGGGGTAATTAGTAAGATTAATTAGTAACAACTTTATGACTTGTTTCTCAGTCTGCACCTTGAAAAGAACTTATATTGTTCTAGTGATTTAAACCAAAAGTATGGACAAAAAAATGGCCAAAAGTTTATTATTGTCAAAAAACTTTTATTTTTAAATTGAATGAATTTTGACATGATAATTTACTACTATGATATTAATAGTAGACTGCATCCTAACATTACCACAAGTGAATGAAATTATTTTGTCATATACAACTTTTTCTTCATCAGTAAAGCTGAGAAAACCACCAATGTAAACACCTGAGTAAGATTCCACACTGGTGGTGCCTGGGTCAGTCAATCATGTGCATCCTACCTACTGATGGAACACACACACACACACACACTTACCAAACTGGCGAGCATAGTGGGAATGAGGCGGGCATTTATGTCACATCCTGATTTAAGTCTGTAATCTTTGTGTACTGTACAGTTTCCACATAGAGCCAACCACCTCTCGGTCACTCGGCCTCTTAACCTGACAAGCTAGAAAGAGATGTGTTTTCATTACAGGTAAAAGAAAACAATGACTTTAACAACAGTATTATTATATTCTTCCAGTTATATGGATTATACGGATACAAATGCTGAGTTTTTATTATTAAACAGCACATTGAAGCAGTATGTTCCATAGAGGCAAACAAGTGATTTCTTTCACCCTTACAAACCACAGGACAACTTCATAGAAAGATGAAATACACTATGGTTATCTTCAATGGACCATCATAGGTAACATCCATATCCGAAATTATACAAAAAACTTTACTACTTGTTGACTTCCCCAAAATGGGTGACAGGCGACTCTTGTGACTGGGCATACTCAACATATTTCAAAATTAGCATTCAGATAATTCTTAGTGAGAAAATCACAGATGACACTACCGTCTCCACTCTTGCACACTCATTCATAAATGATCATTGACCTCCAATGAGAAGCAATGCATTTGCTCATGAATAATCACATATATACATGACACCGAAGGCCAAGAACTATGGTGACGGTAGAGGTATGATCACATCAGCCTGGCTTCCTACAAAATGGTTTTGTCATGGCATCAGCAATACCAAAACCTAAACCAATGGATTACTTTAAGAACTCCCTTTGTATTATGAAAGTGTAAAATTATTAAAACCAGTCTTTTCTGCAGGTATATTACTGCTGATGGCAATGGTGATTACACTGGTGATGGTGCTACTGCTGGTGCAAAAGTAACAGCAAATTTTGTATTGCTGGGAAGAGAAAATAAAATAAATAAAATTATACAAGGAGAACAGAAGAAAAAAGCAAAGAATGCTATACTGTAGCAAGGACTAAACTCGCTGTGTCATTCTAAGCAGTCAGCACACTGCAAGCCTTTGTCATCATTAATAATATAAGAGGCTACACCATGTGCTCAATAAAGTACATATATGAAAGAGAGCTTTTTTTTTATCTACAATAATAATTGTTCACAGCTTCAAAGTACATACAAGTCATCACATTTGCTGCAGACTGCATCAACACCAGTGTGAAGGAAGGCAGTATAACTTGTAAACTTTGCCTTGTACTTACTTTTCTGTGGACCACGTCACTACATCTAAGAGCTCATCAACAAGATTTCAAATTGTTTACCTACAAAACTGGACAGAATAAAATGGCTTCAGCAATGGAACACGATGCAATCATAACATTTATATACTATTCCTCCCTGACTGCTGGTTTCCCATATGTGGTTTCTAGAAGCTTAATATAGAAGACTGTTTTCTCACTATAACCATAAAATGTGAGCAAGAATATGACCATCTGTAGGCAAGTCCAATTAGCTGAAGTGACCACTAGGAAAACATTATGAGGAGGACCTCGGGGGAATATCAGTTGTGACTATAGGACACTGTCAGAAATCAATGAAGAGAACACACAAAATGAGAAGGGGAAAAAAATATCTGATTTCAGTTTTTGTTTATCTTTAGATGAAATGGGTTGAACGAAGTCATTCTTAAAAAAAATAAAATAAAATAAAATACAGACTATGTGATGGGATTAGTGAGTACAAGAAAGATACTTTAATAAGAGTTATAATGATGATGGTATACGGTATATATAAAAAAAATCTTCAGAATGATACTGTATGGATATTAGGAGAATCAAGAGACACACTGTTTGAAGAACTATGAGGCTTATAGTCACTTATTACATCACATGTTCTGATGAACAGTTATAGGCATGATAAAAATAATATTGGAAGTTTCTATCCTTCCACATGACATTGATATACTTCTGAAAGGTACTTTGGACTTTGCTACAAGAACCTCCCTGTAACAAGTCCCTCCTAACAAAAGCCCTGGGGGACGAGATCGTGGTGTAGCACAAGTTCGGTGATGAATGTGTTGCAAAGACTATGAAAGACAAGTGTCGTTCCATTCTTGCCTTTGAGGTTACATATTTACTCTTCACTCTTGTCCAACTATTCTCACTGTACAGGTTACCAATCACTTCCAAAAGCCTGTCAGGTTAAGAGGGCGATTCTTCTCGACCTGTGCCGGCCCTTTGGATCCATAAATTCAGACAGGAAGATTGCTAGGATTACTTCTACCATGTGTCTTAACTATTTACCACCAACCACTGTACACTGCTTTCTGCCGATGAGTCGTTTTCCTCACTTTTTCTTCCCAATAATGAGCTCGAGGAAGTCGTATTCATGATCACTAGTGTGTGGTACATATTTGTAGACTATTCCATCACTTGCCAATGAAACTAAACAAGCAATTTCAGCATGTGGTAAGCACGATGCCATCCCCAGGCCCACTAATCCCTCCATTAAGGAATGTCTGTCTCATCTGTGTTTCAGCTGTTTCACTCGCCTGCCTGTTTGGCACTTGGGTATTTCCACTTTTCCAAATCCTCTTTCATATCTGGTATCATTCAGTTCCAATCCCATTCTTTTTTTTTATTTCTTTTTCTTAAAACAAAAGGCTCCTCCTCTGCTTTCACTTTTACTTCTCAGTCAACTTCCATCACCATTGAGAATCATCTCTGTTTGTTGGGCATTAAGCAAATAAAACCTTTTAATTATGGTACCTAAGTAAATATTAAAATTAAATAGCTATGCCATTGGGTGCCAGTTTGGTGCCAACACAGGGACACAAAAATGCCCCTTTTGCACTGGTCATGACTTGCTTCCACCAAACTACATCTAAACTAGTGTCGTCCCAGAGTATGTCAACATTAGTACTTCCCAAAGGCGACTAAATACACAGAGGAAAAAATCAATTGGTCATTTGGCGAATAAAGAAAGTTTTATCAAAGCACAATAGTCCATTCACTTTTTTGGTTGATGGAGTGAACAAGCAGATGAACTCGTCTTACTTGTTAAGTAATCATCACAGAACAAATGTGACTCAATCAGTCATTCTCGGCTTTATGCGACACACCAACGGGCTTCCTCATCGTTATCATAAATAGGGAAAATGAAACGCACTGATTTGTCACAAGAGCCAAAAATGACTGCTCTCATCACAATTACAGGCTAGGCCTTAAAAAGGTCCCAGGGAATAGGGGGGCTTCAATCCACTCATGGTAAGCAGTTGTTTGAAGTAAACTCCAAATTTCCCTTACCACCACCACCACCACCTCAGCCTTCTTCCAATCCAGTCTGGCCACAAAATGCTCCTCTTTGTCAGAGAGGAAATCTAATTTCTCTGGCAGCAATCATTTCTAATAGTTTAGTTTAGAACTGAGTATATCTTTATTGCACATTCTCCTTTCTACATTAAGCTCTGTGTCTATTTATGATCATGGTGCTTAAAATAATTTCTCTGTAAACCCCTGCCACACATATGCAAAAGAGATTGTCCAAAATTATAATGGCTTTGGCAAACCATCTTCCAGCACTCCAGTGGTGTGCACAGCAAAACATAAAAGCACATTCATCTGGCCAGGTTTTAAGCCTTTAATTTAGTCAAGGTACCACTAAAAAGGCTCGTCTCAACACAGGCATAATAGTACACAATGTGCCAGATGGGATCACAACGGATTTTCACACAACACAAAGATACAAGCACGAGGCTAGACTCCACATCTTAGAGGCGAGTACTTGATTCAGCTGGAGATGCAGTGCTTCCGGTGGTGATGAGGTAATGGTGAAGTGATTAGTGCTTATGGGGGTTGGCTGGGTGCCCCCCTATTGGTGGCGGTGCCTGAGGGTTGAGGATACTCTCATTAGACTGCGACTGTGATGCCGGCAGCAGCACCGCAATGGCCTCTCTCTCCGGTGAGCACTGCACCACCGCCAGTCACTTCCCACGGCCAGCCTTCTTCTTCTTTCTTTTGAAGAAGCAGCAACATCTGCCAAAAACCAATAGTGTAAATAATTTCTCATAACCAAAATATATACATGTACAGTCAGCCACAGGAATAAGTATACTGTACACACTGTAGCTGTAAGGTCCGAAAATGGTCTGGTAACGTTGAAACTGAGCATCCAGACGCATGATGAAACTCAGCTCCCGCCACCTGTTATCTCTAACTATTTACTGTTTCTCCTTCTTTATTATTCTATTTACTCCTCTTCCTTCCTTTACTAATTCAAAAATCAGTAAAAAAAAGTAGGGCAAGAGAAAAAGTGGGGGAGGAGGAGGGAGCTGTACGATAACTGCAATCGCATTTGGCAACAAGTTTACTACCATTAGATACAATATGTCACTTGTAATATAAACACAAGACACTGGTAAAACATTCACAACAAAATGTATTTATAACATATGTAGGAATAAAACATAAATTACAGGTCATTTTGTCTGTTCTGTTCAGAACAGTGTTACCAGATATTTTGTCTCAAACACGAACCGTAGGTGTATACTTATTCTTGTGGCCGACTGTACCGTCCATTACTATTTATTTATACACATGTAGTGCCATGAGTTACTAGTTACCTCTACAGACCAACAATACTGTACCTTGAGACAAAAGATAAAAGTTTCTTCATACCAGCCATACTGTACTACATGGGTGAAGAACAGGTCTTCACTCACACATGAAACAGAACCACAAGTGACACACTAAACCTACAGTTCCATTCAGTATACTGTACCTGATATACAACCAATACTTACACACAATGTTAAAAATACATATTGAAGGAAACTCACAATACTGTACTACTTAATGTCAACAATTTACAAAGAGATATAAAAACAAAAGGAAGGATGAACAGATGTGAAGGGTCCTGTATATAAAGATTAAAGGCATCACTACATGAGCTGGTAACTCTGAGATCAAAGGAGTAACAAGTTGAAATGGATGAAGAGGATACAGATAGTGTCACAACTATGACAGGACAGTGACACAGTGTTAGGTACAACCATTAGTGATCTACTGTGTGTGTAGATCATGTACTGTACCACCTAAGGCCTAAAGAACTTATACACACACACACTAATCATGGTTGTGACACTTCTTACATACCTTCCAATCCTAGTCCTTAAAAGTCTAATTAAGGTCAGCTGGTCCAGTAGTTGCCAGGAACAGACATGGTTCTCTCTCCTAAGGTCAAGCATACACTCTAAACTAGAATGTGTTGTTAAAATGCAAAATATGTAATAGCACCAACAGCTACTTGCCATTGCTAATTCAATCTTCTTTTTATTTAATTGATCACACTTGAGGGGTCACTGGGGCAATTGAAATGGAGAAGTACATAACCTAACACAGTAAACCCTCACATATACACCATCTCCATAACATAACATGCACATAAAAGATAAACACATACAGTATGGGCAGGTAAATAATGATACAACATTACACACAATCTACAACTTGTATATTACTTTACTGTAGGTTGTGGTTGAGGCAGGTAGTGTGTGGGTTGTCATCACTTCTTCACAATCTAATCAAAGCATTACAAAACACATGCTGAGAGGGTAAAATGTTGAGGTACTGTAGGGAGGTAAGAAAGGGGACATGAGCAGCCTTACTTGGTTTCGTCTGAAGTGTCCCCCTCTTGGTGAACTGTGATGGGTGTATTGGAGTGGCCAGCCAAGGGATCATCTGGCCCAAGCTCACCATTGGTAGAACTCACAACCTGCAGTAATCATGAGGGAGAAAGGTTACACAAATTCTACACGATAATAATCCAATATCCAAAAGTTTTAGATATTTTTTCTTCACAAAGTATTATAGATAAATGCTATATATAATAGTTTAACTACATGATATACCTTTGAATCCTGACACTGAAAAAAATTACAGATGAGTAGGGGGAGGGGGGGGGGGGGAATCAACCACTATGAGGAGCCTCTCTCTCTCTCTCTCTCTCTCTCTCTCTCTCTCTCACACACACACATAAGAGCAACATTTCTAAAAGTACAGTGTGACATTCAGTCCTTTGCCCCATGTTGAAGTGTAGGTAATGGGATGGTTATAATACTCAAGTACTCGAGAAATCTTTTGCTTTGAGAGTTTCACACGGATTTATAGTCTCTGGTACTTTAGAGAAGATCTTCAATTTCTGTCAGCTGGATACAAGTACAAAAGGCCTTACAGTACAAGTGTTTAATGTTTTATATATATAATGTATGTGTGCTTGGAATCCAGGACCGACTTTAGCTTCTCAATATCTATTAAAGTCACTGGTAAGCGCATCAGTGAGGAACCCAAAGCTGATGCCTCAATATCTCTGAGATAATAATGTTGAATTTAACACAGATTCAAGACTTAGTCCACGGAGGTCGGCATCTCCACATGCCATACCCGGGTCAACAAATTTAAAACTACGCGGAGTGGAAAATTACTTCCGAGATCCGGATACAGATGTGGCCGGTGTATGACGATCACTGTGAAATCTTATGAAATCTAGACTGTATCTCCTGAAATGTTGTTCATATTACAGTGGCTTCCTCTCACCTACAATTACTGATCAATATATCTTCCATATCCATATGAAAATAAAAAGAGTACTAACTTACATAACTCTGGATAATTACTTGAAAATTTGACAAAAGTACTACAGTATAGGTTCTACATTACTTTCTTGAAGATACTTATGAATACCAAATTTAATAACAGTTACTGGCCTACAGAGCAAGATGGTGTACAACTAAATCAACCCCCCTAAAAAAAACATTATGACAGTTTCTTAGTGCTATAACAGTATATATTGGAGATAACTTATTCAATATTGGTGATGCAGACCAAACTAAATAAAAATATCTTAAAATTATAATCTTATAATAAGGAATAATTACTGAACATAGGCAAGGAGTGTGTTCTGGTACAGTACTAATAGAAAACACAAAAGTTATTTCTCCCCTCACACTAACACCATAAAGTCCCACTGTACAAGAACACACAAAGCATCATCCAGTGAACTATATGGTGATGGTGATAGTGCAGAGGATCCTGGTTAACCATGCAAGCTCTGGTGCAAGGAATAGTAGTAATAGTAGGAGAAGTAGTAGTAGTAGTAGTTTTAACAGAAGCATTTGGGAAATAAGACAAGCATTGGCAGCTAAACAAACCCAAAAGAGCAGGCAACATATTCAAAGTCAATCCCACACATTCCAGTACAGTATCGGTGCCAAAGAGCATATTATTCTCCTCACATGGCAAGTACGAGCAAAAAATACAAAATAAAGAAATAAAAGGACAAAAAAAATAACAAATTTCTGGTCGGCAACTGTTCAAGTCGCCTCAACACATCAGCTGACACTTCAATTTAATCTGAAAGGTACTGTACTTCCCACAACCTGAGATAAATGTCATTCAAAAACTGTGAAAAATCCTTTCAGCATTCATAGACATCTAAAGATATAATTATATATACTGTATATACATTCAAAATCCACACTCACCATACACATTGGAGATTCTTTAATGTATTTTTTTTATATAGATTAAACGGGCTTCATATAAATTAAACAGGACTATTAAGATGCAATTACAGGGAACAGTTAAGGTGACATATTATAGCATGTGTGATATGGGGAGCAAAACCATGACACTTACTGAGATGGTTGAGGACCTATGACAAGTTACATCATGAACAGTCAGTCACCCACAAGAGTCATGTTGCCTCTCCGCCTGAACAATGAACCCCAGAGATTCAGACTCGTGAATCCCAAGCATATATAGATACACAATAATGCATTAGTCTCTAGTGCTTCAGATTCATAAGTCCGAATGTCTGGGGTTCGTGGTTCAGGAGGAGAGGTGACAGGACTTTAGTGGGTGACCTAATCAACCTTAATCGCCTTACAAAGATTCTTTTAAGTTAGATTCAATCAGTTCGTTTAGGGTCAGGTCATTAATGGTGCACCCAGAATCTACAAGCTTGATGGGATCAGTGTACTGAGTGGAGGTATGTAGCTAACAGTATTGTTCTGAGTGGAGGCATGTAGCTAACTGTATTGTTCTGAGTGGAGGGATGTAGCTAACAGTATTGTTCTGAGTGGAGGCATGTAGCTAACAGTATTGTTCTGAGTGGAGGGATGTAGCTAACAGTATTGTTCTGAGTGGAGGCATGTAGCTAACTGTATTGTACTGAGTGGACGCATATGACGGTAAAAATCACAATACACGATGAAAAAAAATATGAAAACAAAAGCATAAGGAAGTGAAAGCTGTTGTAATATAAGGATGAGGGAGATAAAGTGGTAACTGCAATATAATGACCATAATGGGTCTACCAAAATATGATGTATATAGTGCAGAAGAGTATGGCATTAAGAGGATCATAGTTGCTTGTGTCTTGATGCAAATAAGATAGGGAAAGAAGTTCAGGTGATCATTAGGACAAAGTATATACGGTAGGCAGCTGTGTGTGGGTGGATGATGGGTGTGTTTAGTGACTGGTGACAGGGTAAAGGGGGAGGTTCCTGGTGGGTGCGTTCATTTAGTGACCGGTGACAGGGTAAAGGGGGAGGTTCCTGGTGGGTGCGTTCATTTAGTGACCGGTGACAGGGTAAAGGGGGAGGTTCCTGGTGGGTGCGTTCATTTAGTGACTGATGACAGGGTGTCGTGGGTATTCCAGCACTGCCAATGATATCCCTGGATGATCTTGTGTTCAGATACGATCACGACCTGGTAGCACTATACTAATGTTCAGGCGAGAAGTTCCTCATGTTTGAACGAGTGTACGGTGCTTCCGGCAGTGGTCGAGGGACGCTATGGGTGGTGCTGTAACGTTCCCAGCCCATCAGTTAGTGACAGTAGCATTAAGGGAAGGGGTGGGGGAAGGGGGGAGACATCAAATATGAGTTGTTAATGGGGTGTAAAACATACTAGGCCTACAGGATTAGTTTCACTGCATCTTGAAGAGTGTTATGTGGGTACCGGGTTGGGACACTCAACATGTAGAAGCAGTCAACAATTATCTGTACATAACCTTGACTTTCCCACAAACTGCAGTGTAATGGATTAACAAACTACAAGACTAAGGAAGTGTACCTAAGATAGACCAGAGTACTCACATACTACATAAGTAAAATCTAATTGATTATTCAGTCAGGCAGACCAAGAGTTGACGAAAGTATATATACAACGGGAGGTTTAAAATGAGAAGGGTTTTTATTATATTAAGAGAGTTGGGGGAAAACACCACAAATATTTGTTCACTTAAATATTCCAATGACTGTAAACATCCTTCCCTCTCCAGTGCTGTAAGTAATTATGATAGCACGTGTGTCATTACTTTTAACAACATAACTACTCTGCTGTAAAGTGTATTTGATTTTGACGAAGCCATTGAAGACATCACGGCATCATAATTACCAACTTGTGGTGGACTTTCACACTTCAGAACATGACACTGATCGTCTTATTACTTTAAACAAGAAAGCAATTCTCATCCAGCCTAACCCATATACGTATTAAGAAACTTGCAACCACCACAACCCAAATCACAATACAATCAGAGCTCATCTCTTGAATGTTAATCCCTGAAGACTACACTCAGGGTATCGCATCTGCCAGTAAAGACACCGACACAGTTATGAGCCTTCACCGAGAGCAGTGCCAGTCATACTGCAGTCTCCACACAAGGACATCACCGACTCTTCTGTCTCTTTTATGATTTCTGTTACTTTATTTATATTCTTTAAGGATGAGGAAGGGGTTACCGGGCAGCAGCATTAACCATTACAGTATTGAGTTAACTTGATAAGGTAATGGTCATACTTTATTTGAAAACATTAGTAAATAAATAAACAAATAAATAAAATAAATAAAATAAACTTATATTATGTAAATTCGACCTCATCTAATGATAAGAGGTTTAATGTGCAATTAAGACAAGCTATTAGCAAAGCCTTACACCAAGAGACACTAAAAGGGTACAGTACAATGTTAGCCAGCACAATGCTCTATATAATGATGCTAAGGATTACAACTAAAACTAGAAAAGTATTAGATTATAGAACCACAAGTAAAGATTACAAGTTAATATCATTATGACTGTTTTATTATACCAAAAATTCCTTTAAGCTGCCCGGTAGAAAAAGCAGTGTGAAAAAGCTACAGACTTTTAACATTATCCATGAGGGGAGGAAGGGAAGGCAAGGTTTTCTTTCATGCTCTATGGCTACTTGAAGACCTGTTGCTGGAGAGGGGAAGGAAACTTGTCACCTGATCACCAACTTTGAAGTCTGGTTGGAATTATCAATGAGGAAAAATTTTCTAATGACCAAGAAAAAGATTAGCCTGATGGATAGCCCAACCCTGGTTCACAAGAGGTGATCTGGTGGGAAGCAGCAGCAAGAGGAAGGGGTTGAGAAGGCCCGTCGCCAGAAGCGGTATTACCTGGACGGAGCCGTGGCGGTCTGCTGGGGTGAGGTTGCCGCCTAACATGTTGCTTGCCTGCTTGGGGGTTTCGGGCCAGGCTGCCGTACCCTTGGTGCCGCCCTGTAACATGGCCCCGTGGCCGTGTGAGATGCACACATGCAACAACAACAACCACCAACAACCTTGCATACCACCTAACTGTGTGGTAGACACAGGAAGTGAGGATAACACCGGATGACCAAAATCAAGTCCACCTAACTCATCATTTTTCTCTCTCAACCAGCGACCTGACCCATCACTCTGGCTACAATATCTTTGGACAATCTGGTGGGTACATCTCTCAGCGTGTGATCATTAAGCCTACATCCTTCCTAGCCTAAAACTGGTGTCTCAAAAAGATGTACACACACTGCCATACAAGATCTAGATGGAGATTGTGCAAATGCTTGTGTTACAGAGCAAACTTTGTCCTCACTCATGAGGACGATGTTGCCGTTGTAATACAAGGATTCGCGCGATCCTCCACGGTAATCTGTATGGCAGTGTGTACGGTATATATTTTTCCAAGACACCCTGTACATAAAAATCCAATTCCTGATAAAAGTAAAATAAAAGGAAAATAGGTCACATCTACTCAGTATCTACACAAGTTCATACAACTGGGTCTACAAGCCATATTACCTAATGTCTTTAAAGCTTACTTTAAAAATTACTCTATTGTAAAAAAGCCTATTTTATATATAGTACTGTACAGTATATATCATCTGGCTACATTACCAATGAAGCTAATATTATGTACCGAGAGGTGCAGTTCTTAAGTCATGGCTAGAGAAGTTGGCCACAGTACAGTACCAAATGTTCCAACTGCCAGTACAGTACAGTACAGTAGTGTATAAAGCTAACCTACTTAATGCACTGTGTTACCTGCATCAGACGTAAATCCTCTCCTGATTTCTCCTGGCAATATTAAAAATAATAACAACAATAAAGAAACACTAATAATAAATTAATAAAAAATCCAGAACACTGGTTCATTGGGACTCCAGTGCCATTATGATCCAGTTAATAGATTTTGTTAACTAGAAGCAAATGATAAAACAAAAAGTCATCTAATAAGGCAAAAATTATAATATATATTATATACTGTACTGTTTTTAAATTAAAGAATATTTAAACCAAAATACTTGTACAGTACTGGTAAAATTGAAACCTTGGCCTTAACCCTCAAGTAACATTAATACAAATTATGGTATGAGTAATAATACTGAATCAATATAATCATAATTATCATAAAATAATAATAATTTTGATAACCCAAATAATTTTTGCCTACGTTTTATTCCACACTCGGCAAGTTACTGTAACAACCACCCAACTGACATGGTAAACTAAAACAATAACTGGTCTGGGTGTAAAGAACATGCAGTTGTGGCTGTGATATTGGATGCATCAACTATTGCTATGTTATCAGTAGTCTGCAAGGTTATTGTACAGTACTGAGCTTTAATATATTTAGCTAAGACATCATGTTCAGACACTACCTCATTCTCTGGGATGACCACTCAAACTGTCAACTCCAAAATACTAGTGAGTGTTATTGTATCAGAGTACATAAGTTAATCCTTGGGCACAGCAGCTATGATATTACAGAGTACAGTATTAGAGTATGATTCTAGAGTTATTCACTAGTTAATTCAAAGATGAGTCTGGTGTTGAGGAGTGCAAAAGATTGTTGCATGTGAGGTAGCCAATACAATACATCTGGTGTGAGTGTGTCAGTGCCAAGAAGCCACACTTTGTGCCATTTTGTCATTCAAATTCATACAGGCCCCTCACACTCCTCCACAGTCTTTCACAGTGCACAGCAATATCATTAATTTTTGACAATCTGTGTTTATACAGTACAATGCTAATTAAAAATATTGGACTGGAAAACAAAATCTTTGCTCGATTGAGTTTAAGAAATCTGAAGTGCCCCGGGTTAATGCACTGTAGCTCAAACAGTGAGGAGGTAGTGTCGGAACATACATGATGTCTGACCGGGGGAGGCCGTGGGGCGGTGTCATCCACCTGCTGCGTTGGTGTCCAAGGTAGTAGCGTCTGTTGCGCGGCAGTGGGGTTCTCACCCTCCTTGCCATCACCTGGCCCAACAACAGCCCCCTGCTCAGGCCCCCCACCATTCCTCACTACTCCTGTCAACTGGAGGGAAAATGTTAAGCCCTATTCAAACACACTTTAGACAATCTAATTACAAACTGAAACAGTAGAGCTACAAATGGCTCTTGTTGAAGTATGCCTTGCAGCTTCCAAAATTTCAACTGTGTCCTCAGCTGCCCTGAAAAGGTAAAATGTAAGTACAGTTGTTGTCAAAATTTACCTTAGTTGCTGTTGGGTGCCTTTCACGATTTTCTCTGCTTGGTGACACAATCACCTCTGTTCCTGTCTGCGTTGACCCAACTGGTGTTGACTGTAAGACCAGGTGCTCTCTTAGTCACGAGTTTTCCCTCCACAGCCAATTTCAGCAAGCAAGCAATCAAAGAAATCTAACTTGTTTTGTTTATAACTTAACTCTAAAAAAATCCACCAAAATTTGTCCACGGCCAGAAAGTATAAAGAACTTGTACTTGAGTTCCTTCCCCTTTAAACTAGTTCATAAACAAACAAAATTCTTAACTGACATCTTCAAAAAGCTTTTTGTAGGAACTTATTATTTTATACTTCAAGTATACTGTAATACATGAACATAATTAATGAAAAATATAAAAATATTTGGCCTTTTTGTTATTGGTAAAACAGACTGTAATGATTTTTATCAAAATCATAAATCATTGTTTGAAGCATGAAATCCAAGTTACTGGCCAAGGGGAAGAGACAAATTACCTGCAATGTTCCCTCACTAGAGTACCTCCCCTAGCAGAACCTGCTTTGTCTATGAAGATACTGTACTGTATCTAATTGTTAAAGGAGAGGAAGTCCACTCACAGCATAAGCAGTTATGCTAGTTAGAGTGGGGCACTTACCCCAATCAGTTGCTTCCTCTGATAACGACCGAGCCACAAGATTTGCCGTGTCTTCGCCTCAACCCCTCGGCCATAAACTTGGTTTGCAAATCTGACAAAATATTTTCCTCACTTGTGGCCAACTGTTAAAAAATGCTTAGTGCCACAAGCTGAGCTCATTATTCATTTACCATGAATGACAATTGTTTCTACACTTTGTTTTCTCACATTCTGGATGTATAAAATTGTACAACACACTTTCTTGGTACCGTATATAAATACATTATTTTCATGAGGCGAGTCAAAATTAAATGGGTCCAAGGTTCATACTTGGTCTACACTGTAGTTCAATGGCTTTCCAAGTAACCACTGGAACAGGGTTTGGGCTCTGTCTTGCTTACATCAATCTGACTAGGCATGTAACTGTCCATGTTGCAACAGACACAGATCAAACAAGACAGTGTCTCCGCCTCAGTGGACAAGGCAGGCTTTACAGGGGGTGCTCTAGTGAGGGTATTTCACAAGTCACTCCTTGAGACCCATAAGCCAAAGAAGATAAAAGCATAAAAGTTTCATGGTACTGAACATAATTCTTAACTAGATTTACTTCTGCTTCCTACCCCACATTAAGAGTATATCGGTGGGTTCTAAGTTCTTACTGCAACTACTGTAAAGTACCTAATGCGTGAGTTTACCTGGTTCACTACGGAGAGGAATTATTACGTCGGGCTTGACAGCTACAATATGTAGTAGTACCCACTCACCATGATACTGTACCATGCACTACGCCCACTTCAACACAGGTCAAACCCTCAGAGAATGGTCATTATTATCACTATTTTACAACCAAAAGGTTTCCAAAGACCAAGTTTGTGAGAATAATATAAAAAATCATCTTCACTATCAAGGGTGTTTACTCTAGCATACTCCTGTTACTCTACATCAGCAAAATTTTTCGACAGACCTTCTCTGATCTGGTTTTCACACGATCAGAAGGGGCAGCAGTTCTCAGTTGTCGCATATTGGCTAAATATTCATCCGGCTGCATATGTTTCGTGAGATCAAGTAGGTAAGAATTTATTTAACACCTGCCCTCTTCATTATCAATGTCATATTTTATCTAAACCATCTTATTCCTTTCTATTTTTTTTTTCATAAATACAGAAATTCTACATAACCATACCATAGTCTTTCCAGTCCAATCAAACTCCCCATCATCAACATAGCCTTTCCGTTCAAAGAGGTCCTGGAAGAGCTTTCGCAGGTAGTCGTAATCTGGAGTCTCGAAGAAATCCAACCGCCGTACATATCGTAGGTACGTCGCCATCTCTTCTGCAAGAATAACGAGGAAACAATGCACAGATGAACACCAACGACCAGAATTTCACTCTAAACAGTATTCTATTAATACATTGAAATTTATCTAAAGACTTACTAACCTTAATGAACCAACTTTACATCAGCTATTCAATATGCCTCACTAGCTGCACAACACATGATCCACATAATGTTATTAAACTACTGTATTGTGGGGGAATCCAGGCACCAGTACAACTAAAAACAAAACATTACTGGTCTCTTTATATTGAAAATTTGATCTAAATGCACCAAATAAATGACTATAAAATATTAAACCATAGTTCTTGGCCTGGGCTTCCTGCACTACACACTATGTAAACAGCCATCAGTCTCAACTGGTGGCATAAACGACCTAAAGTAACACAGCAATTTGGACACTATCTCCTCTCTAGTTATGACAGTCTACCCTAAGGTACTGTACTGTTGGCAAGTCCATGATGAGTCTAATGAAATGTACTGTGGTGTGGTGTGGTGTGGTGTGGTGTGGTGTGTGTGTGTGTGTACATTACACACATTTCAATATTAGGAGTTTAACAGAAGCAGACTTAAATGAAAATACTGGTACAAGAACTGCATTACATTATGATGGTGAAAAAATGGGGGAACGGGGGAGCAGTTGAAGTACACTACTGTACATGCATTAGTTTGTACTCAGTTCCGTTACAGAGTGTAGGCATGTTACTGCATTAATAGGTCAAAAAATAATAATAATACAGGTACAAGCTGCAAAAAAATCCTCTGATACCCTTATATGCAGCCATGGGCTCAAGGGCAATATAAAGCTCAAATGGCAGAGGAGACGCCAGAAGTTCAGTGGTAGTCATACCACTTGTCAACACCTCTGTCTTGCAACCATCTTCCACACACTGGTGCCTCCTCCCTCACCTGCTTTAACATGTACTGTACTGTGTGTCTTCAACGTGTCTCTTGATTACTTGATGTTGTGCAGTCTGACTATCATCCTGCTGCCATATTCAGCTGTGGCTTACACCAGCATTAAGATACAGCACTCTAGTACCTCAAAATTATCTAATATCTACAGGTTTTTGTACTACTGTGCTCCCAGAGTTAAAGAATTTGTTCACTTGGGGGGGGGGGGGGAATTTTGTCTCATTATAAATACTGTACAATAATAAAGAATAGTGGTAAATATAAATGATGACATACAAGAAAAGCTCGATGCACTGACACTAGTTATAATGACTGGCACAAGTCATCACAACAAGGAACAGCTGTACTGTACTCGAAAATCTTGAGGGACACTTTGACTGTTGGCCAATTTGTCCATGAAATTTAAAATAATTTAAAAGAGTAAAATTAGAGTGAATGGGGCTTCCTATCATGGTGCATACACGTCATAATGAATCACTGTGCTGTAAAGTTAAGAGTTAAGTAACTGTCTCCTGCTATTGGACAATATACGTACAGGAATACTGGCTCATTCTGTAAGTACCTATACAAGACAGTACAAGAGACATTACATAGGAGGCCAAAGCCAGCACATCTGAAGGTCTTCCCACAACACTCATGACAACCCACACCTACCAGTACTGTACAGATAACAAAAACATTTACAGTCAGACACTGAAGCTGTACTCACCAGGATAGTTCTCACAGAGGACCTCAATTGGTGTGGCTCGTTTGGTGTCGCCGATCTTCTGATAGCGTTCTTTAAGGGTGTCGGCTTTGAGACCTTGCCAAGGAAGTGACCCACGAAGAAAGTACATGAACATGTGACCCAGCGCCTCCAGGTCATCTCTGCGGGACTGCTCCTTACCCATGTGAGTGTTGATGGACATGTAGCGGGCGGTCCCCGTTAGAGACTTGTGCTCCCGATACGGGATGTGCTTGTTTGTTGTCGGGTCAATATACTCCTTGGCTAACCCAAAATCTGTAGCCAAGTATAAGGGTCTCAGGCATTATAACCAATACACACATTATAAACCACAACTAGTACAAGTATAGAGTTGTTAGGGATCACTATACTTCACACCATAACAACATAGTACTGTACTCTATTATAAACCACAACGTACACAATACTGTACTATAAAAGTTAAGAAGCTGTAGCAACCAGATAACAGGTTATAATGAAGGAGATAACTGTACTAACTCCTTCAACCAGATAACAGGTTATAATGAAGGAGATAACTGTACTAACTCCTTCAACCAGATAACAGGTTATAATGAAGGAGATAACTGTACTAACTCCTTCAACCAGATAACAGGTTATAATGAAGGAGATAACTGTACTAACTCCTTCAACCAGATAACAGGTTATAATGAAGGAGATAACTGCACTAACTCCTTCAACACACAGCCAACAGGTTATAATGAAGGAGATAACTGCACTAACTCCTTCAACACCCAGCCAACAGGTTATAATGAAGGAGATAACTGCACTAACTCCTTCAACACACAGCCAACAGGTTATAATGAAGGAGATAACTGCACTAACTCCTTCAACACCCAGCCAACAGGTTATAATGAAGGAGATAACTGCACTAACTCCTTCAACACACAGCCAACAGGTTATAATGAAGGAGATAACTGCACTAACTCCTTCAACACACAGCCAACAGTCTTCTTCAACAAATTAAACATCAAATATTATAATAAGTAATTTAAAAATCCTGATCAGTCTGTCTGTAAAACACTGATAAGCAAAGTTAGGTTAAGTTAGTTAGGTTAGGTTATCACTGGTCAAGTTAGGTTAGATTAAGAATGATTAGGATAAGAATGGTCAGGTTAGGTTAAGTTAGGTTAGGTTATGACTGGTTAAATTTGGTCAAGTTAGGTTAGGTTATGACTGGTTAAATTTGGTCAAGTTAGGTTAGGTTATGACTGGTTAAATTTGGTCAAGTTAGGTTAGATTAAGAATGGTATGGTTAGGTTAGGTTATAACTGGTTAAATTTGGTCGTTAGGTTAGATTAAGAATGATCAGGTCAGGTCGTCGCCTCTACAAAACTGCCCACGTTCTTACCTATAATGTTTATTATTTTGTCTTTTTTAGTGGAGCTCCTTCCTATGAGAAAGTTTTCCGGCTTGACGTCTCGATATATTAATCTTCTAGAGTGTACATATTCTGTCCTATGGATCTGGAAGAGAAATTATTGTACGTGAAAACATATCCAGGAAAGAAAGACAGAAAGAAAGAAAGAAAGAAATTAAATACACAAAAACAACTCATTTAAAGAAAGTGAAAATCATCCCAAGAAAGAAAGAAAAAATCTGCAAAACTCCTCATTTACATTGGCAGTAATTATCACAATAACCACCACACAAACTCTCACATACTGTACAATAACAACCACACAAACTCTCACATACTGTACAATAACAACCACACAAACTCTCACATACTGCACAATAACCACCACACAAACTCTCACATACTGTACAATAACAACCACACAAACTCTCACATACTGTACAATAACAACCACACAAACTCTCACATACTGTACAATACAACCACACAAACTCTCACATACTGTACAATAACAACCACACAAACTCTCACATACTGTACAATAACAACCACACAAACTCTCACATACTGTACAATAACCACCACACAAACTCTCATATGCAAATACCATTAAGCACTCCAGGCTATGTTTAACCTTGGGATTAACCTAACCTAAACTAACTTAAACTAATGCTAACCTCGCCTAACCTAACCCCTCCCAGATATAGTATTGAGTGTGTTTACTGATTTCAACCTCAGGTGAAATAAGCTATGGGTGAGTGGGAGGGGAGGGGGGAGGGGGAGGGGGAGGGGAGGGGAGGGGAGAGAGGACGGGGACGGGAAGAGGGGAGTGGGAAAGGGAAGAGGGGAGTGGGAAAGGGAAGAGGGGAGTGGGAAAGGGAAGAGGGGAGTGGGAAAGGGAAGAGGGTAGTAGGAAAGGGGAAGGGAGAGGGAGGAGAGGGAGAGAAAGGAGTGGGTGCGATGAGAGGGGAGTTAACCTTCATATGATCCTATTTTCGGTATTGTATCCCTTGTAACTACATACAGGTACAGGTAATTACAGTACTGTACCTGTAATTGGCTCAGCTCTTGTCACCCTCCCCCCACACACCCACCCCACCTCCCACACCCACCACCCCAGCCTCCCCCACCCCCGCCTGGGTTGGGGTAAACAGAAGGAGGGGGGGGGGGTCAGGGGGTGTCTAATCTTCACGAGGTCCCTGACAACAGCTTCACCTTACTAACCAAACCAAACCACACGGCACAACGCCTCATAACCCAACCTAACCAACCCCTCCTAACCTAACCAACCCCACCTAACCTAACCCCACAGTATAATCACCCTTTATGGTAAGTACAGTCCAGTTATCTTACACTCGGATCATTACAGGTGATGCAGAGTCCCTGGGTGTAAATGACATTGTTTTGTTATCGACACACTACGAGAGAGAGAGAGAGAGAGAGAGATTAACCCCTGCGGTGACCATTTAACCCTTTGAGGACGATGACTTAACCCTTTGAGGACGATGACTTAACCCTTTGAAGACGATGACTTAACCCTTTGAAGACGATGACTTAACCCTTTGAAGACGATGATTTAACCCTTTGAGGACGATGATTCAACCCTTTAAGTACACTAGTTTAACCCTTTGAAGACGATGATTTAACCCTTTGATGACGTTGATTTAACCCTTTAAGTACACTAGTTTAACCCTTTGATGACGATGATTTAACCCTTTGAGACGAAAATTTAACCCTTTGAGGACGATGATTTAACCCTTTAAGTACACTAGTTTAACCCTTTGAGGACGATGACTTAACCCTTTGAAGACGATGATTTAACCCTTTGAGGACGATGATTTAAAGGGGGGGGGGGGATCTCTCATCTAAAGGACCCTCACTATAATGGACTTTCATCTCTATATAGTTCGTTAGATGGAAGGGGTTACATCTAACGGATTTTTCACATAGTTCGTTATATGGAGGGTTTACATCTACCGGACCCTCTATATAACGGACTTTTCTCTCCATATAGTCCGTTATATAGAGGTTTCAGTGCAGCAGCTTTACACTGATGACTTTCACAAGACAAGAGCATCACTGGCCACGATGGTGCTAAGGTCACGGGCTGGTGCTGTACTAATACCACCAGAGCAAGGAGGACTAGACCTGAGAGAGAGAGAGAGAGAGAGAGAGAGAGAGAGAGAGAGAGAGAGAATGGTTGCACCCTATCCCCAGCAGCCCAGAAGACCGTTATTGAAGTCATAGTGACTCGGTGATCCTCAAAACAATGTCTTAACTACAGCCACAACTTGAATCAGTTAAATACTGTACTGAACTGTACAGAACTATACTGTGCTGAACTGTACTGAACTATACAGTACTATACTGAACTGAACTGAACTGAACTGTATGTACTGAACTGTACTGAACTGAACTGTACTATACATACTGACCTGATCTGTACTGAACTGTACTGTACTGAACTGTACTGTACTGTACTGTACTGTACTGAACTGTACTATACTGTACTGTACTGTACTGAACTGTACTGTACTATACTGAACTGTACTGTACTATACTGAACTGCACTGTACTATACTGAATTGTACTATACTGAACTATACTATACTGTACTATACTGAACGATACTGAACTGTACTATACTGAACTATATTGCACTATACTGAACTGTACTATATTGAACTGTACTATATTGAACTGTACTGTACTATAATGAACTGTACAATACTGAACTGAACTGTACTTACTGTACTGTACCATATTGAACTGTTCTTTACTGAACTATACTGAAATGTACTGTACTAAACTGTACTACAATGAACTGTACTGTACTGTACTATACTGAACAGTACTGTACTATACTGAACTGTACTATACTGAACTGTACTATACTGAACTGTACTATACTGAACTGAACTGCACTATACTGAACTGAACTGCACTATACTGAACTGCACTATACTATACTGAACTGTACTATACTATACTGAACTGTACAATACTGAACTGTACTATACTATACTGAACTGTACTGTACTATACTGAACTGTACTATACTATACTGAACTGTACTGAACTGCACTGTACTATACTGAACTGTACTATACTATACTGAACTGTACTGAACTGCACTGTACTATACTGAACTGTACAATACTGAACTGAACTGTACTTAACTGTACTGTACTATACTGAACTGTACTATACTGAACTGTACTATACTATACTGAACTGTACTGTACTATACTGTACTATACTGAACTGTACTATACTGAACTGTACTATACTGAACTGTACTATACTGAACTGTACTATACTGAACTGTACTGTACTATACTGAACTGTACTGTACTATACTGAACTGTACTATACTGAACTGTACTATACTATACTGAACTGTACTGTACTATACTGAACTGTACTGAACTGTACTGTACTATACTGAACTGTACTATACTGAACTGTACTGTACTATACTGAACTGTACTGTACTATACTGAACTGTACTGAACTAAACTGAACTGTACTGTACTATGTAAATGGAGAATCGAAAACACACAGGCGCGTGAAGGTGACTTTCTTCATCGATTCTGGTTGGAATGTGTCAGTCAGATCTGTCGGACTGTGAGCCCCACGTGGCAGATGGTGACAAGTTTAACATCCTTACTAACTACTGGGAGAGAGATCTACTGTTGGGCTCGGGGCAATTCAACTCTGTCCCTTGTTTACTTGTGATGAGGGAAGGTCCATGTGTACTAGGAGTGGACGCCCTTCACCTGTCCATCCACCCTACTGGCACCCACATACCCACGTCCTTAGGCTACACCCCCACACACCCAGGCTACAAATACACACCCAGGCTACACCCCCACACACCCAGGCTACAAATACACACCCAGGCTACACCCCCACACACCCAGGCTACACCCCCACACACCCAGGCTACACTCCCACACACCCAGGCTACAACATACACACCCAGGCTACAACATACACACCCAGGCTACACCCCCACACACTCAGGCTACACTCCCACACACCCAGGCTACAACATACACACCCAGGCTACAACATACACACCCAGGCTACACCCCCACACACCCAAGCTACAGTACACCCCCACACACCCAGGCTACAACATACACACGTAAAAATACATACATACATACACACGTAAAAATACATACATACACACGTAAAAATACATACATACACTGTACTGAGACGGTGCCTGTGGTAAATAAGATGTACTAAGCTATATTAATAAGATTGTCTACCCAGTGCTGCCAACCTAACCTAAGACACCCTTATTATCTGTCCAGTGCTGCCAACCTAACCTAAGACAACCTTATTGTCTAGTGCTGTCAACCAATATAAAAAACAAATTGGCTTATTATATTATATGGTAATAATATGACAACACTAATGTATTTAATATCTGCATAAATATACAAGGTCTTATTTATACTATAAACCCCAGAAAGACAAAAACAAAAGATAATCAACTAGGGTAGGAGTGTAAAGGTACTCTTACTTATACTATAAACTACACAATGACAAAAACAAAAGAGAATCAACTACTGTAGAAGTGTAAAGGTAATCTTACTTATACTATAAACTACACAATGGAAAAAGACATAAACAAAAGAGAATCAACTAGGGTAGAAATGTAAAGGTACTCTTACTTATACTATAAACTACACAATGGAAAAACAAAAGAGAATCAACTATGATATCCAGGTATATATACTCACTAATTGTATGGCTATTAATAGTACTGTCTTGAGGCTGAAGCGTCTGCCACACATATCGAAGAGGTCCTCCAAGCTCGGCCCTAAGAGTTCCATCACCAGAGCATTGTACTTGCCACACACCCCGAAGTAGTAGATCTTGGGTATGCCTTCCACTGTAAACACACAAAATAACTCAATTAGCTATGGTGTTTTATTTTTCATATACAGTACAGAACACTCGTCATAGATAAACACGAATTAATACTATGTGTGTGTGTGTGTGTGTGTGTGTGTGTGATAAAAATAATAATAATAATAAACGGTTTATTAATAGAGTTGCAGCCGGTGTGAACATAACAGTACAATAAAGTCAATAGCAGCTGAAGCTTATGCTGAAGTTTTACACCAAAGCTTAGGAATTACTTAAGAGACTAGGCATCCCCAGCTTACTCTAACCTCATTATTAAACACACTGACATCACCTGGTCGGGTCGGGTTACTAAGTGAAAATCTTAGGCGATTTAAAAATAACAAAAGAAAAGAAATGAAACTATTCTCACACACACACACACTTATTCCAGCTGCTGACATGGGTGGCGACTATGTGGTTTGAGGTACGTGGGCGGCATATTGGGCGGCCAAGTACTGTGACTCCTCCCCCACGGCCTCCACCACCCCGACACCCCCTCCCTCTACCAGCACCACCACGCCCCCCCTCACTGCCTCTTGTCAAGAACTCGCCACGCCCCTTTCATTAACTCACCACGCCCCTTTCACTAACTCGCCAAGCCCCTTTCATTAACTCGCCACACCCCTTTCAAGAACTCACCACGCCCCCCCCCCTCACTGCCTCCTGTCAAGAACTCGCCACGCCCCTTTCAAGAACTCACCACGCCCCTTTCAAGTCTTAACCATGCCCTTTTCAAGAACTCACCACGCCCCTTTCAAGTCTTAACCATGCCCTTTTCAAGAACTCACCACGCCCCTTTCAAGTCTTAACCACGCCCTTTTCAAGAACTCACCACGCCCCTTTCAAGCCTTAACCACGCCCTTTTCAAGAACTCACCACGCCCCTTTCAAGAACTCACCACGCCCCTTTTAAGTCTTAACCACGCCCCTTTCAAGAACTCACCACGCCCCTTTCAAGTCTTAACCATGCCCTTTTCAAGAACTCACCACGCCCCTTTCAAGTCTTAACCACGCCCCTTTCAAGAACTCACCACGCCCCTTTCAAGTCTTAACCACGCCTCTTTCAAGCCTTAACCACGCCCTTTTCAAGAACTCACCACGCCCCTTTCAAGTCTTAACCACGCCCCTTTCAAGTCCTCACCACGCCCCCTTCCCCTACGTCAAGGTTTATAAAGCCATTTGTCATTACTTATATACAAATGGCAACACTCGACACATTCACTTACAGGATAATCTTCACTACAACAAGACAATCAAATTAGGATTAGCTTAAGATACACAACAAAGGGTAGATAGGGGGTAGAGGGGGAGGGGGTAGAGGGGAGGAAGAATGCGAGTAGAGGGGAGGGGCTAAATGGGAGGGAGAATGGGAGTAGAGGGGAGGAGGTAGAGGGGAGGGGGTAGAAAGGGGAGGAAGTAGAGAGGGAGGGGCTAAAGGGGAGGGAGAATGGGAGTAGAGGGGAGGGGGTAGAGAGGGGAGGGGGTAGAGAGGGGAGGGAGTAGAAAGGGGAGGAAGTAGAGGGGGTGGGGCTAAAGGGGAGGGGGTAGAAAGGGGAGGGGTTACTCAAGAGGGCCACGCACGGCACTGAAAAGGCGCGGTTGCCTTGACGACGAGTGACGCCACACTTCCAGTAACAGTGACGTCAGACGAAGATGATGACGGTGGTGGTAGTGCGTGGGACTGACTGACATTGCGACATCACTCACTCACTCACTCCACTACTCACACACACACACACACACACACACATTTACGTCGTCCAGAATTACAGACACTTAATACATATGAATACTAACCTAACCAAACCCAAACAAAGCAGACCCAACCAAACACAACCTAACGTAACCTAACCCAACCAAACACAACCTAACGTAACCTAACCCAACCAAACACAACCTAACGTAACCTAACCCAACCGAACCCAACCTAACGTAACCCAACCCAACCAAACACAACCTAACGTAACCAAACCCAACCAAACACAACCTAACGCAACCCAACCAAACACAACCTAACGCAACCTAACCCAACCAAACACAACCTAACGTAACCAAACCCAACCAAACACAACCTAACGTAACCTAACCCAACCAAACACAACCTAACGTAACCCAACCCAACCAAACACAACCTAACGTAACCTAACCCAACCTAACACAACCTAACGTAACCTAACCCAACCGAACCCAACCTAACGTAACCTAACCCAACCGAACCCAACCTAACATAACCCAACCCAACCAAACACAACCTAACGTAACCTAACCCAACCAAACACAACCTAACGTAACCCAACCAAACACAACCTAACGTAACCTAACCCAACCAAACACAACCTAACGTAACCTAACCCAACCAACCTAACCCAACCAAACACAACCTAACGTAACCCAACCCAACCAAACACAACCTAACGTAACCTAACCCAACCAAACACAACCTAACGTAACCTAACTCAACCGAACCCAACCTAACGTAACCCAACCAAACACAACCTAACGTAACCTAACCCAACCAAACACAACCTAACGTAACCCAACCAAACACAACCTAACGTAACCTAACCCAACCAAACACAACCTAACGTAACCTAACCCAACCAACCTAACCCAACCAAACACAACCTAACGTAACCCAACCAAACACAACCTAACGTAACCTAACCCAACCAAACACAACCTAACCCAACCCAACCAAACACAACCTAACGTAACCTAACCCAACCAAACACAACCTAACGTAACCAAACCCAACCAAACACAACCTAACGCAACCCAACCAAACACAACCTAACGCAACCTAACCCAACCAAACACAACCTAACGTAACCTAACCCAACCAAACACAACCTAACGTAACCTAACCCAACCGAACCCAACCTAACGTAACCCAACCAAACACAACCTAACGTAACCAAGCCCAACCAAACACAACCTAACGCAACCCAACCAAACACAACCTAACGCAACCTAACCCAACCAAACACAACCTAACGTAACCAAACCCAACCAAACACAACCTAACGTAACCTAACCCAACCAAACACAACCTAACGTAACCCAACCCAACCAAACACAACCTAACGTAACCTAACCCAACCTAACACAACCTAACGTAACCTAACCCAACCGAACCCAACCTAACGTAACCCAACCCAACCAAACACAACCTAACGTAACCTAACCCAACCGAACCCAACCTAACATAACCCAACCCAACCAAACACAACCTAACGTAACCTAACCCAACCAAACACAACCTAACGTAACCCAACCAAACACAACCTAACGTAACCTAACCCAACCAAACACAACCTAACGTAACCTAACCCAACCAACCTAACCCAACCAAACACAACCTAACGTAACCCAACCCAACCAAACACAACCTAACGTAACCTAACCCAACCAAACACAACCTAACGTAACCTAACCCAACCGAACCCAACCTAACGTAACCCAACCAAACACAACCTAACGTAACCTAACCCAACCAAACACAACCTAACGTAACCCAACCAAACACAACCTAACGTAACCTAACCCAACCAAACACAACCTAACGTAACCTAACCCAACCAACCTAACCCAACCAAACACAACCTAACGTAACCCAACCAAACACAACCTAACGTAACCCAACCAAACACAACCTAACGTAACCTAACCCAACCAAACACAACCAAACACAACCTAACCCAACCCAACCAAACACAACCTAACGTAACCTAACCCAACCAAACACAACCTAACGTAACCTAACCCAACCAAACACAACCTAACGTAACCTAACCCAACCAAACACAACCTAACGTAACCCAACCAAACACAACCTAACCTAACCAAACACAACCAAACCCAACCAAACACAACCTAACGTAACCTAACCCAACCAAACACAACCTAACGTAACCTAACCAAACACAACCTAACCCAACCAAACACAACCTAACGTAACCTAACCCAACCAACCCAACCCAACGTAACCCAACCCAACCAAACGTAACCCAACCAAACACAACCAAACCTAACGTAACCCAACCAAACACAACCTAACCTAACCCAACCAAACACAACCTAACGTAACCTAACCCAACCAAACACAACCTAACCTAACCCAACCAAACACAACCTAACGTAACCTAACCCAACCAAACACAACCTAACCTAACCCAACCAAACACAACCTAACCTAACCTAACCCAACCAAGGCAATCTAACCAAATCAATGAAGTGTGTCAAGGCTTCTCACTGTGTCCACCCGTAACTAAGCACACAATTAAAGGTCACGTGAGGCGGCCCCATAAAACTGTGACCTAATATTTATAACGTGAAGGTAAACATGTACAGTACTGGTGTTGATCAAACCTGTGTGAAGTGTAAACAGGAGGAGGAGGAGGAGGACTAGGAGGAGGAGGACTAGGAGGATAGTAATGATGGTGGTGGTAGTTCGGTAAAATACGCACCGCCCCCCCCCCCCCCCCTCCCACTACTAACCCCCATCAGGTAGTGTTAAGGTGTTTAATGATCAGGAGAGAGAGAGAGAGAGAGAGAGTATTGGGACTATACATATTACGTAGACTCCCCCTCCCCTCCTCCTCCCCCCCTCCCCATCTTCCCCCCCTCCCCTCCTCCTCCCCCCTCCTCCCCATCAACCATTCACCAACTCCTCAAGTCTTTAGTGATGTCCCCCATAATGATGAAAGCACACAGGCAGTCGGAGAGGAGGGAGAGGGGGAGAGGAGAGGGTGGGGGAGGAGGGAGAGAGGGAGAGGAGAGGGAGAGGAGAGGGGGAAAAGTCACACAGCCTCAACCCCTCAAAACACACTTGAATTATTTACACACAGTCTTTTTATTAAGTGTGTGTGTGTGTGTGTGTGTAAGGGGGGGGGGGAGGGGAGGGGATAAGAGGAGGGGTTACTAAGCCAATTTGTACCAAGTGGGGGGGGGGGGGTAGATAACGGAAGGGAGGGAGAGAGAAAAGAGGGGAAAGGGAGGGGTTATTGATAAAACGTACAAGGCTGTATTTTATTGGCAGGCTCTCTCTCTCTCTCTCTCTCTCTCTCTCTCTCTCTCTCTCTCTCTCTCTCTCTCTCTCTCTCTCTCTCATCTTTTAGTGTATCCTCTTGTTTTCACGTGTTGGTTAGGTTAGGTATTTCGACATGACCGCTAGTGTGGAAAATACAGACACCAGAGAGAGAGAGAGAGAGAGAGAGAGAGAGAGAGAGAGAGAGAGAGAGAGAGAGAGAGAGAGAGAGAGAGAGAGAGAGAGAGAGAGAGAGAGAGAGAGAGAGAGAGAGAGAGAGAACATTAAAAGGTGTGGCAGCCACCTCGTCCTCACCCCCACAGTGTGTTGTGAGGGGCGACCCGACCCGACCCGACCGGTAATCCTGTTTGTCTGTCAGTCGCTGTTGGCTCTGGCTGGCTGAGTCGAGGAAGCCCTACCTGGCCTAGAGTCTTGACCATTTCTCCAAACCTCACACTACCAGCGCCCCTACACACACACACCTCCCACAGTGCCAAATCTATAGTTAATCAATATGTTGACTGTTTCTTATGGTTTTGTGTTGAAAGCTTTAATCAATCAAGTGACCCACTCCCCGATTTCACCACATGTAACTTGTCACCTCTGTTCATTGTATGTTTTCAACCTTCGGGCTGCCATTTTATCTTAATAAACCGTTGATTATTATTATTATTATTATTATTATTATTATTATTATTATTATTATTACACACACACACACACACACACACACACGAGGTGCTCAGTATCACCCTCAACTCTCTCTGACGATCACCAACACATCATCTAACAGTATAAGAACAAGCTACAGTACAAATCCCCCCCCCCCCCCTCACCTGCTCCCACCTGAGATCCCTCGTCTATTACTCGCTGTCTCGATACTACCTACAACCGCACCCAGTCCCATACAACCACGTTACTGATCGCTATAACAACAACTCCTAGATCTACAACTTGTGTGTTTACTCCCAGCCAATCCTTGTTTGGTGTTGTAACTGTGCTGAAATTCCTTGTTAAATGATCCCACCCCCTTAATCCAGTTATTATTTATGATGTATGGAGCAGTTATGTTGTGTGGGTGTGTTTAGCTTATGGTTGGTGTCTTATTATTACCCAACACTCGGGGCCTATAGCCATGAGTCTAATATCCTTACTTTGAGTCACCACACTAGACTGACACCAGCCTACAATAACAATGCAGATCTGGACGTGCTATTCCCCGGTGAGGAGTCGACTCTCTCTCTCTCTCTCTCTCTCAACGTGTGTAAACGGTGACCTGTGGAGTAATGGTCACCACGCTCGCCTCGCAAGAGAATGGACCCGGGTTCGATCCCGGGGCAGGGTGAAACTATGAGCAAGTTTCTTTGCGCCATTTGCCTCTGTCTACCCAGCAGTAATTGGGAACCTGGATGTTAATAGATTTGCGGATCGTGTTCCGGGGTAATGGTTAGCCAGTGCAGTTGGCGAGTTGTCCGGTCTTCTCGGACTATTCCTTGACACTGGGTCCTGCAGCTCGTTAACTCAGGGTGTGGTTGTTGTGTCGGCGACAGCTTCTACACCTAAAACAATTCACTCCGAGGTGACCCTTGGGCAGCCCATCCACGTTACACGAGGGGCAACCATTATTATTTATAAACAAGACAAACAACACATGTATCTACAAACTTAATAAATAAATAAATAAATAAATAATAACCCCCCCAAAATTAAACCCAACGCGGCAGTAACATTAAAGTCTCCTGCAGAAGGGAAAGTGACCCCCTTCAGCGCCCACCACCGCCCATACTAGTACACAAAGAGACGCTTGTCCTCATAAATAAGTGTTTATAACCCTTAAGAGAAGTGACGGAGGTGCAGTTCACGGAAAGGGTGAGGGGGCACTACTGGGGGTGAGGGGACATTACTGGGGGGTGAGGGGGCATTACTGGGGGGTGAGGGGGCATTACTGAGGGGTGAGGGGGCATTACTGAGGGGTGTGGGGGCATTACTGGGGGTGAGGGGGCATTACTGGGGGGTGTGGGGGGCATTAATGGGGGTGAGGGGGCATTAATGGGGGTGAGGGGGCATTACTGGGGGTGAGGGGGCATTACTGAGGGGTCAGGGGCATTACTGGGGGTGAGGGGGCATTACTGAGGGGTCAGGGGCATTACTGGGGGTGAGGAGGCATTACTGAGGGGTGAGGGGGCATTACTGGGGGGTGAGGGGGCATTACTGGGGGGTGAGGGGGCATTACTGGGGGGTGAGGGGGCATTACTGGGGGGTGAGGGGCATTACTGAGGGGTGAGGGGCATTACTGAGGGTGAGGGGCATTACTGAGGGTGAGGGGCATTACTGGGGGGTGAGGGGGCATTACTGAGGGTGAGGGGCATTACTGGGGGGTGAGGGGGCATTACTGAGGGGTGAGGGGCATTACTGAGGGGTGAGGGGCATTACTGGGGGTGAGGGGCATTACTGGGGGGTGAGGGGCATTACTGGGGGTGGGGGGCATTACTGGGGGGTGAGGGGGCATTACTGAGGGGTGAGGGGGCATTACTGAGGGGTGAGGGGGCATTACTGAGGGGGTGAGGGAGCATTACTGAGGGGGTGAGGGAGCATTACTGAGGGGGTGAGGGAGCATTACTGAGGGGGTGAGGGAGCATTACTGAGGGGGTGAGGGAGCATTACTGAGGGGGTGAAGGGGCATTACTGGGGGTGGGGGGCATTACTGGGGGCGAGGGTAAATTACTGAGGGGTGAAGGAGCACTATTGGGGTGTGAAGGGGCATTATTGGGGGGGGGTGAAGGGAGGAGCATTATTGGGGGGCGAGGAAGGAGCATTATTGGGGTGAAAGAGCATTACTTGGGGAGGGGGAAAGGGGGGGGCGCTTACACATCTTAGTCCTGGGAGATTAAATTTGATTCGGATTTCTGAGCTACAGTCGACACAACCCAGCTACCAGGAGGAGGAGGAGGAGGAGGAGGAGGAGGAGAAGGAGGAGAGAGGAGGAGGAGGAAGAGAAGAGAGGGGTAATATACAGGTGATGGGCGGGTCACCACACTTGGCAAGGGGCTTAAGGGAACCTCTTAGTTGACTCTGCCAACAGACAGACAGACACACACACACACACCATCGACACACCCTCCCCACCAACACACCCTCTCCACCAACACACCCTCCCCACCAACACACCCTCTCCTCCAACACACACTCTACCCCAACACAACCTCCCCACCACCACACCCTCTCCTCCAACACACCCTCCCCACCACCACACCCTCTCCTCCAACACACCCTCCCCACCAACACACCCTCCCCACCAACACACCCTCTCCTCCAACACACACTCTACCCCACCACAACCTCCCCACCACCACACCCTCCCCACCACCACACCCTCCCCACCACCACACCCTCCCCACCAACACACCCTCTCCTCCAACACACCCTCCCCACCACCACACCCTCCCCACCAACACACCCTCTCCTCCAACACACCCTCTCCTCCAACACACCCTCTCCTCCAACACACCCTCCCCACCAACACACCCTCCCCACCAACACACCCTCCCCACCACCACACCCTCCCCACCACCACACCCTCCCCACCACCACACTCTACCCCAACACACCCAAAGAGTCGACAAAACACGACGAAAGGAAACGCTAATGAAATAGAGAGCATTAATGAACGAACTCTTACTCTTTACTGCTTGGCTGAGAGGAGACAAGAGTTGGTAATGAGGGGAGATAAGAGTTGGTAAAGAGGAGAGACGTAGGGGGGGGGGGGGGGGGGGAGAGAGAGAGAGAGACATAAATGGGGATCACCTGACCTGAAGATTAGCCACCCCCACCTCACAGCTTATTTCAACTTATTAACAAATTTCACGTAAACTTAACCTAGCCTAGCCTAGCCTAGCCTAACCTAACCTAGCCTAGCCTAGCCTAACCTAGCCTAGCCTAGCCTAGCCTAGCCTAACCTAACCCCTTGACAACGTTTCTATACACTCACTCACTCATTCCGCTGTGACCCAATTCTATAAAAGACAAAAAATAAAATAAAAAAATATCACCCTAAAATTTCTATTCTATTTAGGAGGAGAGGGGGAGGTAGGAGAGGGGGAGGTAGGAGGGGGGAGGGGGAGGTTGGTGGGGGGAGGGGGAGGTAGGAGGGGGGAGGGGGAGGTAGGAGGGGGTACGAGGGGAGGGGGAGGTAGGAGGGGGGAGGTAGGAGGAGGTAGGAGGGGAGGGGGAGGTAGGAGGAGGTACGAGGGGAGGGGGAGGTAGGAGGGGGGGAGGTAGGAGGAGGTAGGAGGGAGGGAGGTAGGAGGGAGGGGGGGAGGTAGGAGGGAGGTGGGAGGGAGGAGGGAGGGAGGGAGGGAGGTAGGAAAGAGGAGGTACGAGGGGAGGGGGAGGTAGGAGGGAGGGAGGGAGGGAGGGAGGTAGGAGGGAGGGAGGTAGGAGGGAGGGGAGGTAGGAGGGAGGGAGGTAGGAGGGGAGGGAGGGAGGTAGGAGGGGAGGGGGAGGTAGGAGGGGAGGGGGAGGTAGGAGGGGAGGGGGAGGTAGGAGGGAGGGAAGGTGGCGGAGGGGAAGGTAGTAGATGGAAAGGGGGAGGGGGAAGGGGAGAGGATGGGGGTAAGGAGGGGTCAGGTGAGGGATCAGGTGAGGGGGGTCAGGGAAGGGAAGTGGGTGGGGAAGGGTAAGGGAGGTAAGGAATGGAAGAGGCAAGAAGATCCTCCAACTCGGACTTCCCACCAAAATTGAAAAATTGCTTTGCAACTTTCTTGACGGCAGAAATGCCAGACTGAGGGTGGGACAACACACAGGAGAGACCTTCCCACTCATGAGCGGAGTCCCTCAGGGCAGCGTCCTCTCCCCACCCTATATATTATCTACACAAGTGACACCCCGCCTCCCACTAGAATAGGTAACGAAGATATTATGTATGCAGATGACTTCACTCAAATAACAACACATCAAGGAAAATCGCAGCGTTACCGGCCGACAACACCAGGCGGGAGAAAGGGTAAATAATTACGAAAAACAATGGAAAATCCAAACCAGTCTCCCGAAATACACAGTGATACCCTTATGCAGAAGGATAACCCATCCATTAGTAACCAATAATGCCCAGATAGAATACAAAAGCAGAGGCACCCTCCTGGGCCAGCATATATCACGACAGGTTACTCCCATCATGTCCACACCAGGATGGAAAAGGCAGAAGAGAGCTGAGAAAACTATACCGCTTTAAAGCGCTTCCTGAGAAAATAAAACTCCGCCTGGTGATATCATTTATCACACCGATATTAACTTACCCAGCAATACCTCTTCATACTATGAGCACCACTCAAATATTAAAATTACAGGTGGTCCAAAATGAAGCCCTAAGATTCGTCACAGGTGAAAGATTCCCCTTCACCAGAACCACAGCCGAGATACATAGAGACCTGAGAATAAAACCCATCAACCAGCAGCTGCACACCCTGGCCAGCAGAGTCTGGCAAAAGATAGAACGATCAGAGCAAGAACTCCTTCAAAGACTCCCACCAGATAACGACAACAACCATACATGGTTCCCAAAAAGTTACCAAATCTCAAACGGTCCATTACCACCCCTGATCTACACGGCCAGGCAATAGACAACCTCCCTAGACCAGCATCCGCCAGTAGGGTCAACGGAATATGAAATAAGGCCCTTGAAACACCCATAAATGGGACAGGGTAGGCTGTCTAGTGCCTGTACCGACAGACAATAACTAACCCATAACACAACCCTAACACACTATTAGCTTAGCCTGCCCGCCCTCTCTTACCTCCTCCTGAATTTCTTCAATTTCCAAACTACAACTTCCTTCCCCCACCTCTAATCTTCCTTCATTCCTCCTTTCTCTACCAAAAAAAAAGAGGGGAGGGAAGGGGCGAGGAGGAAGGTAGAGGGAGAGGAAAGGAGAGATGGAAGCGTGAGGAGGGTGTTAGAGAAGGAAGGGGGAGGAGGGGGAAGAGGGGAGAGGAAGGAGAGAGGAGGGGGAGGAAGGAGAGAGGAGGGAGGGAGGAAGGAGAGAGGAGGGAGGAGGGGGAGGAGGGAGGAGGGGGTACAGCAGAATGAGGGGAGGAGGGGGAAGAGGGGAGAGGAAGAAGAGGAGGGGAAGGAAGGAGAGAGGAGGGGGAGGAAGGAGAGAGGAGGGGGAGGAAGGAGAGAGGAGGGGAAGGAAGGAGAGAGGAGGGGAGGAAGGAGAGAGGAGGGGGAGGAAGGAGAGAGGAGGGGGAGGAGGGAGGGAGAGAGGAGGGAGAGAGGAGGGAGGAGGGAGAGAGGAGGGAGAGAGGAGGGAGGAGGGAGAGAGGAGGGAGGGAGAAAGAGGGGGAGAAGGAGAGAGAGAGGGAGAGGAGGGGGAGGGAAGGTCAAATTTAAGAGCCTCCACTGCCAAAAATAGCCAGACAGGCAGCGTGAGCCCAGCCAGTTTATTGTGTATTACCTGTCAACTGGGGCCAAAAAAACAATGAGAACACCAAACCATATACCCCCCCCCCCCCCCTGCTGCTGGGGGGGGGGGGAGGGAGGGGGTGGTAAACCTACTGGGACTGTGGGGAACAAATCTACCTTACACCATGTATGTGTGTGTGTGTTATGTATATGTGACAGAAAGAGAGAGAGACATCCGTTGGTGTGTGTGTGTCATCCTCAAGGCGTCTCTTTATAAACACAACACCTTCCCCCCTCCCTCCATAGCCTCTCTGTAAACAAACGTCAAGGGACTCTGTAAACACAAACATCAAGGGACTCTGTAAACAAACGTCATGGGACTCTGTAAACACAAACATCAAGGGACTCTGTAAACACCAACACCAAGGGACTCTGTAAACACAAACATCAAGGGACTCTGTAAACACAAACATCAAGGGACTCTGTAAACACGAACATCAAGGGACTCTGTAAACACGAACATCAAGGGACTCTGTAAACACGAACATCAAGGGACTCTGTAAACACGAACATCAAGGGACTCTGTAAACACGAACATCAAGGGACTCTGTAAACACGAACATCAAGGGACTCTGTAAACACGAACACCAAGGGACTCTGTAAACACGAACACCAAGGGACTCTGTAAACACGAACACCAAGGGACTCTGTAAACACGAACATCAAGGGACTCTGTAAACACGAACATCAAGGGACTCTGTAAACACGAACACCAAGGGACTCTGTAAACACAAACATCAAGGGACTCTGTAAACACAAACACCAAGGGACTCTGTAAACACAAACACCAAGGGACTCTGTAAACAAACATCAAGGGACTCTGTAAACACAAACATCAAGGGACTCTGTAAACACAAACATCAAGGGACTCTGTAAACACAAACACCAAGGGACTCTGTAAACACGAACACCAAGGGACTCTGTAAACACGAACACCAAGGGACTCTGTAAACACGAACACCAAGGGACTCTGTAAACACGAACACCAAGGGACTCTGTAAACACGAACACCAAGGGACTCTGTAAACACGAACACCAAGGGACTCTGTAAACACGAACACCAAGGGACTCTGTAAACACGAACACCAAGGGACTCTGTAAACACGAACACCAAGGGACTCTGTAAACACGAACACCAAGGGACTCTGTAAACACGAACATCAAGGGACTCTGTAAACACGAACATCAAGGGACTCTGCAAACACGAACATCAAGGGACTCTGCAAACACGAACATCAAGGGACTCTGCAAACACGAACATCAAGGGACTCTGTAAACACGAACATCAAGGGACTCTGTAAACACGAACATCAAGGGACTCTGTAAACACGAACATCAAGGGACTCTGTAAACACGAACATCAAGGGACTCTGTAAACACGAACATCAAGGGACTCTGTAAACACGAACATCAAGGGACTCTGTAAACACGAACATCAAGGGACTCTGTAAACACGAACATCAAGGGACTCTGTAAACACGAACATCAAGGGACTCTGTAAACACGAACATCAAGGGACTCTGTAAACACGAACATCAAGGGACTCTGTAAACACGAACATCAAGGGACTCTGTAAACACGAACATCAAGGGACTCTGTAAACACGAACATCAAGGGACTCTGTAAACACAAACATCAAGGGACTCTGTAAATACAAACATCAAGGGACTCTGTAAACACAAACACCAAGGGACTCTGTAAACACCAAGGAGTTTTCTCAGTAAACACACACACACACACGACCAGCCTGGTCGTCTTCTCTCAACTCCACCCAACAACGTCAGCTAGAGAAGGTACAGAAAAGGGCCTGCAGAATCATGCTCGGCGCAGAATACTCCGGCTACACCAACGCTCTCTCCACCCTGGAAATGCCATCCCTCAGTGACCTCCACCACCAAGCACTGGAAAGGTTTGGCAGTGGACTACTGCAACACCCTCGCCATCGCCACCTTCTGCCACCGGCAGCCCCCCACCCACCTCGCACAGTCCGCCACTACAACAAAATTCAGCCCATAAGAGCCCGCACTGATAGATATAAGAACAGCACCATCCCATCTATTGTTAAAATAATAAACAACTCCTGATTTATGTACTGTACAGCCCTGTAAATGTATTCAATGCATATTATATCATTATGTCTAAATCAATAGTACTTGACTTTGGTACCAGATAAGAAATCCAGAAAGGGTAAGGGTAGGGTGGGGTAGGGTAAGGGTAGGGTGGGGTAGGGTGGGGGGGGGATTTACTAAGCACTCGCCTACCTCCTTACGAAACCTTCCCTCTCCCTATTGAAACCTTACACACACACAGTACACAAACCATGTCAACACCTGTACATAATAAGCTGGTTTTGTCCCCTCCCCCTAACCCCCGCGTCACGACCTAAGCGTCACTGTCTAGGTTCTACAGGAGCTGGAATGGTGTCTTATGTAGACGGGGATAGACACAGTGAAATAAACAGATGACCGAATAACAGGAAAATGGTGACATAACACAGCCTCGGTCAGAACCACACAACAGCAGCTATAAAAAGATAAATTATTGTTAAAAAAAAATGATAAATTTGTGTAAAAATATAAATTCGAGTAAAAAATAAATTCGTGCTGTGCCTAGGATTCAATCAGTCACAACCAACATGACACACTCACTGAACAACCAAGACATGTGGTATGAGGTGAGAGTATGTGGTACTAGGTGACAGTATGTGGTATTAGGTTACAGTATGTGGTATTAGGTGACAGTATGTGGTATTAGGTGACAGTATGTGGTATTAGGTGAGAGTATGTGGTATGAGGTGACAGTATGTGGTATTAGGTGACAGTATGTGGTATTAGGTGACAGTATGTGGTATTAGGTGACAGTATGCGGTATTAGGTGACAGTATGCGGTATGAGGTGAGAGTATGTGGTATTAGGTGACAGTATGTGGTATTAGGTGACAGTATGTGGTATTAGGTGACAGTATGTGGTATTTGGTGACAGTATGTGGTATTAGGTGACAGTATGTGGTATTAGGTGAGAGTATGTGGTATGAGGTGAGAGTATGTGGTATGAGGTGAGAGTATGTGGTATTAGGTGACAGTATGTGGTATTAGGTGACAGTATGTGGTATGAGGTGAGAGTATGTGGTATTAGGTGAGAGTATGTGGTATTAGGTGAGAGTATGTGGTATGAGGTGAGAGTATGTGGTATTAGGTGACAGTATGTGGTATTAGGTGACAGTATGTGGTACTAGGTGACAGTATGTGGTATTAGGTGACAGTATGCGGTATTAGGTGACAGTATGTGGTATGAGGTGACAGTATGTGGTATTAGGTGACAGTATGTGGTATTAGGTGACAGTATGTGGTATTAGGTGACAGTATGTGGTATTAGGTGACAGTATGTGGTATTTGGTGACAGTATGTGGTATTAGGTGACAGTATGTGGTATTAGGTGAGAGTATGTGGTATGAGGTGACAGTATGTGGTATTAGGTGACAGTATGTGGTATTAGGTGACAGTATGTGGTATGAGGTGAGAGTATGTGGTATTAGGTGAGAGTATGTGGTATTAGGTGACAGTATGTGGTATTAGGTGACAGTATGTGGTATTAGGTGACAGTATGTGGCATTAGGTGACAGTATGTGGTATTAGGTGACAGTATGTGGTATCAGATAACGGTATGTAGTATCAGGTGACCACAACACAATTCCACCTGACTAATTTCTGGGGATACTGGGGAGGTGTGGGGGTACTGGGGGGAAGGTGTGGGGGGGTACTGGGGGAAGGTGTGGGGGTACTGGGGGAAGGTGTGGGGGTACTGGGGGGAAGGTGTGGGGGGGTACTGGGGGGAAGGTGTGGGGGGGTACTGGGGGCGGTGTGGGGGTACTGGGGAGGTGTGGGGGGTACTGGGGGTGTGGGGGTACTGGGGGGTGTGGGGGTACTGGGGAAGGTGTGGGGGTACTGGAGGGGGTGGGGGTGTACTGGGGAGGTGTGGGGGTACTGGGGAAGGTGTGGGGGTACTGGAGGGGGTGGGGGTGTACTGGGGAGGTGTGGGGGTACTGGGGGGGGTGAAGTGGTGTTTTGTGGGCCAGCCAGCAAGCCATCTAGCGAGGAAGGAGGAGGAGGAGGTGACGGATCCAGCCATCGATCCCACCATCCTCCCTAGTACAGCCACGCCTCCTGCCCCTACAGGCTCTCTCTCTCTCTCTCTCTCTCTCTCTCTCTCTCTCTCTCTCTGGGTGTCCGTTTTCACCAGCTGATTGACGTATATACACACTACCACTCCTCCCCCGCACTATTAATACCACACACACACACACACACTAATGATAATAAATGAAAAATATCGTTAATTAATGCGTAATAATGAAAGTAATTAAGGCACCAGGTAGATAACTCAGGTGTTTATTACAGGTGAGAAGAGGGATTGGTTGACGAGAGATTCCTGCCAGTTGCTTGCTCTCTCTCTCTCTCTCTCTCTCAGGTGACTGGCGTGTGGCACTGTGGAGGCACTGGAGGGTCAAGGCAGGATATTAGTGCCACCCACCGACGTGTGAGTGCCAGGCCCACCTACTTCCCCTAGACCAGTACTACTTCCCTTAGACCAGTAATACTTCCCCTAGACCAGTACTACTTCCCTTAGACCAGTACTACTTTCCTTAGACCAGTAATACTTCCCCTAGACCAGTAATACTTCCCTTAGACCAGTAATACTTCCCCTAGACCACTACTTTCCCCAGTACCACCACTTCCCCAAGTCCACTACTTTCCCTAGACCACTATATACTTCCCCCAGACCAGTACTTCCCTCAGAGCACTACTTCCCCCAGAGCACTTCCACCACACCACCACTACTTCCCCCACACCACCACTACTTCCCCCACACCACCACTACTTCCCCCACACCACTACTTCCCCCACACCACTACTTCCCCCACACCACTACTACTTCCCCCACACCACCACTACTTCCCCCACACCACCACTACTTCCCCCACACCACCTCTACTTCCCCCACACCACCACTACTTTCCCCACACCACTACTTCCCCCACACCACCACTACTTCCTCCACACCACCTCTACTTCCCCCACACCACTACTACTTCCCCCACACCACTACTACTTCCCCCACACCATCACTACTTCCCCCACACCACTACTACTTCCCCCACACCACCACTACTTTCCCCACACCACTACTACTTCCCCCACACCACTACTACTTTCCCCACACCACCACTACTTCCCCCACACCACTAGTCTTTAAATTAATCCATATTCGTGACCGGTAATCCGAGCTTCGATCCCTGTAACTCCTTTAATTACCGGGTCAATACCATCCCAGTTGACCTGACCTGACCTCACAACTCTAGCTACAACCCTTCGTTACAACCTGTCAATACAACCCTTCGTTATAACCTCTCCCTACAACCCTTCGTTATAACCTCTCCCTACAACCCTTCGTTATAACCTCTCACTACAACCCTTCGTTATAACCTCTCCCTACAACCCTTCGTTATAACCTCTCACTACAACCCTTCGTTATAACCTCTCCCTACAACCCTTCGTTATAACCTCTCCCTACAACCCTTCGTTATAACCTCTCCCTACAACCCTTCGTTACAACCTCTCCCTACAACCCTTCGTTATAACCTCTCACTACAACCCTTCGTTATAACCTCTCACTACAACCCTTCGTTATAACCTCTCCCTACAACCCTTCGTTACAACCTCTCACTACAACCCTTCGTTACAACCTCTCGCTACAACTCTCATACAATATCGGAAGCATGTCAAGATTAGGCACACCAGTTTAGTTAACCCCAAGAATCTCTCTCTCTCTCTCTCTCTCTCTCTCTCTCTCTCAACAGCTGACTACCTGTAAACACTGTTGCCACGGTCATCTGATACCTACCATTACGAGTTATTTATCACACACACACACACACACACACACACACACACACACACACACACCATCTTGACTAAAAATGATTATAATTTGGTTGTGTGGTGAGAATGGAATAGGATGATGACCCCTCGCTCGGCTGTTGCTCCCGTCCTGTTGTGTGTGGGTGTGTGTGTACCAGCGGGGCGTGGCGTAGCTCTCTCTGTCCAACACTTCCTAACATGAACCGTTAATCCCGCCCACCCACCCACCCATCTGAACCCACACCCACCCACCCAGGCCCGCCCACTCAGTATGCTATAGGTGAAGGAGCACTTAAGAGGCTGCACTAACCTCACACCAACGACGACGTGACACACACACACACACACACACACACACACACACACACACACAGAGATGAACCCTAGGATTTAACTCCGAAGATAATGGGGAAGGAGGAGGTTGAAGGAGGAGGAGGAGGTTGGAGGAGGAGGAGGAGGTTGGAGGAGGAGGTTGGAGGAGGTCGAGCGAGGAGGAGGTTGGAGGAGGAGGTTGGAGGAGGTCGAGCGAGGAGGAGGTTGGAGAAGGAGGTCGAGCGAGGAGGGGGTTGAAGGACGAGGAGGGGGTTGGAGGAGGAGGAGGAGGTCAAGCGAGGAGGAGGAGGTCGAGCGAGGAGGAGGAGGTCGAGCGAGGAGGTTGGAGGAGGAGGAGGAGGAGGAGAACTATATCAACACCTACAGTAGGTGAGCTGGAGAAGAGTACACCAACCACCACAACACAGCCGACTGACACACCACAGCGGACACCACTCTTATAGCATCCGGTAGTCTCTCTCTCTCTCTCTCTCTCTCTCTCTCTCTCTCTCTCTCTCTCTCTCTCTCTCTCTCTCTCTCTTCATCAACAATCGCATAGTGTGTGTGTGTGTGTGTGTGTGTGTGTGTGAGTGTGTATGTATGTGAGTGTGAGTGAGTGTGTATGTATGTGTGTGTGTGTATGTATGTATGTGTGTGTGTGTGTGTGTGTGTGTGTATGTATGTATGTATGTATGTGTATGTATGTATGTGAGTGTGTGAGTGTGTGTGTGAGTGTGTATGTGTGTGAGTGTGTGAGTGTGTGTGTGTAGGCCGGGGTTTGGGTCACTCCACCACCCCCTTATTGAGGAATGTTGTGTGCGTGACGAGGCTCAGTGTTACCCCCCCCCCCACATACATACATACATACATACTTACCCATGTAGCTATACCTCCCTCACCACATATTCTCTCTCTCTCTCTCTCTCTCACACACACACACACACAGTGGAGGCGAGGTAGGTCATACACAAACTATGTCAGGCAGGAAACTGGACGACTGGATTAACGGAGGGAGGGAGGGAGAGGAGGGAGAGGAGGGAGGGAGGGAGAGGAGGGAGGGAGAGGGAGGGAGAGGGAGGGAGAGAGAGGAGGGAGGGGAGGGAGGGAGAGGAGGGAGGGAGAGGGAGGGAGAGGGAGGGAGAGAGAGGAGGGAGGGGAGGGAGAGGAAGGAGAGGGAGAGCGCAATGTCATCCCCTTTCAACACAATCAACCTGAGTTAAATAAAATCCGCTTGAACTCGTGAACAAAAACTAACTCCAATAAATGCATCAAACTGACACATGAATGAGTTAAGGACAGACTCAACCTCCTTCAACGGGAACTAATTACCAGCTATCATCATCTAGTTCACAAAACAAATAAAACAAAGGAAAGAACATGTTTCATCTCAGCTGGTATAGGTGAGGGTAGGTCAAGGCCAGAGAGAGAGAGAGAGAGAGAGAGAGAGAGAGAGAGAGAGAGAGAGAGAGAGAGAGAGAGAGAGAGAGAGAGAGAGAGAGAGAGAGGGGGGGGAGGGAGGGAGTGGGGGAGGGAGAGAGATATGACAATAACATCCCAACCCTAAAAATACAACAACAATAATAATAATAATAATAATAATAATAATAATAATAATAATAACAATAATAATAATAATAACAATAATAATAATAATAATAACCACAACCACAACATGTGAACGTGTCCGATGAGTCAAGGATGGATATTGGAACCCAGACAACTAACCCGAGGAGGGGGTGGAGGGGGGCAGGGAGTGGAGGGGGGAGGGGGTGGAGGGGGGAGGGGGTGGAGGGGGGGAGGGGGTGGAGGGGGGGAGGGGGTGGAGGGGGGAGGGGCTGGAGGGGGGGGGAGGGGAGGAAGAAGAAATAGAAGAAAGGAAGAGGTGGGAGGAAGAGGAGATAAAATAGAAGAATAGGAAGAGAAAGGGGAGAAGGGGAAACGAGAAGAAAGAGGGGAAAAGGAGGAGGAGAGGATGATGGGGGTGGAAAACGGCGGGGAAGAGGAGACAATGTGTGTGTGAAGGTCCCTCAACATGCAGTACTGACCGCCGCCATCACACACACACAACCTGTCACTCACATAAGACGTCTCTAGCTCTTTAGCCCCCCTCCCCCTCTTTCCTCCCCTCACACCCCCCTCTTTCCTCCTCCCTCCCCTCACCCCCCCTCTTTCCTCCTCCCTCCCCTCCCCCTCTTTCCTCCTCCCTCCCCTCACCCCCCCTCTTTCCTCCACCCTCCCCTCACCCCCCTCCCCAAGCAAGAGGGGATAAGTGGTCTTTAATTGTCAATATGAAGATGGAAGGAAGGAAGAAAGAAAGAAAGAAAGAAAGAAAGAAAGAAAGAAAGAAAGAAAGAAAGAAAGAAAGAAAGAAAGGAAGGAAGGAAGGAAGGAAGGAAGGAAGGAAGGAAGGATCACACATATAAAACCAGGTTCATTATCAAGCCAGTAGCATCAGAGAGACAGTGAGAGGTTAGCCAGCAGTAGAGGAACACAAGGGTCCCTACTGTACGGCTCAGCCACACCCGGGAGAACGGTACAAATGATTACTGTGCTGGGCTGTGCTGGGCTGGGCTGGGCTGGGCTGTGCTGTGCTGGGCTGTGTCGTGTTGGGCTGTGTTGTGCTGTGCTGGGCTGTGATGGGCTGTGTCGTGTTGGGCTGTGTTGTGCTGTGCTGGGCTGTGTCGTGTTGGGCTGTGTTGTGCTGTGCTGTGCTGGGCTGTGATGGGCTGTGTCGTGTTGGGCTGTGTTGTGTTGTGCTGTGCTGGGCTGTGATGGGCTGTGTCGTGTTGGGTTGTGTTGTGCTGGGCTGTGATGGGCTGTGTCGTGTTGTGTTGTGCTGTGCTGGGCTGTGTCGTGTTGGGCTGTGTCGTGCTGTGATGTGTCGTGTTGGGCTGAGCTGTGCTGTGTTGTGTTGTGCTGTACTGGGCTGTGCTTGGATGTGATGTGATAATGATGTACTGTGATGTGGTATGGTGTGCTGTACCCTCACCATACAGTACAAGTCTCCCCCCACCTCCACTGAGCGTAGGAATGTCCGAGTATGTGTTGAAACAAACTAAAGCAATCCCGGGGCGACTACCATTAGGGAGAAGCTAAGAAAGAAAGTAAGTAAGTAAGTAAGCAAGCAAGCAAGCAAGTGCGGGGGGGAGGGGGCCAATCAATCACAAGTTAGCAGTGGGTGGTGTTGGGGGACGACACACACACACACACACACACACCACAGCTGACGAACCACAACACCGCATCAGCTGATCGAGCTAGCTGCTGGAGTCGCTACAGCCAACACCCCCCTCCTCCTCCAGCAGATCAATGACAACACCACCTTACTGGTGATGAGGTGTTGGTGATGCTCATCTTATTGTCTCGCCTCCTGCTACTACTTCTGCTTCTGACCACATTAACACCTGTCCCTGCTGGTTCCTCTGCTGCCTCACCTTCCTGGTTATGGGCGTGGCACTAATGTCGGTGACCTTCCTCTCACACGCCACCACCACGCCTCTCCACCACATCCTACTGGCCCTTCACCACCACCACCACCACATCCTACTCGCCCTTCACCACCACCACCACCACGCCTCTCCACCACATCCTACTAGCCCTTCACCACCACCACCACCACGCCTCTCCACCACATCCTACTCGCCCTTCACCACCACCACCACGCCTCTCCATCACATCCTACTCGCCCTTCACCACCACCACCACGCCTCTCCACCACATCCTACTCGCCCTTCACCACCACCACTACAACAATATATTTCAATCCCCAACAAAAACTGCGTCACCCAACCTAACCCAACCCAACCTCCATCAGCCACGACAGGTGCACCACACACTTAACCCATAACTGAGTTTCTTACAGGAGTTAAGTATAGTGTGTGTGTGTAGCACTTCCTTCACACACCATCAATATCCCGATGACCTACTCGTACCTCCTCTTCCTCCACCTCTTCCTCCACCTCTTCCTCTTCCTCCACCTCCTCTTCCTCCACCTCTTCCTCTTCCTCTTCCTCCACCATCACCTACACCTCCAACCACCAGCAACAGGGAAACCAGACCAAAAACTCGAGGCCCTGGGAGAGTATCAAGCAGGACCTCGTAGGGCGTGTGACTCGAGGAGGACCTAAAACTCAAATGAATGGGTGAGTCACGGTGAGGGTACAAACGACAGGACTGTGGTGGCTCCTTCCCCGTAATGGAATGCCAATCAATAGCTGAAACGAAGGAGGGGGGTGGGAGGAGGGGGGTAGGAGGGGAGGGGTAGAGAGGGGAGGGGTAGTATGAAGGACAGATAAGATGTGGAGAGGGAGGGGTGGGAGGGAATGGGGGAGGAGGTAGGAGAGGGAGACGGAGAGGGGGAGAGAGAGGGAGGGGGTGAGAGGGGAGGGGTGATCTTACTGCCTGGTCTAGTGTTGGCTGCCGGCCGGTCACCGTCAGTCCTCACCCACCGCCCGACCAGCCCGGACACACACCTTAAAACACCACTCTTTCTCCTCAACCACACATACCTGCCTCCTCAACCACACATACCTGCCTCCCTCACCACAAATACCTGCCTCCCTCACCACACATACCTGCCTCCCTCACCACACATACCTGCCTCCCTCACGACATACCTGCCTCCCTCACCACACATACCTGCCTCCTCAACCACACATACCTGCAGCTCCTCAACCACACATACCTGCCTCCCTCACCACACATACCTGCCTCCCTCACGACATACCTGCCTCCCTCACCACACATACCTGCAGCTCCTCAACCACACATAGCTGCAGCTCCTCAACCACACATACCTGCCTCCCTCACCACACATACCTGCCTCCTCAACCACACATACCTGCCTCCTCACCACACATATGTGCCTCCCTCACCACACACACCTGCCTCCTCACCACACCACACATACCTGCCTCCCTCACCACACATACCTGCCAGCCTCACCACACATACCTACCTCCCTCACCACACATACCTGCCTCCTCACCACACATACCTGCCAGCCTCACCACACATACCTGCCAGCCTCACCACACATACCTGCCTCCTCACCACACATACCTGCCTCCCTCACCACACATACCTGCCTCCCTCGCCACACATTTCACCATACCTGGGTTGCGTCACCATGGGCCATGTCCACCATAAACCCATTTCCCTACCCACATCCCCCCTCCCCACCACCCATTACACAATCTGTCCAACCCCATGCCCATCTTCCTTGATCCCACCCACCCACCCGCCCGCCCGCATCTGTCCTATACGAACGGTGATCAACCCCCACCCTTCCCCCCCCCCCACCACCATCCTCTTAACACGTCTACTTACCACACCACAACGACCGACCACCACAATAACACAACCCATACAACCACCTAACTACACCCACCACAACCACATCAATCACCATAGCCACTACAACCACCCCTTCATGACCACCACAGCCACTGCAACCACCCCTTCATGACCACATCAATCACCATAGCCACTGCAACCACCACAGCCACATCAATCACCATAACCACTACAACCACCCCTTCATGACCACATCAACCACCATCCCCTGCAATAACACAAGTCTACTAAAAACCACAACACCAGCTTGGCAACCATCACTACCACGTCAATCACGCTAAACACAACACCAACCACGCCAATAGTATCAACCACGCTAACGACCCAACCACGCTAACGATATCAACCACACAACCACCTCTCTCTCTCTCTCTCTCTCTCTCTCTCTCTCACAAAAATGGGGAGTGAGAAGGAAAGTGAGGCAGGTGAAGAAAAAAAAACAGGGACAAGTACAAAAATATCCACATACGCAAAAATACCCACACATGAACTAAAATATCCACACATGAACTAAAATATCCACACACACCCTCAAGAATATCCACACATACGCAAAAATATCCACACATTCTCTCACCTTACATGGGATCACAAAAAGATAAGATAAGGTTAAGTCAGGTCAGGTCAGGTCGGGTACAAACTATGAGTGACCTTGTGTGACCTGAGGTAATCGTGTGGCGTGAGGCCAGAAATAGCAGGGAATATGACCCCCCCCCCCCCACTGACCTCCCCCACCCCTAGTTCACACGCACCACCACCGCTACTAACACCACTAAAACAACTACCACCACGCCATTACTATCAGCCACTACACAACCACAACCACTACCACCACTAGAGTGTTTCTGGAGCCTCTGTGTGTGTGTGTGTGTCTGTGTGTGTGTGTGTGTAAAGTCTCTATTGATAACTATAAGCACAAAAAAATTCTCATCAAATTTGGAAAAGGGAAATGACATTGAACATCCAACCATAAATATCGGGGGGTTTAAGGTGGATGACACACATTACATCCAACCATAAATATCGGGGGGTTTAAGGTGGATGACAAACATTACATCCAACCATAAATATCGGGGGGTTTAAGGTGGATGACACACATTACATCCAACCATAAATATCGGGGGGTTTAAGGTGGATGACACACATTACATCCAACCATAAATACCGGGGGGTTTAAGGTGGATGACAAACATTACATCCAACCATAAATATCGGGGGGTTTAAGGTGGATGACAAACATTACATCCAACCATAAATATCGGGGGGTTTAAGGTGGATGACAAACATTACATCCAACCATAAATATCGGGGGGTTTAAGGTGGATGACAAACATTACATCCAACCATAAATATCGGGGGGTTTAAGGTGGATGACACACATTACATCCAACCATAAATATCGGGGGGTTTAAGGTGGATGACACACATTACATCCAACCATAAATACCGGGGGGTTTAAGGTGGATGACACACATTACATCCAACCATAAATATCGGGGGGTTTAAGGTGGATGACAAACATTACATCCAACCATAAATATCGGGGGGTTTAAGGTGGATGACAAACATTACATCCAACCATAAATATCGGGGGGTTTAAGGTGGATGACAAACATTACATCCAACCATAAATATCGGGGGGTTTAAGGTGGATGACAAACATTACATCCAACCATAAATATCGGGGGGTTTAAGGTGGATGACAAACATTACATCCAACCATAAATATCGGGGGGTTTAAGGTGGATGACAAACATTACATCCAACCATAAATATCGGGGGGTTTAAGGTGGATGACACACATTACATCCAACCATAAATATCGGGGGGTTTAAGGTGGATGACAAACATTACATCCAACCATAAATATCGGGGGGTTTAAGGTGGATGACAAACATTACATCCACACACCCAAAATATTTCAGGTGTATTGCCCGACCCAGAGATGCCATTTACTGTTATAATTCCTGAAGCCAACTACTGTAACAATAACCTTGAGCAATTACATACAATTACTCATGAGTGGGGGAAGGGAAGTGGGGAAGGGGTGGGGAAAGGGGAGGGGAAAGGGAGGTGGGGGAAGGGAGGTGGGGAAGGGGGGAGGGAGGGGGGGGGGAAAAGGAGGTGGGGGAGAGGGGAGGGGGTGAGGAGGGGAGATGATGGGAGATATATTGTATTCGAAGGGTTGAGGTAGGCCGTGTTATAGGCGGCAAGACAAGCGGACGATCGTCTAGGTAAGCAAGCTATCCCATTACGGGGGTGGAAGAAACGCCTGGCGAGGGTGACTGCTCGCGCCGCCGCTGCTGCTGCTGCTTCTTTATGATAGGCGGTGAGGAGGGGGAAGGGGGGGAGGGAGGGGGAAGGGGGAAGGGGGAAGGGGGGGAGGGAGGGGGAAGGGGGAAGGGGGGAGGGAGGAGGGAGGGGGAAGGGGGGGAGGGAGGAGGGAGGGGGAAGGGGGGGAGGGAGGAGGAAGGGGGGAGGAGGACGGGGAGTAAGGAGGGTGGGGAGAAAGGGCATTATGGGGGGGTGAGAAGGGTGAGGGAAAGATAGGGAAGTGGGGAGGGAGGAACGATGGGGAAAGGAGGGGAAGAAAAGATGGGGGGAAAGAAAGAAGGGGAGGAAGGAGGATGGGGAGAGAGAGAAGGGGAGGAAGGAGGATGGGGAGAGAGAGAAGAGTGACCCTGGGAGGAACAACACGGTCACAGCTGGGTCCAGGGACACACACGAGGGTCGACCCCATAACGCCGCTGACCATCAGTTTAAAGAGACCAGTTCAAGGCTTATGTCCTGTCACGATATTCCTTCTGGTGGCTGGGTGAGGGTGTCTGGGTGGGTGAGGGTGTCTGGGTGGGTGGGTGAGGGTGTCTGGGTGAAATAAGCTGGGGTGCCTAATCTTCAGGTCAACCCTTGATTGGATGTTCCGAAATACACTGCTTTATGTACAGTATATTATCGTCATTATCATTATCATTATCATCATCATCATCATTATTATTATTATTACACATACACCCTACACTACGACCCTTGAGCCAAAGCAAGTTAAAATTAGATCAGTGAAGTGTTCGATCCACCCCCCACACCCCTACCCCCCTCACCCTTCCCACCCCTACCCATCACACCCTCCCCACCCCTACCCATCACACCCTCCCCACCCCTACCCATCACACCCTCCTCACCCCTACCCATCACACCCTCCCCACCCCTACCCATCACACCCTCCCCACCCCTACCCATGACACCCTCCTCACCCCTACCCATCACACCCTCCTCACCCCTACCCATCACACCCTCCTCACCCCTACCCATCACACCCTCCTCACCCCTACCCATCTACACCCTCCCCACCCCTACCCATCACACCCTCCCCACCCCTACCCATGACACCCTCCTCACCCCTACCCATGACACCCTCCTCACCCCTACCCATGACACCCTCCCCACCCCTACCCATGACACCCTCCTCACCCCTACCCATCACACCCTCCTCACCCCTACCCATCACACCCTCCTCACCCCTACCCATCACACCCTCCTCACCCCTACCCATCACACCCTCCTCACCCCTACCCATCACACCCTCCTCACCCCTACCCATCACACCCTCCTCACCCCTACCCATCACACCCTCCCCACCCCTACCCCCACACCCTCCCCACCCCTACCCATCACACCCTCCTCACCCCTACCCCCCACACCCTCCCCACCCCTACCCATCACACCCTCCCCAACCCTACCCATCACACCCTCCTCACCCCTACCCATCACACCCTCCCCACCCCTACCCATCACACCCTCCTCACCCCTACCCATCACACCCTCCTCACCCCTACCCATCACACCCTCCCCACCCCTACCCCCACACCCTCCCTACCCCTACCCATCACACCCTCCTCACCCCTACCCCACACACCCTCCCCACCCCTACCCATCACACCCTCCCCAACCCTACCCATCACACCCTCCTCACCCCTACCCATCACACCCTCCCCACCCCTACCCATCACACCCTCCTCACCCCTACCCATCACACCCTCCTCACCCCTACCCATCACACCCTCCTCACCCCTACCCATCACACCCTCCCCAACCCTACCCATCACACCCTCCCCAACCCTACCCATCACACCCTCTCCACACCTACCCATCACACCCTCCTCACCCCTACCCCCCACACCCTCCCCACCCCTACCCCCCACACCCTCCCCACCCCTACCCATCACACAGACACAAGGAACTGGGTCACGCTTATTAAACACCGGGACATGACACTACACTGCCACCATGACAATTACTGGAACCCTAACCTAACCTAACCTAACCAAACCAAACCTAACCTGACCTGACCTAACCTAACCAAACCAAACCTAACCAAACCAAACCTGACCTGACCTAACCAAACCTAACCAAACCATAACCTAACCTAACCTAACCTAACCTAACCTAACCTAACCTAACCATAACCTAACATAACTTAACCTAAGCTAATTTAATCTAACCTAACCCAAAACTAGGTAACGTTTGGGCCTCTAATCTTCAGGTGAAATAAACTGGGGGGCTAATCTTCAGGTGATATAAACTGAGGGGGCTAATCTTCAGGTGATATAAACTGAGGGGGCTAATCTTCAGGTGAAATAAACTGAGGGGCTAATCTTCAGGTGATATAAACTGAGGGGGCTAATCTTCAGGTGAAATAAACTGGGGGGCTAATCTTCAGGTGATATAAACTGAGGGGGCTAATCTCCAGGTGACAAACTGAGGGGGGCTAATCTTCAGGTGACAAACTGAGGGGGCTAATCTTCAGGTGATATAAACTGAGGGGGCTAATCTTCAGGTGATATAAACTGAGGGGCTAATCTTCAGTGAAATATACTGAGGGGGCCAATCTTCAGGTGATATAAACTGGGGACTAATCTTCAGGTGAAATAAACTGAGGGGACTAATCTTCAGGTGATATAAACTCCACTTCATAATTTTATGTTTCTGGCCCATAAAACAGGAATGCCTTATAAGCGAGTCCGTGGCCTAAAAAGAACTCACCAGGGATAGCTTACTCATGCACGCCATCGATGAAAGCGCGCACGCAAACACACACACGAATTACTGAAGTGCTGGTGTGTGTAATAATAATAATAATAATTAACGGTTTATTGGAAGAGCTTGGCAGCCAGAAGGCTGTGTGTGTGTGTGAGAGAGAGAGAGATATCCTGGTCACACTCTCTCTCTCTCTCTCTCTCTCTCTCTCTCTCTCTCTCTCTCTCTCACTGCCGTCATCTTCTCACTCTCACCGTGACGAACATCACCACCACTCACTCAACCACCACGATGACAGTGACGATGATGCGAATGATTTATACTGGGTGAGGAAAGATGATTTTCCTTTTACTATTATTACTACTATTATTATTTGTCTATACTATTATTACTATTACCGGTACTATTTTATTATTATTATCATCACCATTAACACATTTACTGGTGAACATAATTGTCACCACACACCACAATCACCAACTAGTGACCAGGTGAAAGGCTCACCGTCCCAGGCGAGGCAAACACGGCTGCCCAACTGGATATAAACAAACACAGAGACGAAGGCAAACACTTTAAACAACACCGCGGTAAACAACCTTGTAACACACACACACACACACACACGGAAGTCTGTATATTTTCAGCCACCGGCTGCAACTCTATTAATAAACCGTTTATTATTATTATTATTATTATTAAAATAAGGACAAGACAGAAATACAGAGTTGTTGTTATTATTATTACGAATACAGACAGAAACCCTACTATGTGAGCCTTGGGAGTGACCCTGTGTGTGTGTGTGTGTATCAACATTACTCTGGCCAATTCCTAAGATGTGGTGGTGTGGATGGGAGCGACCTGACCTGACCTAACCCAACCGACACCCCCAGGTAGCATAAGGGAAATTTAATTAATCATCCGGTGAGGTAAAGGTAAGACGAGAGAAGGGGTGCGTGGGGCGAACTAATCCCCCCTCCCTCCCCCCCAACTTAATCCCTATAATAGCCAAGGCGGGTCTCGTCTCTGCCCCCCCCCCCTCTACCTCTCTCCAGACCCGATATCCAAGTGCTTACCAGTAGCCTTTGTCATCTATCAGGTTATGCTAGGTTAATTGCCTCAGCGGGCCAGGTAGAGACACAGCTTCCGGGGGGGGGGGGGGGCAGAAAGGGGAGGAGGATACAAAGAAGAGGAAGGGAAGAGGAGGAGGAAGAAGGGGATGATGAGGAAGAGAAGGAAGGGAAGGAGGAAAGAATTAAAAGGTTATTGGTCCGTTTCCACGCGTTAGGTAATAGGCCCGATCCAATTATCTTTAAAGGGGATGGATTTAGGGGGAGGCGTTTCCTCGATTACATCCCTATAAGGTATTAGACGATGGTTTTATTGTGTTTTATTATGAGGAAGAACACACATACACACACACACACACCAGACATCCATACATACACACACACAACAGACACCCATACATACACACACACAACAACCATCCATACATACACACACACAACAACCATCCATACATACACACACACAACAACCATCCATACATACACACACACACACAACAACCATCCATCCATACATACACACACACACACAACAACCATCCATACATACACACACACAACAACCATCGATACATACACACACACACAGCAGAAATCCATACATACACACGCCCCTACCTCACACAACAAACACATTCATATATAAAAACATCCATCCAAACAAATAAACAAAGAAAACACACACACACACACACACACAGAATTATCAGAATAAGCATAGAAAATTATATAAAAACGGTGTGTGTGTGTGTGTGTGTGTGTGTGTGTGTGTTTACTGGCTTACTAACACAATAAGGAACACCTGAGAGGGAAAGGGAAGAGGAGGAAGAAGGAGAGGAAGGGAGACAGAGAGGAAGGGAGACAGGGGGAGGAGGGGAGGAGAGGAGGGAGAAGGGGGGAAGAGGACGGATAAGGGGGGAAGAGGGGGGGGAAGGGGGGGGGAGGGGGGGGGATGAAGAGGAGAGGAAGGGAGAGGGGAGGGAAGGAGAGGCGGGAGGAGAGTGAGCGCCACCAACAGCTGACAACACGAGACCACCACCACACCTGTTGCTAGAGTCTACAAGGGCCCTCAGTTCTACAAGGGCCCTCAGTTCTACAAGGGCCCTCAGTTCTACAAGGGCCCTCAGTTCTACAGGAGCCCTCAGTTCTAGTACAAGAGCTAGTTGAAGGTGCCCCCCCCCTCTCAAGTCCTAATAGGCCCTTCTAGTGCGAGCCAGTTCTAATAGGGCCTATTATGAGTCGGTTCCAAATCCCACCAGGGGCCCGGGTCGTCACCTTTTCTATAGAGGTAAGGTAAAAATCACCTCACAGTCGAGAAGTAATTACAGGTCACCTGGTGATTAGCCCTCACAGCTTCTTTCACCTTAAGATTAACCAAACTTAACCTAACCTAACCGACCCAAACTTAACCAGTCCTAAATTAAACTATTCTAACTCAACGTTAACGTAACGTAACGCTATAGTTAATCTTCAGGTAATCAAGCTGGGTGAAATAAGCTGGGGTGGTTAATCTTCAGGTGAATCATACTGAGGTGGTTAATCTTCAGGTAATCAAGCTGGGTGAAATAAGCTGGGGTGGTTAATCTTCAGGTGAATCAAACTGAGGTGGTTAATCTTCAGGTAATCAAGCTGGGTGAAATAAGCTGGGGTGGTTAATCTTCAGGTGAATCAAACTGAGGTGGTTAATCTTCAGGTGAATCAAGCTGTGTGAAATAAGCTGGGGTGGTTAATCTTCAGGTAATCCAATGTATCCAGCTTTATGGTTATCGTCTCTTCCCTTACGTGCGTGTGTTAATGTACGCATTTCATGGAGTTTTTAGAGTAACAAATTTCATCTTTATTTATAATAGCATGTGCGTGTACAGGGACTTTTGTGTACGTGTATGTGTGGAGTGGCTACACACACACACTGCCTGTCTGTTTTCACATATATATGAGAGAGAGAGAGAGAGAGAGAGAGAGAGAGAGAGAGAGAGAGAGAGAGAGAGAGAGAGAGAGAGAGAGAGAGAGAGAGAGAGACGCTGAATGTGTGTGCACGCGTGTGTCCCTCCCCACAGACACACCACATCCTTGACCATCGGAGGGTCAAGAGCTATCAGGCGCTGGTGAGCAGCTGCCCCCCTTGGCCAATGTTCGGCCCATTCCGCAAGTCCCTCTTCCCGACCCATCCTCACCACCGAGATATCAACATAATCAAGTGACAATTTCGTTTCGGAAAGAAGTGGGATCAGTGTTTCAGTGGTGAACAGTGTTTAAGCCAGTGAATTCAGCACTAGACAGTACCAGTGAGAGCCGTGACTCACCAGTGGGATAAGCACCCCTGGGAACCAGGCGGTGGTAATCCCCGGGAACAACATTGGGTCGGCATTAGACTACGAGATAACACAACACCACACAGCAGAGAGAGCGAGGTACTGTGACACCACACCACCCGGCGCCTCCATGACCACGTGAGGTCCTTCATGTCACTAGTGGAGTTCCCCAAGGCTCAGTACTCGGACCATTATTATTTATTATATACATAAACGACATAGATATCGGCGTAGACAGCAACATAAGTAAATTTGCTAATGACACTAAAATAGGGCGTGTAACTAAATCTGACGAGGAGTCCGCAAAACTACAGGAAGATTTAAACAAACTTTTCGAATGGTCCGAAAAATGGCAGATGAGATTCAAGGTGGACAAATGTACGGTACTCAGTATAGGAGATGCAAACAGGGAAACCAGATACCAGAAGAACAACGATGTTATTGAGAAATCAGACTGCGAGAACGATTTAGGAGTAATGATAAGTAGGAATCTTAAGCCGAGTAAACAATGTGTATTTGCTCGAAACAAGGCTAATAGAGTACTTGGGTTCATACAAAGCGTGTTAGTTACAAGACTAGCGAGGCCATCTTAAAACTATATCTTGCGCTTGTAAACCTCACTTGGATTACGCAGTTCAATTCTGGTCACCGTATTACAGAATGAACATAGAATCCTTGGAAAGAATTCAGAAAATGACAAGACTAATCCCGGGCATTAGGAACCTTGGGTACAGAGACAGATTAAAGCATCTTAATTTGCACTCCCTCGAGAGACGTAGAGTGAGGGGCGATATGATAGAGGTGTATAAATGGAAGTCAGGGCTAAACAAAAGGGACATTACAAAGGTACTCAAACTATCCAACCAGGAGCGAACTCGTAACAATGGTTTTAAATTAGACAAATTTAGATCTAGGCGCAAAATAGGTAAACATTGGTTTGGAAACAGTAGTGGATGAGTGGAACAAGTTACCAAACATCATCATTAACTCGAATACCCTGGATAGCTTCAAACAGGTTGGGTGGATATATGAGCAATAGAGGTTGGGTGTAAACGGGACTGCCCAGTATGGGCAAATAGGCCGGCTGCAGTTTCCTCCACTCTTATGCTATCAACACTTACGGACGAGTGGAACTCTGGAAAGCTTCAAAAGGAGGCTAGATAGGTTCATGGATGATAGAGAGTGGTAGTAACTCTCGACAGGAGCTGCCATGCACAGGCCAACCGGCCTATTGCAGACTCCTTATTTTCTTATGTTCTAACACCACACCACCCGGTGCCTCCATGACCACGTGAGGTCCTTCATATCACCACCCGAGGACGAGTTACTGCACCACGTGAACACCACACCACCCGGTGCCTCCATGACCACGTGAGGTCCTTCATATCAACACCTACGGACGAGTTACTTCACCACGAGGCCATGTGACCTCACACAGTATGGCCCGGGCCATCAGCTGCAAACTATACTAATTTGTATGTTCAATTCATGTTCCTTCTCCTTTCAGTAATGAAAGCTTTTGTTAAACGACCCACCCACCCACCCCATGTCTGCATGTAATAAGTTATTTTTGTCTAATGTATATTTTCATCCTTCGAGCTGCAGAACTTTCTCAATAAACCGTAAATTATTATTATTATTACAACGTCGTGGCGTCGGACGTCCGGGACGGTGGTACAGGTCCCCTTTAACGTGTGCCGCATCTCTAAGTCATGCGGCTCGACACACGCGCGCGCGCGCGCACACACACACACACACACACACACACACACACACACACCCACCCACCTTCATACAAATTCAGATTTAGTCGCGAAATAGGTAAACATTGGTTTGGAAACAGAGTAGTGGACGAGTGGAACAAGTTACCAAATATCATCATTAACTCTAATACGCAGGACAGCTTCAAACACAGGTTGGATGGATATATGAGTGATAAGGGTTGGGTGTAAATGGGACTACCCAGTATGGGCCAATAATCCCCCGCTGCAGTTTCCTCCATTCTTACGTTCTTATACACACACTCAGCCCCCTCCAAACACACTCAGCCTCCACCATACACACACTCAGCCCCCTCCATACACACACTCAGCCCCCTCCCCACACACACCCAGCCCCCTCCATACACACACTCACACTCAGTCCCTTCCACACACACACACACTCAGCCCCCTCCACACACACACTTACACTTATTCCCTTCCATACACACACTCAGCCCCCTCCACACACACACACTCAGCCCCCTCCACACACACTCAGTCCCCTGTACACACACTCACTTACACATACTCAGCCCCCTCCAAACACATACACTCAGCCTCCTCCACACGCACACTTAGTCCCCCTACATAAATATACTCAGTCCCTTCCACACACGCTTACACATACACTCAAGTCCCCTCCACACACATACACTCAGTCCCACACACACACTCAGTCCCCTCCACACACACACTTAGTCCCCTACATATATACATACCCCTCCACACCTTCTCTCCCTCACTCACACACACGCTCAAGTCCACACACATACTCAGTCCCCTCCATACACACTTACACTCAGCCCCCTCCTTACACATACACACTCTGTCCCCTCCATACACACTTACACTCAGCCCCCTCCTTACACATACACACTCAGTCCCCTCCATACACACTTACACTCAGCCCCCTCCTTACACATACACACTCAACATAAAAACGTAAGAATGGAGGAAAGTGCAGCGGGCCAATTGGTCGATACTGGGCAGTCCCATTTACACCCAACCCCGATTGCTCATATATCCACCCAACCTGTTTGAAGCTATCCAGGGTATTCGAGTTCATGATGATGTTTGGTAACTTGTTCCACTCGTCCACTACTGTTTCCAAACCAATGTTTACCTAAAACTAAATTTGTCTAATTTAAAACCATTGTTACGAGTTCGCTCCTGGTTGGATAGTTTGAGTACCTTTATAATGACCCATTTGTTTAGCCCTGACTTCCATTTATACACCTCTATCAGGTCGCCCCTCGCTCTACGTCTCTCGAGGGAGTGCAAATTAAGATGCTTTAACCTGTCTCTGTACTCAAGGTTCCTAATGCCCGGGATTAGTCATGTCATTTTCTGAATTCTTTCCAAGGATTCTATACCCATTCTGTAATACGATGACCAGAACTGAACTGCGTAATCCAGGTGAGGTCTAACAAGCGAAGGATATAGTTTTAGGATGACCTCGCTAGTCTTGTAACTAACACTCCTTTGTATGAACCCAAGTAATTAACCACCACTAGTAACTGTAAACGAAGCTTTAACTCACACTGGTTAATCCCACCATTACTACCATTAACCATTACAGTATATAACTCGGTGTAATCATTATTGGCCCAAACCTTAATTGAGGTCATTAATTGTACCACTCGTCGACTGAATCATTATTATAACAGTTCCAGTATAATGATCAGGGCTTACGGGTCCACCTGATAATTAGGCACCCTAGATTATCTCACCTGATCATTAAACACCCTAATGCTACCTGGGGAGCTGGGTGAGGTTAGGGTGGTTTTAAATGAGGTTAGGTTAGGTTAGGTTAGGTTTGTTTTAGATGAGGTTAGGTAAGGTTAGGTTAGGTTAGGTTAGGTTAGGTAAGGTTAGGTTAGGTAAGGTTAGGCTAGGTTTAGATGAGGTTAGGTGAGGTTTGGTTAGGTTTGGTTTAGATGAGGTTAGGTTAGGTAAGGTTAGGTAAGGTTTGGTTAGGTAAGGTTTAGATGAGGTTAGGTAAGGTTAGGTTAGGTAAGGTTTAGATGAGGTTAGGTGAGGTTTGGTTAGGTTTGGTTTAGATGAGGTTAGGTAAGGTTAGGTTAGGTAAGGTTAGGTTAGGTAAGGTTAGGTTAGGTAAGGTTTAG
>CAUDMG010000336.1:502500-517500 GCA_958450375.1 Homarus gammarus
CTCAACCCCAGTCTCCTACCTCTCCCTCATCCTCTGGCCTCTTACCCTCCCTCAACCCCAGTCTCCTACCTCTCCCTCATCCTCTGGCCTCCTACCCTCCCTCAACCCGTCCCCTACCTCTCCCTCATCCTCTGGCCTCTTACCCCTCCCCCACCCCCTGACCTCCTACTCTCATGCCCTGGCCTCCTACCCCTACCCTCATGCCCTGGCCTCCTACCTCTACCTTCATGCCCTGGTCAGTACCGAGGGGCAGCTGGCATTTGTGTGGCATATGATTCCCAAGAGAAGGAGAGGTATGTGTGCTTAATGAGGGAGGGAGGGAGGGAGGGAGGGAGGGAGAAAGTAAGATTGAAGGAGTGAAGGAGGGAGGGAGAAAGCAGGAGTGAAGGAGGGAGGGAGAAAGTAAGATTGAAGGAGTGAAGGAGGGAGAGAAGAGATTGTGAGGTAGGAAGAACAGATGGAGGTGCGTGTTGTGTGTGTATGGCGACCTGTGAGGTAATGGTCAGCCAGTGCAGTTGGCGAGTTGTCCGGTCTTCTCGGACTATTCCTTGACACTGGGTCATGCAACTCGTTAACTCAGGGTGTGGTCGTTGTTGGCGACAGCTTCTACACCTTAAACAAATTCACGCCTAGGTGGCCCTTGGGCCGGCCATCCTCGTTACACGAGGGGCAACCATTATGTATGTATGTATGCGCGTATGTATGCGCGTATGTACTGTATGTGCGCATGTGTGTGTATGTTGACGACTCTCACGATGCTCCCCACTTTTTGCCAACTCCACCACACACACACACACACACACACCTGAGTCGTCATATACATAAACAACAGGTACACATGGTCAGGAGGAGGAATAACAGCATCTGATTGGCTGATACAACTATGCTACTAACCAATCACGTGCGTCGCCTGGCCAAAACAACCCCAGCGCACGAAAGGGGTAAAATCTCTGTGTGTGAGAGAGAGAGAGAGAGAGAGAGAGAGAGAGAGAGAGAGAGAGAGAGAGAGAGAGAGAGAGAGAGAGAGAGAGAGAGAGAGAGAGAGAGAGAGATTCTTAATATAAATAATAATATACAACCCTCGCCATTATTTTATTAAAGGCTGAAGGAACTCGAGCGCGTGTCTCTCTCTCTCTCTCCGTGTATGTCATGGACAACAAGGAACCAGTTTACACACCACTAACCTTCAACAGAGAGACGAGACCGACTAACTGACATGACTGACTTGACTGATTTTTAAACCTCCTTCCTTCCCTCCCATCTCTCCAACCTACCCTCTCCCCCCCCTCCCTCCAACCTACCCTCTCCCCCTCCTCCCTCCAACCTACCCTCTCCCCCTCCTCCCTCCAACCTACCCTCCCGCGGCCCTGTGTTCATCCTTAAAAGGTTTCCAGCGTTCCTAGTAACTAAATCAGCCAAAAGAACGCACATAACTGTCCCAATTTATAGTGAAAAAGGGGGAGGGAGGGAGGGAGGGAGGGAGGGAGGGAAAGGGAAGGTAAGGAGGGATGGGAGAGGAAGGTAAGGAGGGATGGGAGAGGAAGGTAAGGAGGGATGGGAGAGGGAGGGAAGGAGGGATGGGAGAGGGAGGGAGGGGGAGGCCAAATTATCCCCACCTCACCCAATTATTACACTAAAGATATTACCTTAAGCAGAGAGAGAGAGAGAGAGAGAGAGAGAGAGAGAGAGAGAGAGAGAGAGAGAGAGAGAGAGAGAGAGAGAGAGAGAGAGAGAGAGAGAGACACAAGCATTGCACCTTTAACGGGAAGACACCGAGATGTTGACGTTTTAACAGACTGTGTTTATTTATATATAAAACCCCTTACATAAGAGGAAGAGGAGATGGTGGAAGAGGAAGAGGAGGTGGAAGAGATGGTGGAAGAAGAGGAAGTGGAAGAGATAGTGGAAGAGGAGGTGGAAGAGGAGTGGGTGGAGGAGGAGGTGGAAGAAGTGGAAGAGGAGGAGGAGGTGGAAGAGGAAGAGGAGGAAGAGGAGGAAGAAGAGGAGGAGGAGGAGGTGGAAGAGGAGGAGGAAGTGGAGGTGTTAGAGGAGGAGGAGGTGGAAGTGGAGGAGGAAGAGGAGGAGGTGGAAGAGGAGGAGGAAATGGTGCCGGAAGAAAGAAGGAAGAAGGAAAGAGGAAGAATAAAGAAGAAGGGATGATAATGGTGTGTTGGTAATAATGACACAACACACCGCCCTCTGTCCACCTCAGGGAGACGGCTGAGTACTGTATGGCATTTGGTGTTATGGTGGTGTGGATGTGGTGTGTGGGTGTGGTGTGTGGATGTGGTGTGTTGGGTGTGGTGGTGATGGGGTGGTGTGTGGGTGTGGTGTGTTGGGTGTGGTGGTGATGGGGTGGTGTGTGGGTGTGGTGTGTTGGGTGTGGTGGTGATGGGGTGGTGTGTGGGTGTGGTGTGGTGGTGATGGGGTGGTGTGTTGGGTGTGGTGTGTGGATGGGGTGGTGTGTGGATGTGGTGTGTTGGGTGTGGTGGTGATGGGGTGGTGGTGTGTGGATGTGGTGTGTGGATGTGGTGGTGATGGGGTGGTGTGTGGATGTGGTGTGTGGGTGTGGGGTGATGGGATGGGTGTGGGGTGATGGGGTGGTGTGTTGGGTGTGGTGATGGGGTGGTGTGTGGATGTGGTGGTGATAGGGTGGGGTGTGGTGGTGATAGGGTGGGGTGTGGTGGGTGTGGTGGTGGGTGTGGTGTGTGGATGTGGTGTGTGGATGTGGTGGTGTGTGGTGTTGGGTGTGGTGTGTGGGTGTGGTGGTCATGGGGTGGTGTGTGGATGTGGTGGTGGTGTGTGGATGTGGTGGTGTGTGGATGTGGTGTGTTGGGTGCGGTGTGGGGGTTTTCTCAGTGTGGAAGGCTAAGCTCAAACACGTGTGCAAGTACTGTAAGTGTATACATCCCAACTGCGCACACAGACAGACAGACAGACAGACAGACAGACAGACAGCTCTCTCTCTCTCTCTCTCTCTCTCTCTCTCTCTCTCTCAGCAAGCCAGGCAAGCACAGAGTAATAATCACATGTAATTTAACGTACGGATAAATTACAGAGAGAGAGAGAGAGAGAGAGAGAGAGAGAGAGAGAGAGAGAGAGAGAGAGAGAGAGAGAGAGAGCCAATTACCAAACACAGGTACCCCCCCCCTCCCCGGCAACTAACCTAACATTAAATACCACATGTTTAATTATTTTTTTTTTAAACTTACATTTATGTTAAGTTTAAATTAACAACAAATATAACAAAAGTTGAAATTCGTTAATATTTCTTGATACACGAGATGGTAGAGAGTCCACAGGTAAAATTATATACATATCAATATATATTACGTGTTTTACCCGAGTACGACTTGAGAAAGGTTACCATGTTACTGTTGGGGGGAGGGTGAGGGAGGGAGGGAGGGAGGGAGGGTAAAGGAAGGAGGGAGGGTGAAGGGAGGAGGGAGGGATGGTGAGGAAGGGAGAGATGGTGAAGAAAGGAGGGAGGGATGGTGAAGGAAGGAGGGAGGGATGGTGAGGGCGGGAGAGATGGTGAAGAAAGGAGGGAGAGATGATGAAGGAAGGAGGGAGGGAGGGTGAAGAAAGGAAGAAAGGAGAGAGAGGGAGGGAGTGGGGGAAGAAAGGGAAGGCAGGTAAGGAGGGAAGGATGAAGGACACAGGACGGTTCCCGGGAATTCCCCCAACGTCACCACCTCCAGCTGCCTCCACCACCATCACCACCTCGTCCTCCACCACCATCACCACCTCGTCCTCCACCCACCATCACCACCTCGTCCTCCACCACCATCACCACCTCGTCCTCCACCACCATCACCACCTCGTCCTCCACCACCATCACCACCTCGTCCTCCACCCACCATCACCACCTCGTCCTCCACCACCATCACCACCTCGTCCTCCACCCACCATCACCACCTCGTCCTCCACCCACCATCACCACCTCGTCCTCCACCACCATCACCACCTCGTCCTCCACCACCATCACCACCTCGTCCTCCACCCACCATCACCACCTCGTCCTCCACCCACCATCACCACCTCGTCCTCCACCACCATCACCACCTCGTCCTCCACCACCATCACCACCTCGTCCTCCACCACCATCACCACCTCGTCCTCCACCACCATCACCACCTCGTCCTCCACCACCATCACCACCTCGTCCTCCACCACCATCACCACCTCGTCCTCCACCCACCATCACCACCTCGTCCTCCACCACCATCACCACCTCGTCCTCCACCACCATCACCACCTCGTCCTCCACCCACCATCACCACCTCGTCCTCCACCCACCATCACCACCTCGTCCTCCACCCACCATCACCACCTCGTCCTCCACCCACCATCACCACCTCGTCCTCCACCCACCATCACCACCTCGTCCTCCACCCACCATCACCACCTCGTCCTCCACCCACCATCACCACCTCGTCCTCCACCCACCATCACCACCTCGTCCTCCACCCACCATCACCACCTCGTCCTCCACCCACCATCACCACCTCGTCCTCCACCCACCATCACCACCTCGTCCTCCACCACCATCACCACCTCGTCCTCCACCACCATCACCACCTCGTCCTCCACCCACCATCACCACCTCGTCCTCCACCCACCATCACCACCTCGTCCTCCACCCACCATCACCACCTCGTCCTCCACCCACCATCACCACCTCGTCCTCCACCCACCATCACCACCTCGTCCTCCACCCACCACCTGTTTACCATCAAATTTCCCTTCTACCCAGAGAGAGAGAGAGAGAGAGAGAGAGAGAGAGAGAGAGAGAGAGAGAGAGAGTTAGTGGTGGTCCTCGGAGAAGTTTATGACTCAGGCGTCGAGGGAGATGGTGAGGGAGTGTGGTTAGGAGTGGTGTAGCTGGGAAAGGGAGGGTAAGGGTGTGGCTGGAAGGGGAGAGGGAGGGTAAGGGTGTGGCTGGAAGGGGAGAGGGAGGGTAAGGGTGTAGAGGAAGGGTGAGGGAGTGAGGGAGGGTAAGGGTGTAGAGGAAGGGTGAGGGAGTGAGGGAGGGTAAGGGTGTAAAGGAAGGGAGGGAGGGTAAGGGTGTGGCTGGAAGGGGGGAAAGAAGAGAAAGGGAGGGAGGGTAAGGGTGTAGAGGAAGGGTGAGGGAGTGAGGGAGGGTAAGGGTGTAGAGGAAGGAAGGGAGGGAGGGTAAGGGTGTAGAGGAAGGGAGTGAGGGAGGGTCAGGGTGTAGAGGAAGGGAGAGGGAGTGAGGGAGGGTCAGGGTGTAGAGGAAGGGAGAGGGAGTGAGGGAGGGTCAGGGTGTAGAGGAAGGGAGAGGGAGGGTCAGGGTGTAGAGGAAGGGAGTGAGGAGAGGGTAAGGGTGTAGAGGAAGGGAGGGAGGGAGGGTAAGGGTGTAGAGGAAGGGAGTGAGGGAGGGTCAGGGTGTAGAGGAAGGGAGGGAGGGTCAGGGTGTAGAGGAAGGGAGTGAGGGAGGGTAAGGGTGTAGAGGAAGGGAGGGAGGGTCAGGGTGTAGAGGAAGGGAGTGAGGGAGGGTAAGGGTGTCAGTGAGGGAGCAGTTAGTCACGTCAGGTGTGCAAGCTGCAGTGGTTGGCAGCTAATAACAACAACTACCACCATTGTTATCACCCCCAGATGTGTCACCCCCTCAACCCTCCCCCTCATCCTGGCGGGGGGAGGGGGAGGAGAGGGAGAGGGGGGAGGCAAAGTAGGGGAGACGAAGGAGTGGGGAGGGAAGGAGAGGGGGGAAAAGGGGGAAGGAGAGGGGGGAAAGGGGAAAGGAGAGGGGGGAAAGGGGAAAGGAGAGGGGGAAAGGGGGGGAAGGAGAGGGGGGGAAGAGAGGCAAAGTAGGGGAGAGGAAGGAGGGGAGGGGATGGGAAGGGAGGGAAGGTAGAAGGGGAGCGAAAATGATATAATATACAGATACACACAAATCAGAGAGAGAGAGAGAGAGAGAGAGAGAGAGAGAGAGAGAGAGAGAGAGAGAGAGAGAGAGAGAGAGAGAGAGAGAGAGAGAGATATACACACACAAGAAGGGACAAGGTGGCCGCACCTTCAGCACGTCTGTACATGTTACACACACACACACACACACACACACCTCAACATTACCTGTGAGGGGGAGGTGTTTAATCTTCAGGTGATAAGGCTAATTAACTGTGTCCAATTAATTATAATAATACCATAAGTAATGATGTAATAACTACCACAACTACTACTACCCCCTCCAACCACCACCACAACTACTACTACCCCTCCAACCACCACCACAACTACTACTACCCCCTCCAACCACCACCACAACTACTACTACCCCCTCCAACCACCACCACAACTACTACTACTACCACCCCTCCCTCCAACCACCACCACAACTACTACTACCCCCTCCAACCACCACCACAACTACTACTACCCCCTCCAACCACCACCACAACTACTACTACCCCTCCAACCACCACCACAACTACTACTACCCCCTCCAACCACCACCACAACTACTACTACCCCCTCCAACCACCACCACAACTACTACTACCCCCTCCAACCACCACCACAACTACTACTACCCCCTCCAACCACCACCACACTACTACCCCTCCCACCACCACACTACTACTACCCCCTCCAACCACCACCACAACTACTACTACCCCCTCCAACCACCACCACAACTACTACCCCCTCCAACCACCACCACCACTACTACCCCCTCCAACCACCACCACAACTACTACTACCCCCTCCAACCACCACCACCACTACTACTACCACTACTACTACCCCCTCCAACCACCACCACCACTACTACCCCCTCCGACCACCACCACCACTACTACCCCCTCCAACCACCACCACCACTACTACCCCCTCCAACCACCGCCACAACTACTACTACTACCCCCTCCAACCACCACCACCACTACTACCCCCTCCAACCACCGCCACAACTACTACTACTACCCCCTCCAACCACCACCACCACTACTACCCCCTCCAACCACCACCACAACTACTACCCCCTCCAACCACCACCACAACCACTACCCCCTCCAACCACCACCACCACACTACTACTATCCCCTCCAACCACCACCACCACTACTACCCCCTCCAACCACCACCACAACCACTATCCCCTCCAACCACCACCACTACTACCTCCTTCCTATGACTCATCAACAGAAAATCCCCTCCCCCATTACCTGTCCCCCCCTCTCCCTAGTCCAAATGACCTAAAATACTCCAAATGATGAGGGGAGGGGAGGAAGAAGAGAGGGGAAGGGGAAGGGGAGAGAAGGTGGAAGAGGGAAAGGAAGGAAGAGATGTTAATGGTAGAGGAGAGAGAGGGATAGATGAGGAAGGGGAGAGAAGGGGGAGAAGAGGGAGGAATAGAGAAGGGGAGAGAAATGAGGAAGAAAGAGAAGGAAGGAGACAGAAGAGGAAGATGAGGAAGAGAGAGAGAGAAGGTGATGAAGAGGGGAGGAGGGAGAGAGAGGGATAGATGAGGAAGGGGAGAGAAGGGGGAGAAGAGGGAGGAATAGAGAAGGGGAGAGAAATGAGGAAGAAAGAGAAGGAGGAAGGAGACAGAAGAGGAAGATGAGGAAGAGAGAGAGAGAAGGCGATGAAGAGAAGGGGAGGGGAGGGGGGAAAGAGGGGAGGAGGGAGAGAGGGGAGGAGGGAGAAAGAGAGAGGGGCAGGGGGGGGGGGGTATCAGCTAGACCCGGATGGTACCTCACTCTCACGGCTGATAAGATAAACACAGAGACAGGCGCTCACGTTCTCATGCTAGTGTTCTTAACCCCCGGAGTACCATGACTTAACCCCTGGAGTACCATGACTTAACCCCTGGAGTACCATGACTTAACCCCCGGAGTACCATGACTTAACCTCCGGAGTACCATGACTTAACCCCTGGAGTACCATGACTTAACCCCCGGAGTACCATGACTTAACCCCCGGAGTACCATGACTTAACCCCTGGAGTACCATGACTTAACCCCTGGAGTACCATGACTTAACCCCTGGAGTACCATGACTTAACCTCCGGAGTACCATGACTTAACCTCCGGAGTACCATGACTTAACCCCTGGAGTACCATGACTTAACCTCCGGAGTACCATGACTTAACCTCCGGAGTACCATGACTTAACCCCTGGAGTACCATGACTTAACCCCTGGAGTACCATGACTTAACCCCTGGAGTACCATGACTTAACCCCGGAGTACCATGACTTAACCCCTAGAGTACCATGACTTAACCCCTGGAGTACCATGACTTAACCCCTGGAGTACCATGACTTAACCCCTGGAGTACCATGACTTAACCCCTGGAGTGCCATGACTTAACCTCCGGAGTGCCATGACTTAACCCCTGGAGTGCCATGACTTAACCCCTGAGTACCATGACTTAACCCCTGGAGTACCATGACTTAACCCCTGGAGTACCATGACTTAACCCCTGGAGTACCATGACTTAACCCCTGGAGTACCATGACTTAACCTCCGGAGTGCCATGACTTAACCCCTGGAGTGCCATGACTTAACCCCTGGAGTACCATGACTTAACCCCTGGAGTACCATGACTTAACCCCTGGAGTACCATGACTTAACCCCTGGAGTACCATGACTTAACCCCTGGAGTACCATGACTTAACCTCCGGAGTACCATGACTTAACCCCTGGAGTACCATGACTTAACCCCTGGAGTACCATGACTTAACCCCCGGAGTACCATGACTTAACCCCTGGAGTACCATGACTTAACCCCCGGAGTACCATGACTTAACCTCCGGAGTACCATGACTTAACCCCTGGAGTACCATGACTTAACCCCTGGAGTACCATGACTTAACCCCTGGAGTACCATGACTTAACCTCCGGAGTACCATGACTTAACCCCTGGAGTACCATGACTTAACCCCTGGAGTACCATGACTTAACCCCTGGAGTACCATGACTTAACCCCTGGAGTGCCATGACTTAACCCCTGGAGTGCCATGACTTAACCTCCGGAGTACCATGACTTAACCCCTGGAGTACCATGACTTAACCCCTGGAGTACCATGACTTAACCTCCGGAGTGCCATGACTTAACCCCTGGAGTACCATGACTTAACCCCTGGAGTACCATGACTTAACCCCTGGAGTACCATGACTTAACCCCTGGAGTACCATGACTTAACCCCTGGAGTACCATGACTTAACCCCTGGAGTACCATGACTTAACCCCTGGAGTACCATGACTTAACCCCTGGAGTACCATGACTTAACCCCTGGAGTACCATGACTTAACCTCCGGAGTACCATGACTTAACCCCTGGAGTACCATGACTTAACCTCTGGAGTACCATGACTTAACCCCCGGAGTACCATGACTTAACCCCTGGAGTACCATGACTTAACCCCTGGAGTACCATGACTTAACCCCCGGAGTACCATGACTTAACCCCCGGAGTACCATGACTTAACCCCTGGAGTACCATGACTTAACCCCTGGAGTACCATGACTTAACCCCTGGAGGCCTAATCTTCACGTGACTCAATAACAATAGTAGTAGTAGTAGTAGTAATAGTAGTAGTAGTAACAACAATAATAATAGTAAAAATAATAATAACAATAACAGTAATAACAAAAACAATAACACCAGGTAAAACATCAGGGCTACCAACTGTCCCGGAGTCTTTGTTTCCTGTACAAGGCGACACACACACACTCACACACACCAGCTAAGTGACACCAGACCTGCCCACTAATACCATCCTGCCCCCCCCCCCCTTCCCCCTTAGAACCCCTTTTGTTGTGTTCAGCTGTCAATCACACCTCTCTTTGGGGCCCATTAGGACTTGGTTAGGTTAGGTTAGGTTAAGGGGGTTCCATTTCGGTTTCTTCCACGAGGTCGGGAGGGGGGAGGGGGGGGGAGGGGAGGGGGAGGGGAGGGAGGGGAGGGAGGGGGGAGGGGAGGGAGGGGGGGTTAGTAGTAAGAGGAGGAGAATGTGTCTTATAGGCTAACATGAGCACCTAACCCCCCCTCCCCCCAAGCTCCATTCCTGCCCCTCCCCTCTCTCTACTCTCTACCACGCCTCTCTCCTCTCTCTCTCTCTCTACCACGCCTCCTACCTCTCTCTACCCCGCCTTACTCTCTTTCTCTCTCTACCACGCCTTTCGCTCTCTTCCCCGCCTCTCTCTTCTCCCTTTACCCCACCTTTCTTTCTCTCTTTCTTTTTTTAACCCAGCTAAGCCTCTCTCTCTCTCTCTCTCTCTCTCTCTCTCTCTCTCTCTCTCTCTCTCAATGAATCATAAGGGTGGAGCCGGCAAACTGGAGGGAAGACCCAACGTGGAGGACAAATGGGGGGGGGAGAGGGTGGGGGGGAGAGGAGGGGACAAGGCATTAAAGAAGGGGGGGCAGGAAGGGGAGGGGGAAGGCAGGGGAGGGGGGAGCCTTAGGACGAAGAGTGATTTTAAAAGATGAAGGAGGGAGGAGGGGGAGGAGGAAGGGGGGAGGAGGGGGGAAGAAGGTCATCAGAGGGGAGGATGAGAGGTGGAGGGTCAACACGCACAGACGAGGGGAGGGGCGCACAGACGAGGGGAGGGGCGGAAGAGGGGAAACAGAGAGAGAGAGAGAGAGAGAGAGAGAGAGAGAGAGAGAGAGAGAGAAGGGAAGTGGGGGTGAGAAACAACAGGGGAAATAGGTGGTAGGGGTGGGGGAGAGGGAGAGGGGTAGGGGGTAGAGGAGGGATTGGGGGTAAGGGAAGGGGGGGGGGCAGTACCTGGTCCACACACACGGACCACTGCCTGACCCATCCTAAGATAGACCCCGGCAGTCAATACGGAGGACAGTGTGACCTTCCGTGACCTTTAAACACACACCTACGCAGGGTCAAGGTCGCGCCATCCCTCCTCTTCACACCAGCTGGAATACAACTCAACCACCTGGCAATAACTCTCCCAGCTGGCTCTACACACACACACACACACACACTCTAATGTCTTCAGCAGCGTGACCTATAATTCGTCCTCCTTCACCCCCCTGTACTACTCCTCCTCCTTCACCCCTGTACTGCTCCTCCTTCTTCACCCCTCTACTGCTCCTCCTCCTCCTTCACCCCCTCTACTGCTCCTCCTCCTCCTTCACCCCTGTACTGCTCCTCCTTCTTCACCCCTGTACTACTCCTCCTCCTTCACCCCTGTACTGCTCCTCCTTCTTCACCCCTCTACTGCTCCTCCTCCTTCACACCCCTCTACTGTTCCTCCTCCACCCCTGTACTGCTCCTCCTTCTTCACCCCTCTACTGCTCCTCCTCCTTCACCCCCTCTACTGCTCCTCCTCCTTCACCCCCCTCTACTGTTCCTCCTCCTCCTTCACCCCCTCTACTGCTCCTCCTCCTTCACCCCCTGTACTGCTCCTCCTCCTTCACCCCACTGTATTGCTCCTCCTCCTTCACCCCCTCTACTGTTCCTCCTCCTCCTTCACCCCCTCTACTGCTCCTTCTCCTTCACCCCCTTTACTGCTCCTCCTTCACCCCACTGTATTGCTCCTCCTCCTTCACCCCCTCTACTGTTCCTCCTCCTCCTTCACCCCCTCTACTGCTCCTCCTCCTCCCCCCTGTACTGCTCCTCCTCCTTCACCCCTCTACTGTTCCTCCTCCTCCTTCACCCCTCTACTGCTCCTCCTCCTTCACCCCACTGTACTGCTCCTCCTCCTTCACCCCCTCTACTGCTCCTCCTCCTCCTTCACCCCACTGTACTGCTCCTCCTCCTCCTTCACCCCACTGTACTGCTCCTCCTCCTCCTTTACTGCTCCTCCTCCACCCCCTCTACTGTTCCTCCTCCTCCTTCACCCCACTGTACTGCTCCTCCTCCTCCTTCACCCCCTGTACTGCTCCTCCTCCTTCACCCCCTCTACTGCTCCTCCTTCACGCCACTGTACTGCTCCTCCTCCTTCACTCCACTGTACTGCTCCTCCTTCACCCCCCTGTACTGCTCCTCCTCCTTCACCCCCTGTACTGCTCCGCCTCCTTCTCCCCCCTGTACTGCTCCTCCTCCACCCCCTCAACTGCTCCTCCTCCTCCTTCACCCCCCTGTACTGCTCCTCCTCCTTCATCCCCCTGTACTGCTCCCCCTTCACTTCCCTCTGCTGCTCCTCCTCCTCCTTCACCCCCTCTGCCGCTCCTCCCCCACCACCACTACACAACCTGTCAAATAACAACATCCACTAAAAATAGCACAGCCACATTACTCCAGGGGGACGACACACACACACACACACACACACACACACACACACACACACACACACTAACTCTCACTCATCCCTTCTCTCACGCAAACTCATTCACTAACTCACTCACTTTCACCACACACACACAGTCAATCGTGCATCAACTACATGAGACAAAGGACCGTGCGTGGTGGTAAACAGACAGACACGGTAGATCTGTACAGACGACAGAACACGTAGGGAGGAGGGGAGGAGGGGGAGGGGGGAGGAGAGGGACATGGGGGGGAGGGAGGAGGAGAGGGGAGGAGGAGGGGAGGGGGGAGGGAGGGGCAATTGAAAGCAAAAGGGAAGGGTGATAGTAAAGGAGGGAAGGGGAGGGAGGCAGGAAAGGGATGATGAAAGAAAGGCAATGTAAGGGAAGGGAAAGCAAGGGAAGGAATGAATGGAGTGAAGGGAATGGAAGGGAAAGGAAGGAAGGGAAGGGAATGGAAGGAAAGCAAGGGAATGGAAGGGAGGGAAAGGAAGGGAAAGGAAGGGAATGGAAGGGAAGGCAAGAAAACAGCGGGTGGCAGTGTGTGACAGCAAGCCAGCAACATACCTGCAATATTCAACAACACAACCCTGATTCACACACACACACACACACACACACACACACGTACAGACACACACACACACCTGGTCAACGTGTGAGGACGCCGTCACCTTATCAATACCAAGTGAGTGAGTGTGTGTGTGTGTGTGTGTTCCTGCCTGCCTTCCTTTCCTTAATGCTCTGATAGAAGTTTTACTGTCTGTCTGTTTCGCTCCAGTGATACGTGCTCCTCTGTCTCTAGTGATACGTGCTCCTCTGTCTCTAGTGATACGTGCTCCTCTCTCTAGTGATACGTGCTCCTCTCTCTCTCTGGTGATACGTGCCCCTCTCTCTCTCTCTAGTGATACGTGCCCCTCTCTCTCTCTAGTGATACGTGCCTCTCTCTCTCTCTAGTGATACGTGCCCTCTCTCTCTCTAGTGATACGTGCCCCTCTCTCTCTCTAGTGATACGTGCCCCTCTCTCTCTAGTGATACGTGCCCTCTCTCTCTCTAGTGATACGTGCCTCTCTCTCTAGTGATACGTGCCCCTCTCTCTCTCTCTCTAGTGATACGTGCCCCCCTCTCTCTCTAATGATACGTGCCCCTCTCTCTAGTGATACGTGCCCCTCCCTCTGTCTCTAGTGATACGTGCCCCTCTCTCTCTAGTGATACGTGCCCCTCTCTCTCTCTAGTGATACGTGGCCCACTCTCTCTCTAATGATACGTGCCCCTCTCTCTCTAGTGAAACGTGCGCCTCTCTGTCTCTAGTGATACGTGCCTCTCTCTCTCTCTCTCTAGTGATACGTGCCCCTCTCTCTCCAGTGATACGTGCTCCTCTCTGTCTCTAGTGATACGTGCCCCTCTCTCTCTCTAGTGATACGTGCCCCACTCTCTCTAGTGATACGTGCCCCGCTCTATCTCTCTAGTGATACGTGCTCTCTCTCTCTAGTCTGCTCTCAGTGCCCTCTCTCTCTAGTGATACGTGCCCCTCTCTCTCTCTAGTGATACGTGCCCCCCTCTTTCTCTCTAGTGATACGTGCCTCTCTCTCTCTAGTGATACGTGCCCCTCTCTCTAGTGATACGTGCCCCTCTCTCTCTATAGTGATACGTGCCCCTCTCTCTCTCTCTAGTGATACGTGCCCCCCTCTTTCTCTCTAGTGATACGTGCCTCTCTCTCTCTAGTGATACGTGCCCCTCTCTCTCTCTTGTGATACGTGCCCCTCTCTCTAGTGATACGTGACCCCCCCCTCAGTATATAATATAACAGGACCGGCCGTGTAGTGCCGTATATAACCTCTGGCCGTGGTTTAACATTGATGCTGTGGGAGGCTGGTGGTACAAGGCGTGTTCATTCACCTGGTTACCTGTGAGGGGTGGGGATGGGTGGGTCATTACATGTTATGGCTCCCCTCCCCCTACATACACAGGTAAAACGCACACAAGTAAATCGCGCACACACACAGGTAAAATGATAAGGTTATCTGGTGAAGCTCCTCCCCCTCTCCGTGTCCTCTGACGTCACGACCCCCTTCCTCACTCTGATATACACCTATCACTACTACCACCACTACAACCACAATTACCTCTACCACTACAACCACAACTAACTCTACTACTATTCCCCTTACTTCTGCTACTACAACCATCACCACTACTATCACCCTTATTACTACTACTACCACCATCACAACTACAACCACTCCTACCACCACTTTTGCTACTGCTACTACCACCATTATCACTACTGTCACCATTACTACTACCACCATCACACCTGCTACTACCACAATCATACCTACTACTACCACCATCACACCTACGTACGTACTACTACCACAATCATAACTACCAACATTACCACCGCAGCCACCACCAACCTCATTTACCACACACACACACACACACACACACACTTAAGGGATCTCATTTACAACCCAACCCCTTCACCTTGTTTACACCTCCATGGACCCAACTGTTTACATAGAGCACCTTGTTTACACCTCCATGGACCCAACTGTTTACATAGAGCACCTTGTTTACACCTCCATGGACCCAACTGTTTACATAGAGCAACTTGTTTACACCTCCATGGACCCAACTGTTTACATAGAGCACCTTGTTTACACCTCCATGGACCCAATTGTTTACATAGAGCACCTTGTTTACACCTCCATGGACCCAATTGTTTACATAGAGCACCTTGTTTACACCCATTTACAA
>CAUDMG010000336.1:522500-675000 GCA_958450375.1 Homarus gammarus
CAAGGGAGGGGGAGGAGGTTGTCAAGGGAGGGGGAGGAGGTTGTCAAGGGGGGGGGAGGAGGTTGTCAAGGGGGGAGGTTGACCACACATAATAATACCCACCATCTGTGACCACCACCTCCCTCTTCGCTCCCTCATTCTCATCGTCTGGTCCAGCATGCAAGAGTAATAACACACTGTCATAACAATAAAACAATAAACAAAACAAAAACCAAACAAATCAACAAAATAAGAAACCACCCAAACAAATAAAACCGGTAAGCAAAACAAAAACATTAGGAAACAAGCAAAAAAATAAGAAAAAATAATAATTGACCATGAAATACCTGGCATCTACCCCCCCCCCCCCCCCCACACACACAAACAACCACCAACTGGCAAACTCATCAAAACAAATATAATAACATAAACATTAATTGGCAACTACTGTACCCCTAAACAAACAATAACAAACATTTAATTGGTATTTGTCACCAGTATACGAGCACAAGAGACAACATATATACATAAGTAAAACAAAAATCAGAGTTGACAAACAAGTGAATAATAATAAAAAGTAAAAAAAATAATAATAATAATAATAATAATAATAATAAAAATAATAATAAAAAGTAAAAAAATAACAACAATAATAATAATAAGTGACTCCAAATATATAAAATAAGATAAATAATAACTATGTATACATATCAAGTGATGATACACACAGACATACAGTATACACACACACACAGACATACAGTATACACACACACAGACATACAGTATACACACACACAGACATACAGTATACACACACACAGACATACAGTATACACACACACAGACATACAGTATACACACACACACACAGACATACAGTATACACACACACACACAGACATACAGTATACACACACACACACAGACATACAGTATACACACACACAGACATACAGTATACACACACACAGACATACAGTATACACACACACAGGGCAGGGGTTTGTACTCACCTCTGGGTTTATCGTTTTCTGTAAAGAGAAAAACGGAAACACATTACTGACAACGCCAAGAAAAATAATAATAATACTAATAATAAAAAAATAATAAATAATAATAAAAATAAAAACAATAATAATAATAAAAGTAACAATAATAAAATAATCCAAAGAAAAACCATCAAATAATAGTAATAACAACAACAGTAATAATAATAGTAACAAGGAAAACAATTAAACACATACACAACAACAATACCAGGAAGGTCATTTACCAGCGGCACCAACAACAACCATTTATAGCGCAGTACAGTAATTAGTGTCACAATAAAACAGTAAACGATGATGATGGTGATGATGATGGTGGTGGTAGTGGTGATGATGGTGGTGGTGGTAGTGGTGATGATGATGGTGGTGGTAGTGGTGATGATGATGGTGGTGGTAGTGGTGATGATGATGATGATGGTGTAGGATATTACCATTATTATTACCAGAGAGAGAGAGAGAGAGACCACAGCAAAATACACCATAATTATCATGATTTTTTCAGACATATTTGGGACATTCACTCCCCCTCCATCCCCCATAAACTACCTCACTCCCCCTCCATCCCCCATAAACTACCTCACTCCCCCTCCATCCCCCATAAACTACCTCACTCCCCTCCATCCCCCATAAACTACCTCACTCCCCTCCATCCCCCATAAACTACCTCACTCCCCCTCCATCCCCCATACTACCTCACTCCCCCTCCACCCCCCTTAAACTACCTCACTCCCCCTCCATCCCCCATAAACTACCTCACTCCCCCTCCATCCCCCATAAACTACCTCACTCCCCCTCCATCCCCCATAAACTACCTCACTCCCCCTCCACCCCCCTTAAACTACCTCACTCCCCCTCCATCCCCCATAACTACCTCACTACCCCTCCATCCCCCATAAACTACCTCACTCCCCCTCCATCCCCCATAAACTACCTCACTCCCCCTCCATCCCCCTTAAACTACCTCACTCCCCCTCCATCCCCCATAAACTACCTCACTCCCCCTCCATCCCCCATAAACTACCTCACTCCCCCTCCATCCCCCATAAACTACCTCACTCCCCCTCCATCCCCATAACTCCTCACTCCCCCTCCCCCCCATAAACTACCTCACTCCCCCTCCATCCCCCCATAAACTACCTCACTCCCCCTCCATCCCCCATAAACTACCTCACTCCCCCTCCATCCCCCATAAACTACCTCACTCCCCCTCCATCCCCCATAAACTACCTCACTCCCCCTCCATCCCCCATAAACTACCTCACTCCCCCTCCATCCCCCATAAACTACCTCACTCCCCCTCCATCCCCCTTAAACTACCTCACTCCCCCTACACACCCCTTAAACTACCTCACTTCCCCTCCATCCCCCTTAAACTACCTCACTCCCCCTACACCCCCCTTAAACTACCTCACTCCCCCTCCACCCCCCTTAAACTACCTCACTCCCCCTCCATCCCCCTTAAACTACCTCACTCCCCCTCCATCCCCCATAAACTACCTCACTCCCCCTCCATCCCCCTTAAACTACCTCACTAACCCTCCCTCACCTAACCAATATAAACCACACCTTACAAAACTTAACCTAACCCAGCCCAACCAAACCCAACCTAACCCAACCTAACCCAACCCAACCCAACCTAACCCAACCCAACCTAACCTAACCCAACCCAACCCAACCCAACCTAACCCAACCCAACCCAACCTAACCCAACCGAACCTAACCGAACCTAACCCAACCTAACCTAACCTAACCCAACCTAACCTAACCTGACCCAACCCAGCCCGATCCAACCTAAACCAAATCTAACCTAACCCAACGCGATTAACCTTGCAACATTAGGGTTGTTTATTAATCAGGTGAAATAAGCTGGGGTGCCTAATCATCAGGTGAAATAAGCTGGGGTGCCTAATAAACAGGTGAAATAAGCTGGGGTGCCTAATCATCAGGTGAAATAAGCTGGGGTGCCTAATAAACAGGTGAAATAAGCTGGGGTGCCTAATCATTAGGTGAAATAAGCTGGGGTGCCTAATCATCAGGTGAAATAAGCTGGGGTGCCTAATAAACAGGTGAAATAAGCTGGGGTGCCTAACAAACAGGTGCAATAAGCTGGGGTGCCTAATCATCAGGTGAAATAAGCTGGGGTGTCTAATCTTTAGGTGATCCCCCCCCCATCTGCCCGCCTGTGCCTGTCAGCTTGGCGTGTTGACCTATGACAGGAGGGGCTGAGGGGAGGGGTGAAATGGGGTCAGGTCAAGGTCACTGGGGGAGGAGGAGGTCAGGCTTCCGCGCCGCCGTGGAGGATGACCTTGTGGGAGGGAGGGAGGGAGGGAGGGAGGGAGGGAGGGAGGGAGAGAGAGAGAGAGAGTTATAAATATATGAACCTGACACCCAATAGGAGGCATCTCTCTCTCTCTCTCTCTCTCTCTCTCTCTCTCTCTCTCTCTCGAGCATGGCGACAGCAGCCAGGGAGAGGAACTATTGATCACAGACGGCGAGCAGCAGTGGCCTCCCTCGCGTGGTGGTCTATACTACGCCTCTCTCTCTCTCTCTCTCTCTCTCTCTCTCTCTCTGTCAATATATTTACTTACTCCCAAACACTTTCCAATGTGCTTCCTCTTTTCATCTATCTCTAAATCTTTCACACTTCACCAATTAGAGAGAGAGAGAGAGAGAGAGAGAGAGAGAGAGAGAGAGAGAGAGAGAGAGAGAGAGAGAGAGACTACACGGAGCATGACACCAGCGCCACGACCTTGGGTGAGCCAAGAAGAATAAGAATAAGGAGGAGGAGGAGGAGGAGGAGGAGGAGGAGGAGGAAGGGGGTCGTCCATACAGCCAGACAATACCCATGATTCAGTCGATCAAACATGTGTGAGTGAGAACACGTGTAGGACCAGGGAACTCTCTCTCTCTCTCCACCTCCTCTTTTTATCCTTCCTCTTCTTTTAGTTCTTCTTCCTCCTCGTCCCTATCTTTTTTTCCCCTAGTATTCTCCCTCCCCCCCCCCTCCCCACCATCCTCCCCCTTCCCCCCCCCCCAGGAGAGAATAATCAGGTGGTGTCGCCAGAGGTAAGGCCAGGTGAGGGAGCCACGTATACACCCCCGTGTTTGAGGCTCCTGACGAAGGTGCTGACGAAGGACACGTGGTACCTACCTGGGGGAGGAACACGGGCCGAGTAAGCCAATCCCACTCCCTCCCTCCCTCTTCTGTGTAAGCCAATCCCACTCTCTCCTTCTCATCTGTATAGGTGAATCGTAAAACACTTAGGATGGAGGAAATGGAGGGGGAGAGAAGAGGGGGAGGGGGAGAGGGGGGAGAGGGAGGGGGAGAAGGGGAGGAAGAGCCAAGGCAAGTACAGTAATACGGTACCCGGCAGTGAGGGAGGAAGCAGGTGGTGGCAGTAGTAGTAGTAGTAGTGGTGGTGGTGGCAGTAGTAGTAGTGGTGGCGGTGGTAATGGTAATGGTGGTGGTGGTGGTGGCAGTGGTAATGGTGGTGGTGGTGGCAGTGGTAATGGTGGTGGTGGTGGCAGTGAACAGTGACAGCACCCTCAGTGTCAAGACCTGCCTCAATTACTCAGAATACGCAAACTGTACTCCCAGCCTTGCCGATGGTAGTAATGATGGTGGTGGTGGTGGTAATGGTGTTAGTGGTGGTGGTAATGGTGGTTGTGGTGTTAGTGGTAGTGGTGGTAGTGGCAGTGAAAGTGGTGTTAGTGGTAGTGGTGGTAGTGGCAGTGATAGTGGTGGTAGTGGCAGTGATAGTGGTGTTAGTGGCAGTGATAGTGGTGTTAGTGGCAGTGATAGTAGTGTTAGTGGCAGTGAAAGTGGTGTTAGTGGCAGTGATAGTGGTGTTAGTGGCAGTGATAGTGGTGTTAGTGGCAGTGATAGTGGTGTTAGTGGCAGTGATAGTGGTGTTAGTGGCAGTGATAGTGGTGGTAGTGACAGTGATGGTGGTGATAGTGGTGTTAGTGGCAGTGATAGTGGTGTTAGTGGCAGTGATAGTGGTGATAGTGGTGTTAGTGGCAGTGATAGTGGCAGTGATAGTGGTGTTAGTGGCAGTGATAGTGGTGTTAGTGGCAGTGATAGTGGCAGTGATAGTGGTGTTAGTGGCAGTGATAGTGGTGGTAGTGGCAGTGATAGTGGTGATAGTGGCAGTGATAGTGGTGTTAGTGGCAGTGATAGTGGTGTTAGTGGCAGTGATAGTGGTGTTAGTGGCAGTGATAGTGGTGGTAGTGGCAGTGATAGTGGTGTTAGTGGCAGTGATAGTGGTGATAGTGGAAGTGATAGTGGTGGTAGTGATAGTGGTGTTAGTGGCAGTGATAGTGGTGGTAGTGGCAGTGATAGTGGTGTTAGTGGCAGTGATAGTGGTGTTAGTGCCGACCTTCGCGGGCCGCCCCACTTGTGCGTGTCGAAGATCCTCGCACGACCCCACCCCCCCCTCCCCTCCCCACACACACATAAACACCTTCCACGGTGACAGTGACAAGAAGAAGAAGAACAACAAGAACAAGAAGAAGGAGGATGAGGAGGAGCTGCACGCCCTCACCTCCACCACCTTTCCTCACCGTCCGCTTTTGAGGGCGAGGAGAAACAGGAATCGAACCGGGACTACACAACAAAATGAGGCGAATATGTACTCTCTCTCTTTTACCCATCCCCCCCCCCCTCTCTCTCTCTCTCTCTCTCTCTCTTTTACCCCTTCCTCTCTCTCCTTTACCCCTCCTCTCTCTCTCTTTTACCCCCCTCAGTGACCCAAAGCCACTGACAGAAAGACCCAATAATCTGGAACTACAGTAAAATCAATAATCTGTCTGGTTACGAGAGAGAGAGAGAGAGAGAGAGAGAGAGAGAGAGAGAGAGAGAGAGAGAGAGAGAGAGAGAGAGAGAGAGAGAGAGAGAGAGTCAACATACCAAGGGTGGGTTTAAATGCGGTCAGTAATCCTCGTGCCCATTATACACTAAGATCGATATATAATTTGAGTCATAGGGAAGAGTCAGTTCAATAATGTAGGAGCCATAGTTATAGTCATTGTAATACTCCACCAATTATAGTACACTCTATAGCCATTACTCTGGCCTATAATAGACTAGAATGTGCAGAAAGGTCAATAATCAGTTATACTACACAGCATGGGAGATAATTCCAGTTATAGGAGACCATCAGATCAATACACCTGGGGAATTATACTAAATTATATGGAATTACACTAAATTATATGGACGGCAAGGTCAAGAAATCCTCAGGAAGGTCAATAATCTGAGTTAAAATGGACGGTTAGGTCAATAATCTGAGTTAGAATGGACGGTAAGGTCAATAATCTGAGTTACAATGGACGGTAAGGTCAATAATCTGAGTTACAATGGACGGTAAGGTCAATAATCTGAGTTACAATGGACGGTAAGGTCAATAATCTGAGTTACAATGGACGGTAAGGTCAATAATCTGAGTTACAATGGACGGTAAGGTCAATAATCTGAGTTACAATGGACGGTAAGGTCAATAATCTGAGTTACAATGGACGGTAAGGTCAATAATCTGAGTTACAATGGACGGTAAGGTCAATAATCTGAGTTAGAATGGACGGTAAGGTCAATAATCTGAGTTACAATGGACGGTAAGGTCAATAATCTGAGTTACAATGGACAGTAAGGTCAATAATCTGAGTTACAATGGACGGTAAGGTCAATAATCTGAGTTAGAATGGACGGTAAGGTCAATAATCTGAGTTACAATGGACGGTAAGGTCAATAATCTGAGTTACAATGGACGGTAAGGTCAATAATCTGAGTTACAATGGACGGTAAGGTCAATAATCTGAGTTACAATGGACGGTAAGGTCAATAATCTGAGTTACAATGGACGGTAAGGTCAATAATCTGAGTTACAATGGACGGTAAGGTCAATAATCTGAGTTAAAATGGACGGTAAGGTCAATAATCTGAGTTACAATGGACGGTAAGGTCAATAATCTGAGTTACAATGGACGGTAAGGTCAATAATCTGAGTTACAATGGACGGTAAGGTCAATAATCTGAGTTACAATGGACGGTAAGGTCAATAATCTGAGTTACAATGGACGGTAAGGTCAATAATCTGAGTTACAATGGACGGTAAGGTCAATAATCTGAGTTACAATGGACGGTAAGGTCAATAATCTGAGTTACAATGGACGGTAAGGTCAATAATCTGAGTTAGAATGGACGGTAAGGTCAATAATCTGAGTTAGAATGGACGGTAAGGTCAATAATCTGAGTTAGAATGGACGGTAAGGTCAATAATCTGAGTTAGAATGGACGGTAAGGTCAATAATCTGAGTTAGAATGGACGGTAAGGTCAATAATCTGAGTTACAATGGACAGTAAGGTCAATAATCTGAGTTACAATGGACAGTAAGGTCAATAATCTGAGTTACAATGGACGGTAAAGTCAATAATCTGAGTTAGAATAGACGGTAAGGTCAATAATCTGAGTTACAATGGACGGTAAGGTCAATAATCTGAGTTACAATGGACGGTAAGGTCAATAATCTGAGTTAAAACAGACAGGAGAGTGTGAGGTGAGACAAACGAGTGACCTTAGACAGAGGCAGCAAAGCCAAATGGTCAACTAATCCAGAACTTGGGTGAGAGAGAGAGAGAGAGAGAGAGAGAGAGAGAGAGAGAGAGAGAGAGAGAGAGAGAGAGAGAGAGAGAGAGAGACCACTAACTCAAGCCTCCCCCCCCCCCCCCACACGTCAGGTTGATGCTCCACTTACCGTCCTTTCCTGAAGCATGCGAAGAGGGAGACAAAAGAACAAGATTAATATACCTCTCCCTTCCTTCCTTCTCTCCTCCTTCCTTCTCTATCTTCCTTCCTCCTCCTTCCCATTAACTCTACACCTCCATTATCTAAATCCCATCAATAAAAAATGATCTAAATTATAATAGGCATAAAAAAAATGAATAACAATAAAAAATTAAAATAAAAACCACATCGAATTTTATATCTAATGAGAGATTTTTTTTAATATATACAGGCAAAAAAATTATAAAAACTTCCCCATAGGCAAAAAAAATTATTAAAAATTCCCCATAGGCAAAAAAATTATAAAAAATTCCCCATAGGCAAAAAAATTATAAAAAATTCCCCATAGGCAAAAATTTATCATACACCACACTATAAATAAATTAGCCACTTATATCTAATTAATGGCTACCTATAGGACTATTTACTCTATAATAACAACATATAGGCGACAGAAGCATCACCTATAGGGGGGAAAAAATGCTCTATAGGGGAAAATATATACTGGTGTTATATACAGTACAGCTGGTATAGAGCAGGCAGGGGGAAGCACAGGTGTTGTTACGGGGCAAGCACAGGTGTTGTTAGGGGGCAAGCACAGGTGTTGTTAGGGGGCAAGCACAGGTGTTGTTAGGGGCAAGCACAGGTGTTGTTAGGGGGCAAGCACAGGTGTTGTTAGGGGGCAAGCACAGGTGTTGTTAAGGGCAAGCACAGGTGTTGTTAAGGGCAAGCACAGGTGTTGTTAAGGGCAAGCACAGGTGTTGTTAAGGGGCAAGCACAGGTGTTGTTTACATTAGGTAGGCATGATTCAGGGGGCGTGTAAACTGTCTGTAGCAAGCAAGTCTCTCTCTCTCTCCAAGTGTACTAAGCAACATTTCATCTCTAACGATACGAGAGAGAGAGAGAGAGAGAGAGAGAGAGAGAGAGAGAGAGAGAGATGAGGTATGGTTGGGTGGGTGGGTTAGTGGGCGACAATATCACCTCAACGTCAATTCAACATTATGTTTTTTCACATATATTCGTTAGTTTTTTTGAGAAAATATTCGTAATAGAACATGTAGCTAAACACCTTACCCGCCCTCATGGTACCAAGTTTACGCTGAGACTCGACTTCAATTACGTTATCTAGCACGGCGACCTCTTTACTAGCGAGGGTGAAAGACGGTGATAATGGGGGGCTCTCTCTCTCTCTCTCTCTCTCTCTCTCTCTCTCTCTCTCTCTCTCAACTGCACACACGCACGCACACATACAGACATAAACTTAAATATAAACACTACACATAAACATGACACACACACATATATACATACATACATAAAGACAGACACAGACAGACAGACAGACAGACACATACTGGTTACGAAATAAACAAATAAAAAATAAAGATTCGCTAATAACATCCTCACACACACACGAGAGAGAGAGAGAGAGAGAGAGAGAGAGAGAGAGAGAGAGAGAGAGAGAGAGAGAGAGAGAGAGAGAGAGGATGCCAGCGATAAATTAGTCGGCGGTCTTATCTACGGCGGCAAAAGTGTCAAGTTGTCTAGGCGTTACACGAGAGAGAGAGAGAGAGAGAGAGAGAGAGAGAGAGAGAGAGAGAGAGAGAGAGAGAGCAGCGGCCGCGTGAGGTGTTGACACAGTGACGGCTCTACCCTCTCCCTCCCTCGCCTCTCTCCCTCCCTCACCTCTCCCTCCCTCCCTCCCTCACCTGACTTACCTCTGGTGTCTTTGGCCTTCCATGGGAACTGCCACCCCACGTCCTCTAGTGGAAGAAGGAACACCACCTTACCAGACAGACACACAGACAGACAGACACACACACAGACAGACACAGACAGACACAGACACACACAGACAGACAGACAGACAGACACACACACACGCACGCGCGCACACACACACACACAGACAGACACGATAATGACGCCATCACACCGTTCCTTGATTTAAATTAGCCTAACCTAACCTAACCCAACCAAAGACTAACCTAACCCAACATCAACCAATCCCAACCTAACCTAACCCAAACCCAACGTAACCAAACCTAACCATAACAATCAGGACCATTAGACCACCTTCCTCTATGCCTTCATCATCATCATTCTCTGTCTCCTCCTCTTCTCTCTCTCTCTCTCTCTCTTTCTCCTCCTTCACCCTTTCTTCTCCCTCCTCCTTCATTATCTGTCTCCTCCTCCCTGACTCTATCTTACTATCTGGAGGAGAGAGAGAGAGAGAGAGAGAGAGAGAGAGAGAGAGAGAGAGAGAGAGAGAGAGAGAGAGAGAGAGAGAGAGAGAGAGAGAGAGAGAGAGAGAGAGAGAGAGAGAGACCTTCCTAATTCCCCTACCCCTCTCTCTCTCTCTCTCCCCTGTACCGTCTCTTTACCCATTCTTCACCTGTCCTTCATTTAGCCACACTTCTATTTTCTTCTTCAGTCTACTATTTCCCTCTTTCGCCTCTTGTCATTCCTCTAATTCCTTGGTTATTTCCGCTTCCCTCTCTCTCAGCATGTCCCTTCCCACACACATACATACATACATACACACATATACATACCTACATACTTAAGCCTCATTATACTACGCTGTTATCATATCATCATCATTATTATACATCTACCACCACCGCTGCTATAACCACCACCACAACAACAACAACTACTACCAAAGACGTAACTCATTTAAATGCTAATTGTCCAGTTAGAAAACGCGCCTAAATACCCATAGTTGTTAACACACTTCACTGCACTGTATCAACTACCACCACGACCATCACAACAATCACCACAACTACCACGACCACCACAACAACTACTACTACTACTACTACTACTACTACTACTACCACCACCACAACAACTACTGCCACCACATACCACGAACACCACAACTACCACAACCACCACCACAACAACCACTACTACTATCACCACCACTACCACCACAACAACTACTGCCACCACATACCACGAACACCACAACAACTGCTTCCACCACCACAACAACTACGCACATTAACCACCACCACCACCACCACATTACTCAGCTCAGAAGCTTTTTGTGACAGCCTCTGTTTAGTTCACCCCCTCTCCCCGTCCTCCCTCCCTCACCCCCCCCCCCCCGTCCCATTCCTTTCTTCATCCCCCCTCCCCTGCCCTATCGCTTCACCCTCCCCCTACCCCCTATCCTCCCTCCCCTGCCCTAGCGCTTCACCGTCCACCCTCCCTCCCCTACCCCATCTCCCCCTTCCCTCCCCCCTTAGTCCAGTTATTGTGCCTTTTTACGTTTCACATTTCAGAATGGTTGATCATAGACGCTGGTTTAATGGTTTATACAGGTGACCCATTAAGGACAATGGTTTAAGCTCTTAACTCCCCAAGGACGATGGTTTAACTCTACAATCCTCCACTGGGGGGGTTAAACCATTCTGCTGCTGGGGTTAGGTTTAATCCGTCCATCATTCCCCCTAACTAGTGATAAAGTAAACCAGGTATTTACAGTGGCCGGAATAACAACGCCAGAGCAAGCCATCAACGGCGCCTGACGATCACCCACCCCCCCACCCCCGGTAATGACACGTCTATGGGCCGCTTCTTGTAGTACGTCAGACTAACGATCGCCAGGCATTCCTTCCGTCAGCAGTGGCAGTACTGCATGTGAGCAAAAAGTACTGAGCCAGAATGTATATATAGCCCTTCAGTACTGTATATATGGGACACCACGATCTCTCTCTCTCACCTCACCCATCTCTCTCTCTCTCTCACCTCACCTATCTTTCTCACCACCACAGTACCAAGAGCACACACATCCTTGACCACCGAAGGGTCAAGACGTACCTGGCGCTCCTCTCGGAGCAGCCAGGTCAACTGTTAAGTTGACCCATACCAACCCCCTCCCCTGAACCCTCCTCCCCACCGGAATATCAACAAGTTCTCGCCAGAAGTTACTATTTCATTTAGGAAAGGAACGGAACCTGTGTTAAACAGAGGTGAACAGTGGTGAACAGTGCTTAAGTCAGTGAGAACAACTCAACAGTAACAGTCGTACTCAAGTTGACCTTCACACAGTGAGGTCCCAGGTACCCAGTGATAACGGCCCGTGAGACCCAACAACAACCAGCGATGTGTTAATCCGTCTACAACAGGAAGGCCTGAGACCAAACCTCACTCATATAACACCATCTGTGAGGTAATTACTATACCACGCGAGGCCCCTCATAACACCATCTGTGAGGTAATTACTATGCCACGCGAGGCCCCTCATAACACCATCTGTGAGGGAATTATTACACCACGTGAGGTCCCTCATAACACCATCTGTGAGGTAATTACTACACCACGCGAGGCTCCTCATAACACCATCTGCGAGGGAATTACTACACCACGTCAGGTCCCTCATAACACCATCTGAGGGAACTACTACACCACGTGAGTTCCTCCTAACACCATCTGGGAGGGAGTTACTACACTAGGAGTTTGCTGTTCAACACCTACATTAATCTGTATGTTCCTTTACCTTTCTCTAATGAAGGCTTTTGTTAAACCACCAATGTATGTAATAAGTCATTTATGTCCAATGTATATTTTCAGCCTTCGGGCTGCAGAACTTTTTCAATAAACCGTTAATTATTATTATTATTATTAAGAGAGAGAGAGAGAGAGAGAGAGAGAGAGAGAGAGAGAGAGAGAGAGAGAGAGAGAGAGAGAGAGAGAGACGGCCACCACTCCCCACTTTCAACACGCTGCCGGGGAAAAAGTCGTCACACTTGTTCACACTAGACCGAGTAAACTGGTTATCACCCGATAAACAATGTGTTCTACCTTACCTGTCACACTTGGCCAGCTGTCACACTTGGCCAGCTGTCACACTTGGTCAGCTGTCACACTTGGTCAGCTGTCACACTTGGCCAGCTGTCACACTTGGCCAGCTGTCACACTTGGCCAGCTGTAACACTTGGCCAGCTGTCACACTTGGCCGGCTTTCACACACTTGGCCAGCTGTCACACCAGGTCACGTAAACCTACCGTACATACAAGTACGGGAAGAAAGTGGTGACCCCGTCTCTCTCTCTCTCTCTCTCTCTCTCTCTCTCTCTCTCTCTCTCTCTCTCTCTTGGCATGGGGACGTCTCCGTGAATAGCTTTGTCAGTAACCCTTGTCTCCTCTCCCCCTCTACTATTAACTGTCCCCCAAAAATGTTATATATATATAAAAAATAAATAAATGTAAAAAATAAACAAAAAATTAAAAATAATTAAATAAGAAATAATTGTAAAAGATAAACAAACAAAAAAGAATGTAAAAAAATAACACAAAATAAATGTACAAAAAATATAATAAAAAAATATCGTAAAAAAATGTAAAATAAAAAAATTAAAAAAATCTAAATATAAATAATGCTAAAATAACTGAAGAGTAATTGTAAAATATAAAAAATAAATAAAAATATATATAAATACACAGGTGTATACTATATCAGATTGAGTGAAGGTTCTCTACTCCCCTCACCCCAGTTTACTTCACCTTAAGAGTAATCACCCTAACGCTAACCTAACCTAACATAACGCTAACCAAAGCTAACGTAACACCAACGTTAACCTACCATAACGCTAACCTAACTAAAGCTAACGTAACACTAACCTTAACCTAGCCTCACCTAACAACGCTAACCTAACGCTAACCAAAGCTAACGTAACACTAACCTTAACCTAGCCTCACCTAACAACGCTAACCTAACGCTAACCAAAGCTAACGTAACACTAACCTTAACCAAGCCTCACCTAACAACGCTAACCTAACACTAACCAAAGCTAACGTAACACTAACCTTAACCAAGCCTCACCTAACAACGCTAACCTAACACTAACCAAAGCTAACGTAACACTAACCTTAACCTAGCCTCACCTAACAACGCTAACCTAACCTAGCACTAACCAAAGCTAAGGTAACACTAACGTTAACCTAACCTAACACTAGCGTTAACCTAACCTAACCTAGTCTAACGTAACACTAACCTAACCTTATTTACCCCAAATAGTGTTGGGTGGGTAATCTTCAGGTGAAATAAGCTTGAATGTCTACTCTTCAGGTGAAATAAGCTTGAATGTCTACTCTTCATGTGACATAAGCTTGGGTGGGTAATCATCAGGTGAAATAAGCTTGAATGTCTACTCTTCAGGTGATATAAGCTGGGGTGGTCTAATCTTCAGGTGACCAATCCAGCTGGCTGACACACTGATAAACCCGGAATTAATATCATATCAGTCGTAGTGATGTAACCCCCACCGATCAGCTGTCATTAGTGGTGTAATTTGACTGGTAACTATCAAGAGTGATTAGCCAGCAATGTGACCCGACTGATAAACCACGCTGACGGGACAACACCACTGGGCTGATAACTGGACACACACACACACCTCTAACATGGGGTGGGGTAAGGTGGGACGGGGTGGGGTAAGGTGGGACGGGGTGGGGTAGGGTGGGGTGGGGTAAGGTGGGGTGGGGTAAGGTGGGGCGGGGTGGGGTAAGGTGGGGCGGGATGGGGTGGGGTAAGGTGGGGCGGGATGGGGTGGGGTAAGGTGGGGCGGGATGGGGTGGGATAAGGTGGGACGGGGTAAGGTGGGACGGGGTGGGGTGGGACGGGGTGGGGTGGGACGGGGTGGGGTGGGGTAAGGTGGGACGGGGTGGGGTGGGGTACAAGTGGGGCGGGGTGGGGGTAAAGGTTGGATGGGGTGTGGTGGGGGGGGGGGGGGGTTAGGTAACGTCGTACAGGTGGGATGGGGTGGACACTGGGCTGAGTTAGAGGGGGGGGAGTGGGAGGGGGTGGGGGGGTGAGAGGGGAGGGGTGGGGGGGCGGGGTGGTAAGAGCTTAGTAGCGCCCGGATTAAAACACTCACACAGGCCCCTTGATAACCAGAGCCACCGTGGTCACCTGTACACACTGATCAATCCAACTCATGAGGTGAAACGCGGTTGACCTCCACACACACACACACCTTGCCACATCTCTCACACACATCCCTCTCTCTTACCTACCTCCCCTACCCTCCCTCTCCCTCTCACAAAACCCCTCCCCCTCTCATACGGCCATCCCCTTTCCCTCTCCCCCTCATCATCTTGTCATACTCATCCCTTCCCCTCGCCTAACCCCCTGTCATACTCACCTCCCCCCTCCCTTCTATCATACGGTGAACCCCTCCCCCCTTCCTCCCTGTCATACTCACCCCCTCCTTCCTCCCTGTCATACTCACCCCTTCCCCTCCCCTACCTCCTCCCCCCTCCCTTCTATCATACGGTCAACCCCTCTAGTAACATTTCCGCTGCTCCCAACATACCAACTCCCTCCCCCCCTCCCCCTCAACAACCGACACCACTAATGACCCTCCCCCCTCCCCCACTTCTGCGAACAAAACAAATAAACAAAGATCACCTGAAGATTAACCACCCTAATGCTTCTACCTGAAAGTACTAACCTAACCTAACCCACGTTAACTAATTCTGACCCACCCTAACCTAACCCACATTAACTAATTCTGACCCACCCTAACCTAACCCACATTAACTAATTCTGACCCACCCTAACCTAACCCACATTAACTAATCCTGACCCACCCTAACCTAACCCACATTAACTAATTCTGACCCACCCTAACCTAACCCACATTAACTAATTCTGACCCACCCTAACCTAACCTAACCCACGTTAACTAATTCTGACCCACCCTAACCTAACCTAACCCACATTAACTAATTCTGACCCACCCTAACCTAACCTAACCCACATTAATTCTGACCCACCCTAACCTAACCCACATTAACTAATCCTGACCCACCCTAACCTAACCCACATTAACTAATCCTGACCCACCCTAACCTAACCCACATTAGCTAATCCTGACCCACCCTAACCTAACCCACATTAGCTAATCCTGACCCACCCTAACCTAACCCACATTAACTAATCATGACCCACCCTAACCTACCACCTAACCCACATTAACTAATCCTAACCTACCCTAACGTGGGAGAGGGGGAGGAAGGGGGGGAGTCAATGGGGGAGAAGAGGGAGAGGTTAAGATGGGGAGAGGAATAAAGGGGGGAGGGTTAATGGGGGGAGGGTTAACGGGGGGAGGGTTAACGGGGGGAGGGTTAATGGGGGGAGGGTTAACGGGGGGAGGGTTAATGGGGGGAGGGTTAATGGGGGGAGGGTTAATGGGGGGAGGGTTAACGGGGGGAGGGTTAACGGGGGGGTTCAGATGACCGTCAAAAAATAAACATGTTTCCTGAAATCGTGTCAACATCCCTCATCTCGTCTCTTTCCATCTATGACTAAACAAATGAGAAACACACAAACACAACAGTGAAACACACACAACACTGAGAAACACATACACACACAACACTGAGACACACATACATACAACACTGAGAAACACACACACACAACAGTGAAACACACACAACACTGAGAAACACACACACACACAACACCGAAAACCATGCACAAAACAATACTGAGAAACACACAAAACACAACACAATACTGAGAAACAAACACACAACACAGAGACATATAAAACAGATAATAACAAAACATGAATGAGATTGGCCAAGCGAGGGGGTGACGAGGCAGCAGCCCCGATTGAGTGTGTGGGGGTCATGCAGTGGGCAATCCGAGTGAATAATTGTGTGTGTGTGTGTGTGTGTGTGTGTGTGTGTGTGTGAGTGAGTGAGTGAGTGTGAGTGAGTGAGTGTGAGTGAGTGAGCGTGTGTGTGTGAGTGAGTGTGAGTGAGTGAGCGTGTGTGAGAGTGAGTGAGTGAGCGTGTGTGAGAGTGAGCGTGTGTGTAGAGGGGGGGGGGGGGACACATGCAGTGGGCAGCTATAGTAAGTGCTGAGAGAGAGAGAGAGAGAGAGAGAGAGAGAGAGAGAGAGAGAGAGAGAGAGAGAGAGAGAGAGAGAGAGAGAGAGAGAGAGAGAGAGAGAGAGAGAGAGAGAGAGAGAGAGAGCAATAAACCAACCAACAGCCTTACCTCCCACGGCGTCCAGCATGCGGTAAAATCTGTACTCCAGGTGTAGCTGGGGAGCCTTGGCCTTGATCGGCTCCTGAAACACAGAACACAGACACAAGGTCAGTTCACCTTAACGACACCACACTACACTACACCCCACCACACTACACATACTACACTAGATAACATGACACTCTACTACACCCCACGACACTATACTACACATACTGCACTACACTAGATTACATGACACGATACTACACCTACACCCCACCTGTCATATCAATAATGTTTGCCTCAACCAAATACACGAGTCGGCCAACAACTAAGTCCACACACACACACACACGTACCCTTCAGTATATAGGTCAAATATAACGTGTTAAGTAAGAATATTGAATTGACTTTTTTTCTAAGTCTTTTGTTACTATGATGGTGTGGTGGGTTAATGGTGGGGGTGGGTTAATGGTGGGGGTGGGTTAATGGTGGGGGTGGGTTAATGGTGGAGGTGAGGTGGGTTAATGATGGGGGTGAGAAGGGTTAATGGTGGGGGAGAGGTGGGTTAATGGTGGGGGAGAGGTGGGTTAATGGTGGGAGTGAGAAGGGTTAATGGTGGGAGTGAGAAGGGTTAATGGTGGGGGTGGGTTAATGGTGGGGGTGGGTTAATGGTGGGGGTGGGTTAATGGTGGGGTGGGTTAATGGTGGGGATGGGTTGGGTTAATGGTGGGGATGGGGTAGGTTAATGGTGGAGGTGAGGTGGGTTAATGGTGGGGTCGGGTTAATGGTGGGGGTGGGTTAATGCAGCACCTTGGTGGGATGACCTTCCACCAAGGGTTGTCGACACACACACACACACACATTATACCTCACGTCAACTGACCTCTAAATAGTGCCTTTAAAAAATATACAAGTCATGTCAATTATGTATGTATGCCGCTCATTTTCCACCCCCTCCCCTCCACCAGCCTGTACCTCCCCTCCCCTAGCCTGTACCTCCCCTCCCCTCCCCTAGCCTGTACCTCCCCTCCCCCCACCAGCCTGTACCTCCCCTCCCCTCCCCTCCACCAGCCTGTACCTCCCCTCCCCCTCCACCAGCCTATACCTGCCCCACACACCAATGAACCTACACCGGCAACCTGCTACTTCGATAGACCTTCACCAGAGGAGTTAACACAGTATATTCCCCGGTGGACAAAACATCATACACATAGATTATATACAGTATCACACCGAGCGAGGCGTCATGAAGACACTGTTATGCCAGGAACACACACACACACACAGTATTGTAATCCGTACTGTGTGTGTGTGTGTGTCGCGGTGAATATTGCCAAGAATACCTCACTGATACATCCCAGAGTCGTAAGCGGCGTCAAGCCAAGCACGAGGGACTTTTGTAAACACTCAGGGAGAGGACTCACTCACTGTGTTGTTACCGAGTACAGTTACCTAGCCCACCCCCCCCCCCCCCCCAAAGACTGGAGGCATTAGAGAATAGAAAGTGGCGAGGCGAGAACAAGGTGGGGGAGGGGGGAAGTGGGAGGAGGGGGGTAGTGGGAGGAGGAGGAGGAGGGGTAGTGGGAGGAGGATGAGGGGTAGTGGGGGAGGAGGAGGAGGGGTAGTGGGGGGAGGAGGAGGAGGGGTAGTGGGGGAGGAGGAGGGGTAGTGGGATGGGTGGGGAGGGTGACAGTAGCATCTCTGTCTCACGGTAAACTCAGACTCCCATCACGCAATTTGTTGGTCACGTTTGGCAGAGGGATTTCCGCCTCCCTCAACACCTGCACCCCTTTCTCTCTCCCTCAACACCTGCACCCCTTTCTCTCTCCCTCAACACCTGCACCCCTTTCTCTCTCCCTCAACACCTGCACCCCTTTCTCTCTCCCTCAACACCTGCCTGCCTCTCTCCCTCAACAACTCCCTTCTTCACCACATCCCTCCCTCCCTTAATACCTACCTGCCTCCCTCCCCTCAACACCTGTGCCAGAAGCCTCCCAGTAATTTACCAAATCCAATTACCTTACATCACCTGGGCCGACACATACCGTCCAGCATAAATCCCCATCGCAGTGTAATCCCACATACCACGCGAGGATGAAAACGGACAATCAGAATATAAATAAATAAATTCAGAGTAATCCCGCATAAATCCTCATCAGTGTAGTCTAAAAAAAAAATAATAATTACAATCCCACAGCCAGAGAGAGAGAGAGAGAGAGAGAGAGAGAGAGAGAGAGAGAGAGAGAGAGAGAGAGAGAGAGAGAGAGAGAGAGAGAGAGAGAGAGATATGTACCGTACAACTCAACCTTAACTACAGTCCTCTGGCTACTGTGTGTGTTATGTTATTTTAACGTGGACAATCTAGTGCAATGGTTTCGTAATACAGTGCTGTACCTAAATGATAACAGTATACCGGAGTACCTCAATGATAACAGTATACCGGAGTACCTCAATGTATACTGTACTTCTTGTTGGAGGTGTTATAGTTTGCAGGTTATGTATATGTATACTTGTTATATGTGCTGGTGCTTAGTTATGTATATTTCCCTTTATCCCTTCTTTCCTTAACACCTACCACCCCCCTCCCTCAACCACCTGTGCCCCCCTCTCTCCCTCCCTCAACCACCTATCCCCCCCCCTCAACCACCTGTGCCCCCTCTCCCTTAATCACAATCAATCATCCAATGTATAACTGAATATTAATTAAAACAAAATCTACCAACTTAAAAGTAATTAATGTCATTAGTTTTTAAAATCCCAAATCCTAATTAAATGCTACGTTATTACCCTCACTAATGACCTGCACTCAACACGACCAACTACACTACGACACAAATTGGACACAACTTGAAATATTTTGACCCACGTGGACTAAATAAAGTCTTTGACGGTGGTTGAAAAAATTAAAATAAATTTATTGCTTTAGGAATTTTATATCTTGGTTGGGGTGGGGGGAGGGGGGTGGGGGGGAGGGGGGAACCTGGGCATCAAGTCCTCTCTATTTAAACCCTCAGTTGGCTGGCGAGCTTAGCCTTCCCTTCTCCACCCGTTAAATATTAATTAATTTTCTTATGTTATCACGGTGGATATGCTAATTTGCAGCTTAGTGAAAATAAATATTAGTTTTATTCACGTTCAATGTACACACACACACACAGACAGATAGACAGACACAGACAGATAGACAGAGAGACAGACACGTACACACACACACACAGACAGATAGATAGGCAGACAGACACGTACACACACACACAGACAGATAGATAGGCAGACAGACACGTACACATAGGCAGACACACACACACCTTTACAAAGCCCAGGTATAAACAATAGTAATCTATATCTCAAACAAACAAACATGGCCTCCATCTGATAACAGTAGAGATACAGGCAATTATTTCTTCATCATCGTCACCATCACCATCATCATCATCATCAACAACCATCATCATCATCATCACCACCACCACCACCACCACCATCATCACCACCACCACCATCATCACCACCACCACCACCATCACCACCACCACCACCACCACCACCATCATCACCATCAACATCATCACCACCATCATCATCATCATCATCATCATCACCACCATCATCATCATCACCATCATCATCACCACCATCATCACCACCATCATCATCATCATCATCACCATCATCATCACCATCATCATCACCACCATCATCATCACCACCATCATCATCATCATCATCATATCATCATCATCATCATACGCAGCAGATTACTGTTTACTTTCAATGCATCAAACAATAGAATTAACAACTCAACCGCATAATTGTTGTGACCCAAATACAAATTAATACAGGTGTACAAACTGTATATATATTACTACAGGTAAGGTATATATATTACTACAGGTAAGGTATATATATTACTACAGGTGAGGTATATATATTACTACAGGTGAGGTATATATATTACTACAGGTGAGGTATATATATTACTACAGGTGAGGTATATATATATTACTACAGGTGAGGTATATATATTACTACAGGTGAGGTATATATATATATATTACTACAGGTAAGTGAGGTTATATAAATTACTACAGGTAAGTGAGGTACAGAGATATAAATTATAATCTTTAACCCCTTCACTACAGGGACGCCATTTTAAATAACTTACAGTATTTTCCGAACGCCAAATGATGTTATTCAGGGGAGAGAGGCACACAAACACATGAGGTTACTGGTAATATGTCCTGACTACATCAAGGAGTCAAGCAGTCTCACTCCAGATTTTCCCAAGGCTTTGTTAAGAGAAGGTATAGATGGGTCGTGTGAGAGGAGAGGGAGGTGGGTCGCATTTATATATGTGACCTGTGGTGTAATGGTCGCCTCACAAGCGAGTGGACCCGGGGTTCGTTCCCCGGGCAGGGTGAAAATATGGGCAAGTTTCTTTATGCCATTTGCCTCTGGCCACAGCTTCTACACCTTAAACAAATGCACATTACATACATGCTTGTAGTGCATGAACCTTCACTGAATACTGTAAACTCATTAAATTACATGAAGACTCTCTCTTAAGTCAGACATAATCTAGAATCTTTGGGTTAGCTATTACAGAGAACAGAATTAGCCTTTGTTCCATTCCAATGTGGTGATGAAACTATGACCTGACCTTGTAAAAAATAAATAAATAAATACAGTAAATGAATATATGAATAAAAAAAAAACACTAGCTGACTATTGAAGAGATTAACAAGAGGATTTGAAGCATGTTTGTTGAGGTTTCTGCTTCATTTTGAATCACTGCTTTACAAAACTGAGGATGGCTAATTAACTCCAGGTATTACGACGGCCGGCGTACCTGAGCCGCTGTGTTCATCATTGTGTTAACTCCACCTAGGCCACGATGTAGTATTTTGCTTCAGTTTAAACTCAACATCTGTCAACATAACCCCCCCCTTAGGCTACAGTACCATAAAACACCAAACATACAGCTGGCAACACTCTCCACAACAACATCAAGTGGGTGTTATTTATCAACCTTCTGTAACAATGGCTTTGGTTATGGCACTGTGTGGTCGTTCTCAAGGTGGCATTACCAGTGCAGTATAATGAGGTTTTGTAAACTCTGGGCAAGGTGACCACCACACCCAAGCGCGCGTACACACACACACACACACACACACACACACACATATCCTCTTTCCTGGTGGTGTAGCCTACAAGACCATTCCTATCACGATGGCATTTATCCTCTCCCAAAAATATCCAAACACTCCATCTAGTCTTAAGGCATTCAGTAAAAAAAAAAAAAGAAAAAAGAAAATACAAATAAATTAATAAATACAAAAACTTCGCTGATATTACCTCGTTAAAAATGAAAACATTCCATCGCTGGTATTACCCCCCCCCCCAAAAAAATAAAAATAAATATAAAAAAGGCAGGAAAAACAACACTATGCACCTTGCTTTCCTATTATTACCTAAGAGAGTTTCCTTACACAGCGTTACACCAACAATAACAACATCCAGGTGTAGCATCAATCCCCAGTTCTCATGGGGTCTGGGTGGAGGGTTAGCGAGGGTGGGGAAATGAAGCATATTTATTGTTCGGAACGTTCGCTTATTATCTAAACCCTAACCCTAATCAACTTTAAACCCAACGCCATAACAAAAAATGTAATTAATAACAAACAAATTCTCTCTAGCCTAAAGTAATCCCTAATTTTATCCCGTGTTGTTCCTGTATCGCGTAAATAAACAAATAAATGGTCTCCATTGACGACGCACCCCGGGCAATCGGTAGCCTATAGGAGAGCTTTGGACGGACCGAGGGTAAAAATCTCAGGCAATTTTAGTCGTGTTTTTCAGTACCAGCGAATCGGTCTTGATGGATTTTCAGACTATCCTGCTAAATTCTCAAAGTCCAACTACATTTTCAAGTCTGAAGAGTCGCACTAAAATCACACAAAGTCCAAAGTGTCTCAACAAAATCTCAAAAGTCTGAGGTGCCCAAGTAAATTTTCAAGCCCAAGGCATCCCACCAAATACTGTACTCAAGTTCAAAGAGTCCCACTAAATTTTTCACGAGTCCTAGAGTCCCACAAAATCCCAAATAATATCCCAGGTGTCTCATAAAAATTCCTGAGTCTCAATTAAATTCTCAGGTGGTCCCATAGGTGTCCCAGAGGTGTCCCAACATTAAATAATCAAGGGTCCTTCACCATCTCACTATCAAGTCACTCTGCACGACAACGAAGGCAGTTCAGTAGATATTGATTTTACCAATAAAATAAAAAAAATAAAAAATAAATAATAAGAAAAAATTCCCACCGATTCTTTGTAAATAATAAAAAGTACGGCACAAGCCTCGGCCCTCAACTCTAATAGACGGTGTAATGGGTGGAGACGTTCCCAAACAGTTAGGTCAAAATAAGTGGAGATCGGAGGCCAACAGTCTCCTCGAATAAGCCCTGCCTCGACCATGCCCCACCTCACCTAAACTCCACCTACAATAGTCCAAGCCCCACCTCGACCTCGCCCCACCTCGACTACTTACCAAACACCATCCCATCTCTCCGCTGCACAGTGTCATCCATGTTGGTGGCACAGGGAGCGTCGACGTAACACAACATCCACCATCAGCCTCACACAGTTTGTACGTCATGACCCCTTACAGTTAAGCAACGTTTGCTTTAGTTAGGCCCTCAATCAGGGTTCGAGTTAGTCATGTGATACAGTATAGGAATCCATTTACAGTTTCCTTTCTTAGTTACAATACATTCCCCACTTTGTAATGTGCACTGTATTGTGTTTAATAAGCTTGTATTATGTGTGTAATTACTGCATTATTGTATTTTGGGTGCTGTGATTAGGTGAGCAATTACTGTATTCTTTACACCCGAGATATCAGGAGTTATTATAAGTGAATAATGTAAGTAGCATTAAGTACTGTTCATTACTACTTTATCCTTACTGTAAGTGTGAATTATAACTATTCAGCCACATTTTATTTAAGGGTATCATACTGTAAAACGTTTATGGTTCAGGATAATATTTGATGTGATTAGCGGAGTCTTTTCCTGCCTCAGTGGTTTACTCAATCACCGCCCGTCATCGTCCAGTCATCCGATCATTCTTACTCACGGCTTCATCACCTTCTTAATAACTTGAGCCTTACTTTAGGTATAAGCACTGAGTATTTACCCAAGTTCTCTCTCTTAGGGATTTATTTCTTATTAATGAGTCTTGTTAATGTTTCATGTGTTGGTTTTGCTCTTTGCTGAAGCCTCCATACAACGGACTATTATCTCTACAGTATAGTCTGCATTTACGCGGTCAATTGAACCCGTGGAGGTCCGCGTAAAACGAGAAACGCGTAAACGACATAACAGAACATATGGGATTAATTGAAATAGAGACAGGGTCGACCCCCAAACTACACTTTTTCCGACACAATAGTACGTTGTAGTAAAAATAACATCTTAACTTTATGATGGCATGCACACACAATTAATATTTAATATTTAAGAGAAATATCAATAATATTAGGTTTTTTAACACTTACGTTTGTAGAAAAGATGGCTGGACACACGGGGATCGGGGGTCGGTTCCGAGGCAGAGGGCAGATTATTGGCCCTCACCTGTATCACTTGTATCACTATCCACCACAGAGGCTTGCAGGGCCTCTTTGTCAAACCCCTCAAAGTTCATATCCTCACTATCACTGACTTGGGCTGGCTGTGGTGGGTGAAGAACTCGGTAATGTTTTGATGACTGGGCGACCTTGTGCGCACCCTGCCCACGCTGCTTCCCGCGTAAATGACCAAATTTACCAAGTAATTAAAGCATTTACATTCTGGCAAGGCACCGCGTAAATGACCAAACGCGTAAACAAAATCCGCATAAATGCAGATTATACTGTATATAGTTTGTTATATTGGGGGTTTCACATCTCACGAACCCTTGATATATAGTCTGTTAAATAAAAGGTTTCACTATAATTAAATTCTAAGATACAGTGTGTGTCTCTCTCAATAGCAGCTGTGTGTGTGTGTCCTGTGGTAAATAGTGTGGTGAGATGATCATGCAGGGCGAGGACGTGAAATTGGGTTGAGTTTCAGACGTGACCTAGCTAAATAACTACTACAGTAACTACCTAACTTTAAGAGGGCATATAAAATGAACCCATAAGGAACGTGTGATTACAATATGTACTTTAAACCCATACCAAGTGACGTGGCCTTGGGCATTTGGATTAAAAAAGTATTCCTGAAAAGGCTAAAGTTTCTCAATGCCCACCACAGCTAATAACCCCCCCCCCCCCAAGGTTCGCCACAGCACACCATCCCCTCAACAGTTTCAACGACCACTATCGCCTACTGATCTAACCCAACCAAAAATTCCCCCAAGAGACCCAGCAAGCACCTAACGGTTCAGATGATCATCGGATGGGCCGAGACTATGACACTCCCACTAAAATAACGCAATCACAAGGTCACATTAAGGACTCCCACTAAAATAACGCAATCAGTAGGTCACATTAAGGACTCCCACTAAAATAACGCAATCACAAGGTCACACTAAGGCTACACACTGACCTGCATCTATTTAAACATTTATTTATACAACACTGGGTCTACTTAACATTTATATATACAAAGTGTCTTCCATATTCCTCGGCAAAATGTCCAATTGACACAGACGAGAGATTAAGACGTCCTTAGCAACAATGTCCCCTAGCCTAGCAACAACGTCCCCTAGCCTAGCAACAACGTCCCCTAGCCTAGCAACAATGTACTTTGACGACAGTGTATCTTTACCAACCTCAGAAAGTGTACTGTACTCAAACAATAATACAGTACAGTACCTGCACATTACACCCCAACAAGACCTCCATATAACGAACTTCTCTCTGCATATAATCCGTTACATGGGGGGGGTTTCGCATCTAACGGACCCTCGTTATAACGGACTTTCATAATCTATATACAGTACAGTAGTTCATTAGACGGAGGTTTCACATCTAACAGACCCTCGATAAAATGAACTTTCCTCTCCACATTATCCATTAATTAGAACATTTCACTGTAAAATGAAAAAAATAATATTAACAAATTAACAACAATAACAAATAAAAGCCAAGCCCCATGAGTTATATATTTAAAAAAGATCACTCTGTATTAAATAGCTCTATCGAATAAACAACTTACACCCTCACCAGAATATAAAGTGAGATTAAGTAACGATAGCCATTAGAAAAATTCCAAAAACAATACAGCATTCGCAAGCCTTCCGACCCGACACACAAGATGCCAGTTTTATGACATATGTATGACACTTCATGAACAAAAATTGACCTCCACATGTGCTCCGTCATTAGAACTATTTTGGAGGCTTGGTGTTAAAATAGGCTCGGACAATTCACGGTCACCCTCTTTATCTTCCATCATGGTAAAACTTACAGTAATAATCAACTTCAAAATTTAAATGCAATACCATAATAAAAATATATAATAATAATAATAAACATCAACATTCAAACACATTCATCACTATTTCAACACATTCATCACCATTTCAACACATTCATCACCATTTCAACACATTCATCACCATTTCAACACATTCATCACCATTTCAACACATTCATCACCATTTCAACACATTCATCACCATTTCAACATACTCATAAAAACAAAAACACCGATGACTTACCAATTTGATGGCAACGTGCTCATTGTTGTACAAATTCTTTCCTGAAACGAGAAAAAAAATATATATGTCAATAATATAAACCAGAGAGATACATTAACACAACAACAGAGAAATGATACGAGCAGAGAATTTGAACGGGAAAAAATACGGAAAAAAAAACATCATATTCTCGGTAAAACTATTAGCTTACTTGTGTCATGTTAGCATTATCCACCCTTCTGCCTCCTCCCCCCAGATTATTTCACCTAATGATTAAATACCCTTATGCTACCTTGGGGTTAGGGTTGGGTTAGGTTAGGTTACAGTAGAATCGATTAGACTAGACTAGGTTAGGTGACATTAGATTAAGTTACCATAGATTAAATTTCAGTGTGGTTAATTATCAGGTTAATAAGATATCCAATTACCAACTGACCAAGATCACATCACAGAAACAACTACAGCTGGTCACACTGTAAGATAATAAGGATAACAAGCTCCAAACGAGGTCTTCTAGTTACAGGTTTTATCCAATAACGTAGCAGTATCATGTAGGTTAAAGATACAGTAAGCAGGATAGACACACACATACATGGCGAGTGAATAAGTGGGGGATAAACACTGATAAAGTAAAGAATTAAATTACAGTATGACATTTCCCACATCACATGAGGAACCAGAGACACAAACTAGAAACAATCTGGACTGGGATAATGGAAGTTTTGTAGAGAGGAAGAGAAGCCATAATAATTCTCCTCTCTGTTGCTACAAAGGTCAATGTAGAGTAATACTGTACTGTAGGTGTATAATAGAAGGTAAACTGTGTGGTGCTGCTCCTAACAGGGCCGGGAAATGCTGCTGGACCAGTACAGTACGGTGCCCAAGGTCACCCAGGAAACCAAAACCCTCGGTGCAGGCTCCTCTGGTTAACATATCCAACCTGGTACCTGAGGCTTTACACATATGAGAGACTGAACATACAATGGTCTCCACACCAAATGGCTGAATATTGTTCCTTCTCATATCTAAGGCTTTAGGAATATAAAAGACTGACCATACAATGACCTTCACCAAATGACTGTATAGTGTTCCCATGTATTATCAGTGGCAAAAGCCCTAAGTTCTATACTACAGTACTGCACTGTCTTCTTCTCCCAACACTACAAGTCTTTCAAAACACAGGAAGCCCAAGAGACCCAAGCCCAAATTCTCCCAAGTTCCCAACATGGAGAAAGTGGTCACTCAATGGAAGACTAACCTTCAAGGTCAACCTTACCACTGTCCTCCCTCCTACCTACCTACGTTTACCTTTACCTTAAACAAGCAGTCAACTTGGTACATGTAAATAATATTGGAAGATGACCTTACCAGCTCTATGTGGCTTCCTTCCTGGCTGAGAACCTTATCACTGTGGGTGACACACACAGAGGGAGCATCTTAGATACAAGGAAATGAGACAAACCCAAACCATTCTCACACTGAAACGGCACAACCAATAAATTGGACAAGGGAGACAGAGACCACTTATATTCTTCCTTGATATGACAATACTGTGCGGTACAGCTTAGCAAATAGACAGTGTAACAACCTCTACAAAGGCCACTACTTTATAAGGAAATACGACTCCCCAACTATCACAGATCATGTCACAGCCTCCTGACATCAAAGCAGCAGTTGTGAGAGTCCCTAAAGTAACAACAAACTTCTTGCCTCAATAAGGAGTAAAGATCACAATGCAACAAGGAAATACTGTACCTCTCTATATTATATTGCATACTGTATCTCTATAATATATTGCATACTGTATCTCTATAATATATTGCATACTGTATCTCTATAATATATTGCATACTGTACATAAAGCAGTAAGTAACCAAACACCACATTCCCTAGCTAGCTAAACACAGGAAGATGGTGGGAAGCCTTGCCAAAATCCCTGAGGCCATATGAAAGCATCTCCAGTCTAACTAAACTGTAAGAAGGGACGACTATCTGAGCCTTGGATGGAAATAGGGTCAGAGCAAGACTCCATAACAACCCCAGTAACAGTGAGCACACACACACACACCTCTACAACCTGACCCTCATACTAAGGAAACAAAATATAAATGTGGGGGCAAACCAAAGACCCAATTCTGGTTATCATTTGGGCTAAACTGAAACATAACACACCAAGTACAGCACAGTATACAGTACAGGATTTGTCAATAATTAAATTTCTGAGAGATATAACCAGTACTGTAGTGTTCATAACCTACAAACAACCATAATATATGTAGTATGTAAGGTAGGTGACCTCAAACTATGAGTGAAACAAGTGGGATGCTTGTAGTGTCAAGGAGAACAGTGACAATTAAAAGTAAATAAACCATTCAGTCCAATTTCCCGTAAAAACCTTGAAGCTGCTCTAACATGAAGTGTACAGTCACACATGGTGAAACGGTAGGCCTAATTTTGGAAATACAGTACAGTAGAGGGACATTTCACAGCAACATTACAATGACAGCAGCATTCTCCGACACTATACAGAACAACCCAACTTAGTAGCTCAGCCATAAATCCCCAGTTCTCCATATCTGTGACCAGGCTCTTTACATCATAAATGTAGTCGGCAGATGACTAAAGTATACGTTCTCTGGACACTCGTTGTAGCTGGAGGCACAGCTTATGGACAAGATCAGTCAAATGTGGAACAGTTTGCACAATAGCTGAGCAGCTTCCCAGCCTTCACTGGCAGCTGGGGCTTCTCAGATCCCTTCTTGGGCAAGAATTGTCCTGGAGAGCTAACAAACTCAAGACTACCCAAGCTACCAAGTTTAGGGTTTGCTGGGCCCAAACTCAAGGGATCTGGTGGCATTACATGACTCATACTACACTGGTGCCAAGTTATCAAATTAAGTACAGACCCGACAAACTCTGATGTGTGGGAGGAAGGTACCAGCACTGTACCTGTAAACAGGGAATGTACAATAAGATTGTATATACAGGGGGTTATGAACGGGTTTCATTCCCGAGGATGTTCTTAAGTCGGATTTGTATGTAAGTCAGAACACATGCTATGTGCATACCGTACTTACAGAACAATGTTTAAAATCCCACTACAGTATATTATAGCCTAAGTCCTAATATACATCTAAAATCACTTAATACAAGACAAAATAAGAAATAGAATGACAATATACAGTAAATGAAAGTAAAAAAATAAGTCATCAGGTTAATAAAATACAGTAAATTTCAAGTTTAACCCCGTTCATATCGGCAGGTATTCACAAGTCGGGGACCCCTCTACTATGCAATACTGTATACAATATTGCTTGTTCCAGATTTATAAAATAAAATTCTCTCATTCCTGGAGGTGAAAAAAAAGAATGAAAGAAGGGAAGAAAGAAAGGAGAGAGAGAGGAAAAAAAAAAAAAAAAGCACATCACGGGAAAATTAGAGCAATTCCAAGGAAGGTGTACAAGCATCAACACCCCACATTAAGAGTTCTGAATGAGAGCAATAAGAAGTGCAGTAAAGTACTCTCACAGTCTGCAATATTCTGGATACATATCCATCAAGGTTTAGAATGAAACAATCTTGCCTACCACAGTCCCCTTATCACTATGAGAAAATATCAGTTCGAAGCACACGACGATAAAGCAAAATGTGAATACAATACGTAAAAACACACTCATGGTTCTGAAGACCGACCTTGGAGGTACCTTAACAACAAACAACGTTCCAGAGTTATATATACAGAACCTGTAATGAATAAACTCAGGTGGTGGGACAAAAGAAAAGACAATAGCACATTCATCCAGTCATTATTACCAGGGAACCCAAAGCATCTCAGGGACTTCTGTATCACACTCACACCTGGTATCTGATAAGAGTCGTTTACAACCCACCACTCACAGATGGCACCACACTCGTTACACCCCATCTGGGATATTAATCGAGTTCTGCCACGGACGACGCAAAATAATGGTATCCAATGGCAATACCGTAAACTTGAAATCTCCTTCCGTCATTCTCGTCTAGTCTTCAAGCTGTAACACATTTTATTCCCGGTATATTAAAATAAGGTTTACCGTACCTCTGTGTCAATCAGGGGAGAGAATACATACAGTGTGCCATCTCCATATACTACAGTAGGAAAAACAATGGTGACTTTCCTGTATTAAAAGCTCACCCAATATCTTTTATGTCTATGTTATGGTCTAGGACTCTGGGTATATATTTTTGTGGATCATAAAGCTAAAAGGGTTTTTTATTTAAGCTTTCATGTGTTTCTATGCACAGTAACTATGTAATTTGCTCAATTTTGTGGGCAATAAACTTACCTTTCAATCTATAAATCAACCTATCTATGCTTCTACTCTAGCTCTCTGCATGCCCCCTATAACCTTCCTGTAGACGTAGGAGCCCCAGGTGTCTAATATTATTTTCTGGCCTCCACCTTCAAAATAAAGTGCCTGGACCACAGATGAATGCATTATATAAGTCCCATAATGATGCAAAAGTATAATGCTTCTGGTATACTATAATACATACAGTATACTTTAGTGCCTCCCAAGTCTGGTCATTAATGGACAAGATGGAAGCAGAGATCTTAACCCCTTGAGTGAGATGACTTACCCCCCTTGCAATTACCTCACAATGTGGGTGACAGTTCCAGCAATCGAAATAATTCAAGATGATTATTAATGGCCTACGTGAGTTATATTTAACACTACAGTAGTTGAAAGCTTGAAAGGACTCAAAGTATATTTCCCTGTGTCTATGAACCAAGATGTACGGGATTAGTTATATACTGTACACACCGGGAGATGTTATGTCAGAGCACACGGCAATAGTTCCCCGGTGAAACAAGACAGACAGACAGAGCACTATGAGAAAAGGTCACCAACCTTAACTGAATCAATATCAGCACAATATCCAACTGAAACTACATCCACACTGGAATGCAACACTACTACAGCTCAGCCACTCACTACATGCCTTAACATCACCCTAAAACACAACCATTCAAATCCTATAGTACTGAAAATGGTCATAAAACATACATTATGGTCCAGCCTTCCTTCTTATTGTTTGCTAGCATATATATATACAGTATAATACAAATATTCACAAATGGGGTCTTTTAATTTCTTTTACCTTCAAATTTATGCAATTTCTGAGAATAAATGAATAAATGATAATGAATACTGTACTATTTTACCGCCACAACAGCTAAGGTTATATGGCACTGGAGATAATTACTAACGGCAAAAGTTTAAACTGAAATCAATATGACGGAAAAGTTGAGAATGAGAGGTCAATATTTTCTAAGTACTGTACGTAGACCCTGGATTCAATATCATGTCAGCTTATGGTGATTCATTACCTTTGTGCAGTTAAAACACCAGGCAGCTATATACCCCGTACTACAAAATATTTACTAAGTATAATTCAACACTGTTTGCATAATAATAATCAACTCTTATCCATAAAGTCATTGACAAACTGTGCAAAATTTTTTTACAACAAACACTTAAATTAGACAGTATACAAGTACAGTACAAATATATACAGTACACTTCAGTTAGGAGTTTTCCATAGCTACGACATTCATCTACGCTGTATACAGTAATATAAGATAATTCAAAGGTTACGGTACAGGATATGTGTACCAAGTGATATATATATAGTTACATATTTCATCTTGCATCAATCAGGTCTGTTTTATGTCACAAACCTTCATAAATGTAAGTAAAATATATAATTATTGTACTGTATGTGATAAAACGTTTTCATGTGAGGTTGTCGATAACTGCATCCTACTAACAGTTGATAAATTAACTACCTAGGAGACACACAGGGTTAAAGACTGTACTGTACACACACTTGTATCCAGCACCGTACTGTATACAACTTGTTAGGTGATCACCTGGTTAAGTTCAGTCGGGTTGGTTTCTGTCGCCTACTGTCATAAATCATTAGATAACACATGAAGATTACCCCCCCCTGGTTTATCTCACCTTAAAGACAACCTAACCTAACCCTTCCATTATCAAGTGACATAAGCATGGGGGGGGCTAATCTTCATGTGATCCTCATTTAGTGCCAGAGCCTCAGGGAGTCATTAACAGACCTCAGTAACAGGATAAACTAACCCAAACTGATCTGTACTGAAGGCTACATCATGTACAGTGCAGCTGCTCCTCGACCTATGACGGGGTTAGGGACCCAAATCCAGGTCGTAAGTCAAATTGGTCGTAAGTCGAAAATGCTTAAATAATACATATAAAATCTAAAATGGGTGTCTCTCTTTTTCTTCCCAGCACCACGAAACTCTCACTTTTAAGCTTGCCAGCCATTTTAAAGTGAATTACAAACGAAAATTTTGTCTGTGTACTGACGCTGGGACTCAAAAATACGTAATTTGGCACAATTTTGGTACAACTGAGGCGGTTGTATGTCAGTGAGGAGCTGTACTGTATTCGTGATGATGCTCTGTTATATACAAGTTCCCTGACCTCTTTTTTGTTAATCAGATAGATGTTTATTTTTATTTTTCATAATATTATCTATGTATAGTAACTACTGTACAAGTCTTCCTCTACCTAATGATCGATGTCTTCATTGGTGGTGCTCAGCCTTAAACAGTGGCTATGGATTTCCTACACCACACCCGTATGCACAAAAGTAGAATGCCCGGAACATCGTGGCTGCCATCCCTACAGCCAACTACCACTGATGATGGCCGCTGTGTGAGGGAAAATAATGCTTACGCCACATAGGAACGATTCAAGTGACAACATTTCCCAATACGTCTTCCCTTTAATAAATTCAGTGAAGGAATAGGTTATGTTTGCTAACCTTTGTGCCTTTTCTACCGTACATCATTATATATGGGTGGCCTATCAAAAATCCGGCAACCTCGGGACCTGAGGAGTGCCGGATTTTCGAAAATGCCGGAAAACTGATGGTTATATTTGCTGTATAGGGTAAGTTTAACAGAAAATGACTACCTGTACAGTCCTTTAAACAAATTAAATTAAACACTTAAGTTAGGATAATATAATTGACATTGCTGGATTCCTTGCCAATCAAAGTACCCCAACTTGCCTCCCCCCTTCTTCCAACCGCGCCAGATGGTCTGTCGGTCCCAACCCTCCCCCCCCCACCCCCCACCTTCCATCCCTACCAGAGAAATGTTGGGTGAAAAAACTAATTTTAACTTTCAGTAATAAATAATACCTCAAACTAAAGTTAGGATTATATAATTGACATTGCTGGATTCCTTGTAAGACCAGGAATATTTTGAATATAAATGTCATATATTTTGCACAAAAGATAACATATTTATTCAGAGTAAACATTATATCTAAAATGTGTATGTCTAATGCAAAATGTATGATGTTTATATTCAAAATGATCATCAAATTGTAAGAATTCCAGCAAAGTAAATTATATTCTGGCCGGGTAATTTGCATGAATTTTATGAGCTAAAACAAATATCTTCAGTTAATAAAAAAAAAAAAATATTCTTCGCACCGTGCCAGACGGTCCCTCCCTACCAGATAAATGTGTGGGAAAACCAGACTATTTACCTTTTTAGTAATAAATAATACCTCAGACTGAAGTTAGGATGATATAATTGACATTGCTGGATTCCTTGTAAGACCAGGAATATTTTGAATATAAATGTCATATATTTTGCACAAAAGATAACATACAGGTAGTCGTCGACTTACGACCGAGATAGGTTACGGCCAACCGGTCGTAAGTTGATCTGGTCGTAAGTCGGCCTATGTTATAATTACCTTACGTATATTATAATGTGTAATCATCTTTAAGTCATATTTTATCAACATTTTCTCTGTTCATTATTGTTACGGTCGTCAGGTTTAAGTAAATCACTGCATATTACAGTACAATTGGTTTATTATTTACACAACATACAAAAAAGAAAAAATACAGGTGCAAAACATATAAAACATTTTAAACATACTGTACAAACATACAAAAAACATCTTATTGGCCGCTGGTGCTTGGCTGTGGATCGTCGGGGTCGTCAGCTGGGGCAGCCTTTGGGGTAGCCGGAGGAGTTGTTTTTTTCATGAACATGGTGAGCTTTGTCTGAATTGTTCGTTTCTTCTTCTCCTCGTAAATTTCTTGATATGGACGAAACGAATTGCGTGCCATCCGCTCAATCCTTGCAAATCGTTCAATGTTTGGGTCCATTCCTTCAAAATGGGCAAGAAGTTTATTTAGTAGAGATAAACCTTCTGATAATCCCTTAGTGGTGAACGTCCTTTGTGGCTCCTCCTCCTCTTCGTTATCCGCTGCTTCTCTCCTTTCCTCTTCTGCTACATTTTCTTCCGCCAATTCGATTAGCTCTTCATTTGTAAGTTCCTCTGATTCTTGGTCTAGCAACTCCTCAACATCTTCCACTTCACATTCCAAAGAAAGATCTTTTGCCAGTTTTACTATTTTTTCCCGAATAACTTCAAGCTCATTTTCACTGTCAAATCCTGCAAAAGTATGAACATAGCGCTTAACACACTGTTTCCAGATGCCATTCATGCACTTCTCCGTCACAGCCTCCCAGGCGTTTGCCAGATTCTTGATACCCATAAGAATGTTGTACTGTTTCCAAAAGTCACGCAACGATAGTTCTGGGTCGGCATCTATAGCGGCTATGGCTTGGGCAAAGGTGGTTCGGAGATAGATAGCCTTGAAAGTAGCAATTGAACCTTGGTCCATAGGCTGCAATATTGAAGTCGTGTTTGGCGGCATAAAAATCACTTTCACGTCCGGATGAATATCTGATAGATGAGGTGGATGTCCAGGCGCATTGTCCAGTAGCAATAAAATCTTGAAAGGAATTTCTTTCGTCACACAATATTCACGAGCTTGAGGAATAAAACAATTTACAAACCAGTCTTCAAACAGTGCCTGTGTCATCCATGCTTTACGGTTAGACCGAAAGTAAACGGGCAGCGTGTGCTTGTTTACATTTTTCAACGCCCGCGGGTTTTCTGAATGGAAGATTAGGAAAGGTTTCAGCTTAAACCCCGCGATGTTCCCGCCAAGCAGCAGAGTAAGCCTATCCTTAAATGCTTTAAATCCAGACATGCTTTTGGCTTCTTTTTGGATGTAAGTGCGTTCTGGCATCCGTTTCCAATACAATCCCGTTTCATCCACATTAAATATCTGCTCTGCTAGATATCCCTCATCCGTAATCAATTCATCCAGATTGTCAACAAACTTGCGTGCTCCTTCCTCGTCTGCACTCGCTGCTTCCCCAGTCACTCGAACATTATGAAATTGAAATCTTTTCTTGAATCTCTTGAACCAGCCAGTACTTGCTGCAAATTCTTGACTGTAGTCTTCTCCGGCGCGCTCCTTCAAAGTCTGAAATAGACTTCTAGCCTTCGTCTGCACAGTAAAAAGGCTTAACGGTGTCCGTTTCTGGATCTGATCTTCCATCCACATGTAAAGTAATTTCTCCATTTCGTGGAGAGGCCCAGTCCGTTGCTTCGTTATAACTGTCGCTTGCATGGGTGCAGAACCTTTCACAGCTTCACGAATCCTTTCTTTATCCTTCAAAATCGTCGACACAGTAGAGTGTGATAGCTTCAGATCACGTGCAATCTCATTCACTTTCTTACCCCCTTCGTGCTGTTTAATCACCATCATTTTAGTGTTTAAATCAATGGCCTTTCTTTGCTTCTTGGCAGGTTGAGGAGTAGATGAAGACAGTTTCCTCTTGGTAGACATCTTGGGGGGGGGTGGTGGTTCAAGAAAGATTTCCGAGACAAAAGAAAGGCACGAGGCAAACAGACACGGAGGGAAGTGTGCTGTACCAGCGAGCGTGTTTGTAATTGAGCGCGGGGATGCGCGCGGCTCCAGCTCCCGGCAGCGTGAGGAGGCTGGGGCCAAAACTGTCGTACCGCCGGTCGTAAAGTCGAACGGACGTAAATCGCATAGGTCGTAAGTCGACGACTACCTGTATTTACTCAGAGTAAACATTATATCTAAAATTTGTATGTCTAATGCAAAATGTATGATGTTTATATTCAAAATGATCATCAAATTGTAAGAATTCCAGCAAAGTAAATTATATTCTGGCCGGGTAATTTGCATGAATTTTATGAGCTAAAACAAATATCTTCAGTTAATAAAAAAAAAAAAATATTCTTCGCACCGTGCCAGACGGTCCCTCCCTACCAGATAAATGTGTGGGAAAACCAGACTATTTACCTTTTTAGTAATAAATAATACCTCAGACTGAAGTTAGGATGATATAATTGACATTGCTGGATTCCTTGTAAGACCAGGAATATTTTGAATATAAATGTCATATATTTTGCACAAAAGATAACATATTTACTCAGAGTAAACATTATATCTAAAATTTGTATGTCTAATGCAAAATCTATGATGTTTATATTCAAAATGATCATCAAATTGTAAGAATTCCAGCAATGTAAATTATATTCTGGCCGGGTAATTTGTATGAATTTTATGAGCTAAAACATATATCTTCATTAAATAAACAAAGAAATATTTGAAAATGCGCTCCGAAATCCATGCCGGAAAACTGAAGGTTCCGGTTTATCGGTTGCCGGATTTTTGATAGGCCACCTGTATTCTTTTTGTGTTCTTTCGTAATTCCTCCTGTTGTTTATTGTTATCTCAAGGTGTTTTATTGTGCCTGAGATGTTATATTGCTTGGTGGGGGGGGGGGGGGGGGGGAGAATGCTTTCTACTGATTTTATGATGCTGTTGCCTGCCTCTCCCCCTCTAACTACCGAGTGGTCCAACAACAGTGTAAGATAAGATAATGTACTGTACCTTTTCCCAGAACATTACCAGCACCTCCCTTATCTCTCACCTACAGGTGGTTTTCTACTGGTTTTGGTATTTCCATTTTTTTAGCAGTAAGGTGAATGTGTTAGGTGCCGGCCACACCGCCTCCTGGGGTATGGTACTAAAGGTTTAGCATTCAGTCCGTTCAACGACTCGGTAGTATCTACAATTCCATTAATGAGGGTCACTGTTAAGAGGTGGTGGTCATACTAAGCAACTGGTTAGTGGTTACTTCATAAAAAAGTCCTTCATAACAGCAGGAAGACTATGAGTTTACCTGAAACCCTCTGAAGAAGTGTTAAACAGTAAGACCTACAGCAAGCATTGCCATACTGTACCTTGTTAAACCAATGATCAGTAGAACCCAGAGATATAAAGTTTGAAATACAGTACCATACAGTAGAGCATGTTATCAACAACAACTTCATCTTCTATAATACAATACTGTATTGCAAATTAACTAAATATATGTTTATCTATTGGTTTATTAACTTAAATTAGCTACGTATGGCATTTAATCATCGACAGTACTGTACAGGTACAGTATTTATTTTGATTTGATTTTCAATTACATTTCAGCTGACTTCAGAGATACCCTGTGCATCTTGCTAACAGCGAACACACTTGTTCAGAAGCCTGTTAACACTTGCCCTTTACCACAACAAAGCAGTTATCAGTAACATACCTGACCAAACTATAAGTGAAGGCCAGCATCATAACACATTACTGAGGTAACAACCACATTACAGTATACCTGTACAGTACTGTACTACTGTAAAGGCCATCAACACATTTGAGATGGCTCACGAGTTCACTCACTGCCCACCCACCTGGTTTTCATTTCGAGGTACAGTACAGTAAATGTGAACTGCATCACTGTAGCTATAGAAAAGTGACTAATAGGCAGTCAAGTCTGATGTTGAAAGCCTCACAAGACTTCTGCTACACGAAGTACAGTACAGTATATGTTACACTAAATATATACAGTACAGAACGTACAGTACCAACATGATTCTTGGGCAAAAAACAGCAAGTTATTTAAATCATATAAAAGCAAAACTTGCCAGTCATTGGCTTAAAACTCCCCTTATGGCATGCAAATCTGGTGTGAACAACATGTGTACAGTAATGTATACCAGTACCATACAGTTAATCTTGACCTAAGTTGGTCCACAAATACCGGCACATTTCATTAATCACACATTGTACAGCACAGTACAGTCTCTCCTCGACTTACGACAACCAGGACATACGACGGCCATGGTCGTATAAAATATTTTTCACATTACGTATTTTCGAGTCCCAACATTAGTGATCGCGCTGTGTACTGACAAATTTTTCGTTTGTAATTCCCTTTAAAATGGCTGGCAAGCGTAAAAGTTAGAGTTCTCGTGGTGCTGAGAAGAAAAAGAGACACATTTTAGAATTTCTATGTATTATTTTTGCCTTTTCTGTCTTACGATCTGGTCATTGGGACAAAGCCCCGTCGTAAGTCGAGGAGAGACTTTAGTTTTAACTTTTAAGAGATATATAATGTCTGGCCTTAACATCAACTTGAAGACAGTGTTTCTCTCTAGAAGATAAAAGTTTTCTTGCTTTGCAAAACTGACAAAAAAGGCAGGATGAAGCAACATGTATTGAATATTTCACTTATATGATTCATTACTTTTTCTATGTCTGGAGGAGCTGCCTCTGTCTGCTATGTTAACTTTCTGCAACTCACCAGTGGTTCATATCATAGGTTTTTTTTTAGATACAGCTACTACATTCCACAAATAATTAATTGTAAACAAAATAAAGAAAAAATAATCAAACAAACTCAACCTAAAATACTACAGTATAGTCTCGATTTACGCGGATTTGGTTTACGCGTTTGGTCATTTACGCGGCACCTGGCCAGACCGATAATTTTTATTTGCACGGTTCATTCCATCATTTACGCGGCAAGCGGAGCAGGTACGGTGCACACAAGGTCACCCAGTCAACAAAACATTACCGAGTTCTTCACCCGCCACCCACCACAGCCAGCCCAAGTCAGTGATAGTGAGGATATGGACTTTGAGGGGTTTGACAAAGAGGCCCTGCAAGCCTCTATGGTGGATAGTGATACAATTGATACAGGTGAGGGCCAATAATCTGCCCTCTGCCTCGGAACCAACCCCCCCCCCCCCCCATCCCCGTGTGCCCAGCCATCTTTTCTACTAACGCAAGTGTTAATAAACCTAATATTATTGATATTTCTCTTAAATATTAATTGTGTGTACATACCATCATAAAATTGAGATGTTATTTTTACTACAACGTACTATTGTGTCGGAAAAAGTGTAGTTTGGGGGTCGGCCCAGTCTCTATTTCAATTAATCCCATATGTTCTGCTATTTTGTTTACGCGTTTCTCGTTTTACGCGGACCTCCACGGGTTCAATTGACCGTGTAAATGAAGACTATTCTGTATACTGTAGTTAATTTCCTAAAGTAAAATTTGTGTGCGCAAAAAGAACGATTCCTGCAATTTAAACTTGGTGCACATGGCAAGGTCGTGTTTGCCATTTTTCCCTGCTGATTTCTGATGTAAGAAGTGATATTACATAAAGCGCATTCTCTGTGCACCTTTGTCACTTTCTCGAGGTAGGGAAGCTTTTATCTTCTAAGGTGAAACTTGTTTAAGTTGGTGCTAAGAGCAGACCACTGTCATCAAGTACAGCTGTCCCTTGTGTGAGTCAACGTGGATATTGATAATGCTGAGGAATTAAATCCAATCTGTATTATCAGTCACAAACTGTAAAAGTTGTTTATTCCACTTCACCCAGGATATGTGATGTCACATCCACGAGCTGGGTCTGCAGTATTGGCTTCATACCTCAATGGCGACAGGACGTACAGACTGCTCAAAAACTTCAAGGCATCATTTCATGTTTAACAGTAGTGTACACTCCTGCATTTTTTCAATACATCAGTAAATTGATATAAAATAACACTGAAATGAAAGGCCAACATCCAAAAGCAAATACTGTACAACAGTCCCTTAAACTGTGGCATATGTAACTACTAGTACAGTACTATACAGTAGTGTACATCTGTGATGCCCCTCAGGTGAGAACAGTCATGTTTATTTTTATATTTCCTGCCAATTTTATCACTCACAAAGACACATCGCATCTCCCAGTAGACCATTTCATGCCACACCTCAAAAGGGCTCTCAGTTGCCTTTGTTATTAGTGGTAGTCTACCTCCGCCATGTCCCCCTTGTGACTCTACCCCTACACACACACAACCTAAAAACACTACACTTCGGCTGAACAAATGTATGTGCAGTACTGTACGCTACCGTAAATTACAGGTACAATATTTAATTTTTCGTTTTTTTTTTATTCTTCTGCATGAATATTTTTAAATCTATACAAATATAACATGTTTTTAACACTTTCTATGTGAATCTTGACTAGATATCTGTAACCCCAGTACAAGATCGTTTTGCAATAAATAATAGTATCTTACCACAATTTGAATTTCACACACAATAGTAAAATACTGTACATACAGAAAAATATTTTCATCTTCATAGGTTATGATCTGACATTACCAGTCAGGTCAAATTACCTGTTACTGTCAGTCAGGTCATGTTACCTGACATTATCAAAGTGAGGTGGGATTACCAGAAGTAGTGTAGGGGATTAGAGATACAGTACAGAACTCAGGTCATCTGACATGAAAACACATCTCCTCTTGGCCATGACTCACAAGACACTGGTAGACCTAGAGTTAATTTGTGGGCCTCATGACCACCTCCCTACATGCCAGCTGATTAAACAGTATCTGGCAAAAAACAATCAAAGTATGGGCAGGAAAATTATTATATACCATACCAGCAATCACACTGGCATCGTTTACTGCATATGGTGTGGTAATCGCATTGAAAGGGTTAGCTAACAGTTTTAATAGTCACGTTTACTGCACTGTACAAGAAGCAATAAGTCGGGTTTTCAATAATCTGTGTAAGGGTTAACCACTGTAAAACAAAGACTAGAAGGTATATGTACATTAGGCTGGTTCAATTACAATTCTGGTGACATTTAACCCTTGAGAAACAGTATGCAAATAAAATACATTTTAACTTGTATACATTTTGACTACTATGTAACATGAACTTAGGTGAAGTCATGCATTGTTCTTTTCACATTGTTAAGACGATCAGTGATACAACAAATGTAGTCTCTGACTGGAGTGGCATCATGACAAAGAAGTGTACTGTACTGGGTCACACTTTGTAGTTACTTAACTCTTAAATGGTGGCTAAAGGTTACCTAATGTGTCCATACTGTATGTGTAAAATTTAGAAAAATAAAAAATAAATGTACTCTGATGATGGCCATCGTCCCTGCACCTAACTTCCACAGATGATGACCACCATCCCTACAGCTAACTTCCACTGATGATGACCACCGTCCTTACAGCTAACTTCCACTGATGATGACCACCGTCCCTACAGCTAACATCCACTGATGATGGCCACCGTCCTTACAGCTAACTTCCACTGATGATGGCCACCGTCCCTACAGCTAACTTCCACTGATGATGGCCACCGTCCTTACAGCTAACTTCCACTGATGATGGCCACCGTCCCTACAGCTAACTTCCACTGATGATGGCCACCGTCCCTACAGCTAACTTCCACTGATGATGGCCACCGTCCTTACAGCTAACTTCCACTGATGATGGCCACCGTCCCTACAGCTAACATCCACTGATGATGGCCACCGTCCCTACAGCTAACTTCCACTGATGATGGCCACCGTCCTTACAGCTAACTTCCACTGATGATGACCACCGTCCCTACAGCTAACATCCACTGATGATGACCACCGTCCTTACAGCTAACTTCCACTGATGATGACCACCGTCCTTACAGCTAACTTCCACTGATGATGGCATCTGTTTGAGGGTTAAGAAAGAGCTAGTAAGCCACGAGTTTCACACCACTTTACTCAACTAAATTTAGGAGGGACAAATCAGTGTGTTCCGACAAAGATCTACTGTAGTTCACTTATGGTCTTCATCAACACAGTGAAGCATAAGACACAGGGCAGTCCACTTGATAATTACCGATAGTGCTGTACATTGTTCCTTGTTCACAAGTCTTACATCTGATCCATTAACAAAAACATCATTTATCACTACTGTACAAGTTAAATGAATCACTGACATAAACCTAACCCATGACTTAACACACCTTGGATAATGCTGGTTAAGTTTGGTTTGTTCTGGAGGCCAACCTGAGGGACGTCTCAAACTACTGTACAGTACACAGTTCTTTTCTTGTTTTACTGTACAGTGTTGTATTTCAATAAAATTATGAAATTCCTACAGCAAAATAAGCAGGAATAAGCCAAGATTTTAACCATTGTTTCATAAATACCTCGAACCTTTATTCTAAATCAAATGATAATGTTTACTGTGTCTAAACATTCAAAGCAAAATTCTTTGGAGTTCCCCCCCCCCCCCATGGTGCCTTGAATTCATTAAAACAAACAGAAATTCATAAAAAAATAGATAACAGTATATATGATCACATGAAAAAATAATATTTATAATGCAGTTTTTCATGCTGAATACAGTGCTGGTAATGAGAGTTTGAGGAAAAGCATTATCACGGACTTACGACCCTTCCTGCACTGACAAACTTAACCCTACCAGAGGTGACCAGGGCTTTGAAACAGAAGGAAAATGTGGGGTTTAAAACATAATACAAGAACCTAACCTAACCATACTTGGAAATCAACATCCTAGTTATGGTATTGTAGCCTCTGGTGTTTGTGGAATAATAACCACTTAGTTCTGATAACTCTCACCTACTACAGTCCCTCATGGTGGTCAGGTAAAGTCATAACCAATGGAACTAATTACTGCTTCAACTACGGCTGTTAAGGGGGTATCGAGGTTAGTAATCACACTACAGTAGTCAATCAACGTCTGTACAAGTCTTTACATATTGACTGGTGGTTACAGTTAATAATGTGTTTTATAATTATCACCCAAATTGAGCACCATTATGTATGTATGTATGTATGTATGTGTATGTATTTATGTATATGTGTGTGTGATGCTGACAACTACAACATTGGTACACACACACACCAATAACTGAACCTTAACTATGTGTGTCACGGTTTTACACAACACCAGAGTAGGACAATATTAAACCTTAACCATTACAGTGTGTTACACCATAACAAAAACTCGTGGCAATTGTCATTAACACCAACAATAACCCTGATATTAACCATCAACCCTGTGGCCATTAACACCATAACATTAACCACAGTTAGTCGTTACATTAACCACAATATTAATCCTCACCTAGTCTCAGCTCGCCAAAGTTACCACAGCCAATCTTCTTGCCGACTCTAAAGTTTGGTCCGACAAATAGTTCTAAGGAGTTGGAGGAGGAGGATGTCCTAGAGCCAGGCTGCATGGTGGTGCCCGTCCTGTTGGCGGTACTGGCCCGGGACACCCGTCTGGAGGCCGGGTCTTGGTCCTCCTTGTTCCCTCCACCGCCGCCACGCTCACGTCTTTCACCCTTCTGCATCCTATCCTCCTTAGGCCCCCGCCCACCTCAGCCTCGCTCAGCCCCACTCAGCTCCAGTTTAACCAGCATGTAACTGCCGTCTCCGCCAGCCAGCCAGCGAGCGAGCCGCCGCCGCTGCTAGCCTTAACACACTCTCCCACCACCACCACTCACTTCACCTCACCTTTCTCCATCTTACCCCAGTGATAGCCACACCATTTTCATGTTTTACTCCATCAAGATGCACAGACTCCACTAAAATACACTTTCCTTTTTAATCACAACACTATTAGGTGAGTATCGCGTAATTTATATTCGTTGTAGCAGACAGACCACAGAGTGACACCTCGAGCCGCGAGCTCTGGCAAATCTTTTTAACGCGGATCGATACACATCTAACCCAAATTACCATCCGAACAGAAATCAAAGTGCTATTTTAAATATATTTCAGACTCATATTTACTATATTTATTAATTGTAAAGTATATTCTGTAGTCTTGGAAGTTAAAAGTTTCCGTTTATATTTTAAATTGGGAGATAGAGTCTAGTCATTATGGTTCTCAGTAACCTCTGACCACCTGATTCACCCAAAATAAATAGAAATAATCACCAAAGTGCTTATAATTTACGAGTTCCCAATATGTTTTGTGCACTTATTTTATATTGTTTGATTAATAATTACAAATAAGTTGACATTAACTTGAATTATCCAGTTTGATTGTTACAGGGAACTAAGTTGTGCAGCGGAGTAAGATGGTGCTGAGGTCGGTCAGTTGCCAGACGTTCCTTTCCTCTTGTCTCATAAAAATAATGCCGGTCTGCTGCAAAATAATCCTAGGCGTCAAATTTTACTAAATATCTCTGTGGGCTTATACAGAGGTGACCTAAATAGAAAATCTAGGATCATATAGTTTATACTCATCAAATCATTATGTAAACTAATTAAAACTATTTCCTGAAACCTAAAACTGATACTGTCATAACACTAGTAATATTTTACGCTTAGGATTATTTTACACCGTCTTCCCCGCCCCTAATATTTATAATACCGTGGGCGTAACTTTCACTTTTTATTAAAGATCATACAAAATTAATTATATTTGCATGATTAGTGTACGTTTTGTAAGTATTCCATCAACAAACATTATTTCTAAGGCCGTTTTTTTTACATTTTCGAAAACCAACGTTTGTTTGTTTGGAGTGCTGAGTCATGTGCGATATATTTATAGAGTAATATATATATATATTTAATATTTCACTACTTATACATCACAGTTAACCACAACAGAGAATTCCATCAATAAAGAGTTTAGAAGCTTGAAATATATACTTTGAAAAGCACATTTGACTAAAACAGTAAACAGTTTGCATTACAAATATCAAGGTCGGGTTTGTATTAAAGAAAAATAATTAAATATCTAATATCTCCAAGTGAATCGATAAATAAAACTTGGGCCATAGATAAATAAGCAATAGGTGGAGTTGAGTATTATGATAGATATTTGTGCGGCATAATCGTCTTTCAACACAATGGTTCTGTAGGGGTATCGAGATATTAAAGTTGTCTAGCACTCAGGATACAAGAAAACCACATTAGAGTTTCCTTCCATCCTGAGTGCTAGACAACTTTAATATCTCGATACCCCTACAATACCCCTACAGTTCTCCATGTGCATGAACAGTGGAGGTATACAAACAATTTGCTTAGACAGTGATGGTATACTACACACAGTACAGGTATACACAATATAAAACAGACAGTTATTCACAAGACAGTCAAGGTCATTTATATCATCTTAATTTTACACCATAAGATGTACCCAAAATTCCCTCTATATACATTTGCTATATTTACAGTATATATCGTAAAGTCTGGAGTATAATAATGAAAAAATAAGATTAAATTATTGGAAATATATATATATGTTCGAATGTTAATGATAAATAACTGTATAGAATTAATATTATCAGTTACAAAAAAAGGCTTTCGTTTACGCCCTTTGGTGCCGCCATATGATTGTATTTACAGAGGGATTTTTTATTATAAATATAAAATAATTATCAACCCAAACATTATTATTAAATCGATATATATATTTAAATAATTTATATATAATAAATCATTATGTTTATATAAATTTTTAGCTAATAATTTGACTAAAGAGATATTTTGTGAGGAGAATGTGGCCAATTCACGAAGGTTCGTATCATATAAATTTCTCGTAACTGAAGATGTTAAAATATCCGTAACTATTTGAATTAAGTTAAAACACTAGACTAACAACAACAAAATCTTGAATTTCTTCCAAAAACAACCTTAATAAACATTTCAGAAGACAAATTAAACAAATAGAATCAATCGTATGTCATTCAAATATTCTCTCTTAATTTTTACTTTTATCCTCTTCGCCATTGATCTATTTAAAACAGTTTCCGCATAGTCTTAAGGTTAATAGTGAATATATCTAAGCGTAAAAAAATATAACAGGTCAAGGTTAGTTATCATATCTGTGAGTGCTCCCTTGCCCGCTGAAGGAGACTGGCAGCTGTTATTGACGGTAATAGTGGCGCTGGTGACGGATAGGCAGACAGATAGATGACACTTAGACGGATGAATTGAAGAATGGATGGATGGATGGATGGATGGATAGGTGGACGGATAGATGTAGGATAATCAATCAGCTGTTTAATCTTAAAGTGAAATAAATTGGGGTGTCTAATCTTACAGTGACCAATGAGTTTACAAATGGTTCAGCATGTATATTGGCAATGCGTGTATACAGTGTGCAATAGACAGTGAAGGTATACAATATACATTATTCAGAGTCAGTCGGAATATACAAACAATGTACCTAGACAGTGTAGGTATACAAACAATGTACCTAGACAGTGTAGGTATACAAACAATGTACCTAGACAGTGTAGGTATACAAACAATGTACCTAGACAGTGTAGGTGTATAAACAATGTACCTAGACAACGCAGGTATACAAACAATGTACCTAGACAGTGTAGGTGTATAAACAATGTACCTAGACAGTGTAGGTGTATAAACAATGCACCTAGACACTGTAGGTATACAAACAATGTACCTAGACAACGCAGGTATACAAACAATGTACCAGTACAGTGTAGGTGTATAAACAATGTACCTAGACAGTGTAGGTGTATAAACAATGTACCTAGACAGTGTAGGTGTATAAACAATGTACCTAGACAGTGTAGGTTTATAAACAATGTACCTAGACAGTGTAGGTGTATAAACAATGTACCTAGACAGTGTAGGTGTATAAACAATGTACCTAGACAGTGTAGGTGTATAAACAATGTACCTAGACAGTGTAGGTGCATAAACAATGTACCTAGACAGTGTAGGTGTATAAACAATGTACCTAGACAGTGTAGGTGTATAAACAATGTACCTAGACAGAGTAGGTATATAAACAATGTACCTAGACAGTGTAGGTGTATAAACAATGTACCTAGACAGAGTAGGTATATAAACAATGTACCTAGACAGTGTAGGTGTATAAACAATGTACCTAGACAGTGTAGGTGTATAAACAATGTACCTAGACAGTGTAGGTGTATAAACAATGTACCTAGACAGAGTAGGTATATAAACAATGTACCTAGACAGTGTAGGTGTATAAACAATGTACCTAGACAGTGTAGGTGTATAAACAATGTACCTAGACAGAGTAGGTATATAAACAATGTACCTAGACAGTGTAGGTGTATAAACAATGTACCTAGACAGAGTAGGTATGCAAACAATGTACCTAGACAGTGTAGGTGTATAAACAATGTACCTAGACAGTGTAGGTGTATAAACAATGTACCTAGACAGAGTAGGTATATAAACAATGTACCTAGACAGTGTAGGTATACAAACAATGTACCTAGACAGTGTAGGTGTATGAACACTGTACCTAGACAGTGTAGGTGTATAAACAATGTACCTAGACAGTGTAGGTGTATGAACAATGTACCTAGACAGTGTAGGTGTATAAACAATGTACCTAGACAGTGTAGGTGTATGAACACTGTACCTAGACAGTGTAGGTGTATGAACACTGTACCTAGACAGTGTAGGTGTATGAACACTGTATATGCTGTATATATGAGGACCCTTAGAGTAAATAGTGGACATATTGATATAAAGAATTCAACTATAAAAGAAAGTAAGGGAAATGCATTACATAATTGAGACGTCTAAAGTAAACACTGGCAGAAACAGGCTACAACTCTGTCATGTTTAATATGTGACATTATTGAGCCTTTAGTGTTCTATACCTAGAGATATAATTACATGGTTAAGAAACCTAACAGTTTTCTTAGTTACAACTCTTTCATACTGTACCTTGATAGCTCGATTACTAACCGCTGACCGTCAATTAGATAAATAAACCAAAACATTGATGTGTCATCCTAGCTGGCAAAATTCACCCTTTCCTCGTTGTCATCCTGTAATTCTGCTACTTGGAGGACAAAACAGCCACACTGTTTTATATCTGTCTTGAACAAAAACTGAACCAAATCCAAAGACTTAGTAAGCAACTCATGGAATCTAGCATTGAAATTTGCTGCCATATTTGTTATCTGTATCCGTGGGAAGTACAGAGTGAACTGAGCTGAGAACAGTTCAAAGGAGGAGTGCGGAACTTCTGTTGCGTAACGTGTCATCAGCGTTCTCCTTCCCTGGGGTGACCTGACTTGACACAAGGAGAGTAACTGCGTTATTCCCTTTACCATAATTTATGGTCCCGACTTAACGAGACAGCACCTGTCGGCCACGTCCTTCACTCCTTGACACCTGGACTATGAGCTCTAAGGGCCCCCATAACCTCTATGCGACGCCTTATGATGTGTCTTGCCACCCCAAGGATAGTGAACAAAGTTATTAGATGCTTAGATACTTTATTATAGCTCTCACATCAATAAAACATGTGATTTGTACAAAAAATTTACTGAATATATATCTACTGTGTTTTTATTTCGGGTGTGGGACTTCATCCAGCTGAAAATTGCTTAGATGGGTTTTGTTCAGCGGGATCATTCGACCTCTTAACTAAAATCAAAGCGAGCACCTAACTCACGGGGAAAACTTCAAATAAAACAAATCTATACCTTTAATTGTTTAACAATATTTCATTGTTATAAACGTGACCAATAACAATTGCTGTATATTTAAAGAGAGATGATAGAGGCCAGCAGTGCTATCATCGTGATTATCATCACTAAAATGTGAGCGTCTATCTTATCACACTGGGGATGAAGCCTCCTTGATAAACTGAGCTGTCTAAATCGGGGTACGTACTGAGTGTTAGTCATAAAGAATGTGTTATGAGCGCTGCATGATATCGAGTCATATATTTATCTACCTTTTCTTACCTAATAGCCACCCACTAGAGGTGGCCATGTAGAGGGAAGGAGGTCGGGGTCCGGACAAAAGCCCCTCAGCAGTTAAGGTGAAAATAGGTTAGGTTAGGTATTGCATTCTTATAATAGGTTAGGTTAGGTATTGCAGTCTTATAATAGGTTAGGTTAGGTTACAATAGGTTAAGAACATAAGAACATAAGAATGGAGGAAACTGCAGCGGGCCTATTGGCCCATACTGGGCAGTCCCGTTTACACCCAACCCGTATTAGGCTAGGTTAGGATAGATTAGATTAGGTTAAATTAGGTCAGGTTAGGTAATCGATAGCCTAGTCAATCGGATGGTGTAATGGCGCTCCTCAAGAGACTTATAACTATGGTCTTTTGTTTGACGTGAATTTGCATGTGTCCGTCTGTAATGTGTTGCTTGTTACGACACAGGAAACCAGAGCGATAAACTAAAATATATTATCAATAACACAAAAGTATTATAATTGTCTTTGTGATAATTGATCATATCTAGTTACTCATTTAACTGCTGAATCACCATCTCAACACAGCATTCATGATTTATAACGCCTAGGAATCAATATTAACCGCTTCCATCCCTGTGTTAGGGTTTCAACCGTAAATTTAATATTTAAATGTATAATCAGTCAGTGAACGAGTATGAACTAAATTCCCTGGGCTGTTTTATACTGTGGTTATCTTAAGTCCCACTTATAATTTATCGGCAGGAACCATTGTCACATCGGTACACGGTGTTTACAGAGTCCCTTGATGTTTGTGTTTATAGTCCCTTGATGTTTGTGTTTACAGAGTCCCTTGATGTTTGTGTTTACAGAGTCCCTTGATGTTTGTGTTTACAGAGTCCCTTGATGTTTGTGTTTACAGAGTCCCTTGATGTTTGTGTTTACAGAGTCCCTTGATGTTTGTGTTTACAGAGTCCCTTAATGTTTGTGTTTACAGAGTCCCTTGATGTTTGTGTTTACAGAGTCCCTTGATGTTGGTGTTTACAGAGTCCCTTGATGTTGGTGTTTACTAAGAGACTCAATAAACAATAACATCAAGGTGCAGAAATATGTGAAGACAAATACCAAGGGACTCTGTAAACACAAACACCAAGAGACTTCATAAACACCCCCACACAAAACATTAATATAACCCAAATAAATTGTGCCCTTTGAGAAACCTTTAACAAATTACTGTACAACCTTTCCTCGCCTGTTTCTGTTCCCATGGTAACCTCTTCCGGGTCTTTTCCAATCTCATAGAATCCCGTCAAGAATCACTCTCCTTGGCCCACTCTAGATGGGTTTTTGTTTCATTTGCGCAATGTGGTGTCTGCCCGCCCGCTGCTGTTGCTTTCTCTCTCTCTATATATATATACCTTTGCCCTTGTGGTAATAATAATAAAATAATAATAATAATAATAATAACAAATTTGAGTTGAGATTTTACTCCCGTTGGTTATCAGGAAGTCAGAGGTTCGGTTGATCTTCGAGAGACGACCGGACAATTATTAGGCAGATCAAGATGTCTCCTAACCCGAGTATACATACATCAATAAATTAAGAAGCCTGATATCATTACCCATTACAAACAACACTAACAACATAGGTACGTATATTTTACCCTTCATACGTGTAAAAGTGAATACAGGAATTAATCATTTGTTTCTCGAAAGGTTGAAGTTAATGAAATATTTATTAAAGAATCAACACACACTTCAATTTCTCTATATTTTTCATTCAGTTTTTGTTTCCGATTTCGTCATGGAGATATTGGTGGTCATTGTTGAAGGCTGAGGAATGAGGTGGAGAGGGAGAGAAAGTGAGGGAGGGAGAGGGAAGAGAGGAGTGAGGGAGGGAGAGGGAAGAGAGAGAGATGAGAGGGGAGGGAGTGAAGAGTGGAAAATGTAGGGAGGAAGGTAAGGAAAGGTAAGAGGGGAATAAAAGAGGGAAGGAGAAAGAACGGATGAGGAAGGGATCGAGAAAGGGAGATCAAGGGAGGGAGGGAGGGAGGGAGGAAGGAAGATCAAGGGAGAGAGGGAGTGAGGGAGAACGGAAGATCAAGGGAGAAAGGAGATCAAGGGAGGGAGACAGAAGATCAGGGGAGATGACGGGAGGGAGGAAATAAGATCAAGGTAGAGATGGAGTAAGGGAGAAAATAAGATCAAGGGAGAGAGGGATGGGGGGAGAAAGGATGTGTGTGAGGGTGGGGGTGTTAGGAGGCCGAGGGAGGGAACAGCGGGGTCGAAGAGTGACAAAAGCGCGGGTGAGTCATGAGCTCAAAACAATGACCGCGGGACCACCAACAAATTTTTTTTCCCACAACCTTTCGGCCAGCAAACTAAAACACTTAAGATAATATATATATAAAGGAAATGTCTTCAATTCTGTAGTAAAATGAGTTAAAATATACCTTCACGTTGAGCTGTAGTGTGAGGTCCTTGGAACAACTTTTTAATCAATGTTATTAACTGAAAATATCTGAAAAAATGTTATTGGATGTCGACGTGTAATGAACGAGACGGGGGAATATTATTTATAGGAATCATTGATGTTAATTTTCTTGTTTAATGAGTAAGTTGTTGGTAAAAATCTCCTATCTCAATTATTGTGATAGATAAATGGAGAGAGAGGGATAATTAGAGAGAGATTCATTCCTAGTGACATTGGTGTACTGTTGTGTGTTTTGCCGTCATGCTAATATAATAATACACCTCAAAGGCTTTTCTCTCTCTGTTTCACAACCATCACCTCCCACCATTCAGTAACACCCAGCAACACCCAGTAGCACCCAGCACACGTCAAAATAAGATATAAACTATCTTTTATTATTAACGCCTTGCTCTTACTGATGGTAGGATATTCTTGTTAGTTTAATTGTCTTACTGTTTACCATTGTATACCTGCACTGTCTTGGTATATTCTGAACCAATGTGAACTTGTACGACGATTTTACTGTCTATCTATCAATCAAAGCATAAAATACAAACCAAAATTGAGACATGCAAACTTCCACACGTAATTGTACACAACACTAAACTGTATAGGCTATCGTAAAAGAAGTTTCAACCACAAAGAAAAGTTTCATTATCTAAACTTCAAGTATGGCTGAGTGGGAGTCACGCCTCACTCCTGTCAACTTTATATACGAGGAAATTTCACCCTAAGTAACTATAAGAATTTGAATACTGAAATACAATGAAATACGGTTACGTTATTAGCGCAATGTCAATCATAGAATCGAATTATGCAAAGAATAAATCCCATTAAACAATCTAATACGATCCAATAATATATAGGTAAATATTTCCTGTTCGTCTGCCATCCAACGAGGCTACATCAAAGTCTATTAAAGTCAAAACAACGTGACAGGAGTGGTTTTCTCTCCTCCCGATGACGACATTCATACGGGTGGTACTGGGAAGAGGAGTTAATATGTAGGAGGGAAGGAAGGAGGGAGTGATGGGGGGGGGTTGGGATGGGGGAAGAAGATGGCAAAAGGTAAAACCGTAATTAGATATTTAATTGCCGTTTTTTTGTAATTCAGAGAAGATAAACACCACAATTAGATATTTATTTCCCGGTTTTGTAATTCGGAAGAAATCCACATTTTTGACAATCCAGGCAGCTTCAGACCTCGCCACTCTCACCAAAATTCCCGACCCTCTCACCAAGCCTCACTCCCATCCTCCCTCCCCCTCACTCTATTTCCCTCTCATCCACCTTTTGGTCTTTCCTAATCTCCCTATGTCTTCCCTGTTTGATATTTGTTTCCCTTTATTATTGTATATTCTGACCAGCCATGTAATAGTGTGAATAGATTTCGGATCACCTGAAGATTATTCCCACTCCAGCTTATTTCACCTGAAGATTAGCCCCACTCCAGCTTATTTCACCTGAAGATTAGCCCCATCCCAGCTTATTTCACCTGATGATTAACCACCGTAACGTTAACTTGCATTACCTAGAAAGACGAAGAGTGCGGGGAGATATGATTGAAGTATTTAAGTGGGTGAAAGGAATCAATAAAGGGGATATAGATAAAGTTCTTATAATATCCGAGCAGGATAGAACTCGGAGCAACGGATTCAAGTTGGATAAGTTTAGGTTTAGGAGGGAGATAGGAAGAAACTGGTTCACAAATAGGGTGGTGGACGAGTGGAACAAGCTTAGCAACTTTGTAGTAAGTGCTGGAACGCTGGAAAGTCTTAAAAGGAGGCTAGATAGATTCATGGATGATAGAGAGTGGTAGTAACTCGATAGGAGCTGCCATGCACAGACCAACCGGCCTATTGCAGACTCCGTATTTTCTTATGTTCTATAATAATCTAACTTATCCTAACCCCCCCCCCCCCCAGGTAACATTAGGATGATTAATATTCAGGTAAAATAAGTCTTGGGTGTCTAATCTTCATGTGATCCCAAGTGTTTACAATTATATTCGCCTTCAGTTTCTTCACAACATTAGACAGACTGAAGACGTTAATGTATTCCCGTCAATTTACACCATAAAACACCTGCTTAATCGTGTGTGTGTGTGTGTGTGTGTGTGTGTATTCTGAACACATTGACTCAACATGTACACATACAGTAAAAGTATACAGCCAATAGAAGTTAAACAGCTATCTGTATTGATTGTTTATCAGACCACAGCTTACAACCAGAGAATTACAACACATATACAGTAGCAGTGAGTACTGTACAGTAGATGTCCGAGAGTCAGTGTCGAGTAACTTCGATATAATGTTCTATTAATGTGTCTGTGTCATTGAGGAATTAATAAATAGTTGTATTGAGTAATGGCGTTTGACAGATGTCCCCTAAGAACGTAATATAAGTGAAAGTAACTATCCGGCCACGCTACCAAACTTTCTCACTTTACATTCCTTCTAAACTAAATATCGTATCTATACTTCCTACTTTAAAACTTCCCATTATATATCAAAGGCGTATTTCCATTGGGGTTCTGATATTACACTTCTTGTTTTCATTCTGGATATTGGTCATTCAGAGCTCTGTTTTGTTGTGCATGGCATCTTGACCCGCCGAGTGTTTGTCCAGTTGTCTCTCGAGGGTCATCGCGTTCGGAGGCGTGACCACCTGCCCAGACAAGTTGGTCCACACGTCCACAACATGTAGTGGTGTTTTTGTCTCAGCTTAACTTATATCTTAGTTATAATTTCACCTCTTATTAGATTACTGGCCGTTCGTTCTTTGTTATGAATTGCATTACCCGGTGTTTACTTAGCTCATGAGCGTATATAGAATAGGTTAAAACTGTTTTTATCTGCTTGTAATGCTGAGCAGGTGTCTTATTAATGTGTTCATTGTGCTGTAACGGCCGTATCTCTCAGTATTGTGTTCTGGGTTTAGTCCCCAGTCCGGGTCTGATCTGAGAAGGGTGTTCTACTCCCAAACACGGCAAGTTTTCTCCGGTTTCCCGTTCCTCCTGTAATAACACTGGACAATAAAGGTCATAACAAAGTAACAAAGAACAGACGAACCACCCGAACGGTTAGTAAATTAATAAGTGATGAATTGATAACTAAAAATATACTCTATTATAGCACACTCCCTTAACACTCGAGGAGGTATAAGTGACATGTACCGTAGATTCAGTAGAAGGCGCTGAAGGAGGATAGAACTGGAATCGACCAAGATATAATTAGAGGAAATTAAGGAGGCAAAAAGTGTCTCAGTAACAGTTGAAAGTTGACCAGAATGACACAGGGAAGGAGAGAGAGAGCAGAAAGGTCTTTTATCGGTGTCTTGGCTTAGGACCAGAGAGAGATTTGTTCAAAGAAAAGTCACTTCCGCAAATTATCTCCGTAGGCGCACTTGGCTTGACGGAGAACAGTTATAGAGCGGTCCCGAGCAGTCATCAAGGTGAGATGAGAGGCAGGCAGATGGAACAGCTTCATTGGTTTCTCATGAACATTATGACCCAAGCTTATTTCATCTGATAATTAAACACCCTTACGTTAACCCACCTCAACCCCCCCGTCCCAAGTAGCGTTAAGGTGTTTAATCATCAGGTGAAGTAAGGAGGGTTAATCTTCAGGTGATTCAAATATACATAGAAAAAGAATCACAAAAGGCGAAGTAATATAATTCTGTGTATCAGACTTTCAGAAGGTGAAGGTCAGTGGCGTCATGTACAAACCCACATGGCTCATTTTTCCCCAGGTGATTCACGATAAAATTCCTTGTAAGACATCACCACTGGCTAGGAAAAAAAATTTGGTGTAATTTTTAATAATTTTATCTAGTGTGTAAACTGGGAGGAAGTTAGACTTGAGTTATTAGCATATACTGTAAATACAAACAGCAACAACCTCTATGACAAGATATCCGCTTTCTCTTTGTCTCTCTCTGCTATTTATGTTTTAGGTCAAATCAACTTATTATTTATGATTGTTTGTATACCTGAGCTGTCCATTTACCCGTTGATCCACTGTGACCTTGTATAAGAATTTTACTGAATATATAACTAACTGCTCATATATCTTATCTATTCTTAGTGTTAACATGTTATTGAATTTTATGTTTCTTTTTGGATATATCTGCCTAAACTATTTTACTATCTTTTAGCTTTTCTTCTATCAAAACATTGAACAAAAAGTATTGAAATTTAGGTATTATTAGTGAATTATTCTCATGGGCATTATACATTCTTCCGTTTTCGTTAAGGTATTTTGAGAACTGTTACGTAAGCAAAGGTCATTCAGGATAAATAGATTTTTAAGGTGATTACTCATACTATATGATATTTAATGCTATTTAAATTATAGTATAAGTGAAATTTCAAATATAGATGGAAATATTTCATTATATACTGTTTACATCGTGAAGTAAACAATGACGTCATATGCAATCCGGATTGATCCGCCGAACGCATAAGGAAACGCTGTCAAAATGTCAACTGAGAACCTAACTTTTTAACATATAATTCAATTAACTCTATAAGTCAATAGTGTTTAATAGTACCAAGAACTTGAAAGAAAAGTAGTAGAGGGAGCCGTAAAATTCTTATAGATAAATGACATATAATAAGGTAAAGTTGTGTCAGGTAGAATGAGTCATGGAGTCTGTCTGGCTATCAAAGAAAACAAAGTCCTAGTGAAGGATTTTCTTACGGTAATTACCATTGTCAGGTGTAAGATATTATTAAACTCTTCCTAGTAGGTGAGAGTACAGTAGTTAAAACTTCCTAGATCTAAGATTATCATAAGAGAACGGGAGATATTGCTTAAAAGAGGTTGTGTTTGTGTGAGTATGGAAGGACTGGTAAAAATGAGTGAACGCCCCGTAATGTTATGTCTTACCTTATAATTACCGAACACCAATTGTTTTTTATTCTTATATATGAAGTCATTGTGGTGGTATTATAACAGACGTGAATTGGTGATGTAGGTAAGAAGTATTTAAATGGTGGAGATTCCACGTGTTGGCTTTCTTTATCCCACCGCCAGGAGTGTTGATGTCGTCACTCTCAACACTTCTGCTCCTTCAGACGTTCACTCACTCAGGCCATCCACACTCACACACTCATACTTCACTCACACACTCATACTTCACTCACACACACACGAGCTTATTTTCCTGAGTAATTTAAAGTAACTAAAAAAATTTAAATGTTTAGAAGTCAATCTCCATAAAACTTATTGTTATAAAAGTTTTTTAGAATCTTATGAATTAAAATATGTTTGCAGAGAAAAAGTTTTGACAATGTATTATTATTTTTTTATACAATACTTATTCAAGTAATTTTTAGGGTTCCATTGATTTTGGTATACAATATCTGGTGTGTGATTTTAGCAGGGATGGGCCAGTGACCTATATCCTGTACTGAATACTTCAGCATGGTATTATTTAATGGTTTATATCTGCTAAAATCAAACAAAATAAATTGATATATTTTACCAAAGAACAGGAATTAAAATTATAAAAAAAACATAAAACATTGTTGAGAAACTGTGGTACTGCACCTAAATATCACATGGCTAGTTAGATCATACATTACAATTGTTAATATTCTGCCTTTCCAACTACAGTATTCTCATGTAATGATGAAAAATCTTGGGTTTTGACAATACAGTTCCTGTATATGAAAATTATAGTTAAAATGGTATCTGAACATTTATTTAACATACAGAAGTTATATAAGAGCTGCCAAAATGTTTAATAGTAATAATATGGTTGTTTCTCAGGGCCCAGTGGAGGAGGTATTTCAAGGTGCACAGTACAGGAAGACTTACCTAGTTGGCCACAATGGCAGCTGATACTGATGCTTCACTGGCCAAGCTGAAGCAGTTGTTGGTGACTGGCTCTGACAGTGTGGCCTGGAATGGAAGTAAGTCATAAAGTATGGCTTTTGTAGTGCATTATATTGCACTATATAATCAACCTATATCACAGACAGTGTATTATATGAGAAATGTTGAATCACTTAAGCCTGTAAAATGAATGTACAGCCACTCTAAAAAGTATCTCTGCAAAATTGTGTTGAAAAAAAAATGACACAACGGACGAAGGATTTTGACAACCCTACAGAGATAACAGGAGTCACAGTGTTCATTCTGGAATTCATCGATCACCCCAAGTAGAGATAGTTTGAGTGACTGTGCTTAATAATATGTAAGTCAATAGAACATTGACTAATTTTGAGTCAAGTACAGGTACAAACATATTATGTACCTGAGGGACGACACTTATTTTGTCTATTATAACGGTCGTAGGTCACTTGGTACGTCACCTGGTGGACTGGTTCCAACGCAGCGAACGACAGCGCCACAGTAAGTCAAACTCCACCCCCCAGTCACCGCCTCCTGACGACGACTCCAAATCAAGACTAAGAGCCTCTAACCCAGGCGACACACTCATCAACTGCACCTCTGTTATTCCCAAGTTGGTGGAGGAGGGGAAAGCTGAGGTGATATTGGACACACTGCGGGCATATAACCAGCTGCCCTACGTGGACAAGGAAGCTCTGGTAAGACTCTTGGGGCATGTAAGAAGTTTCTTTGTAGAGTATAATATAGTATAATATTCCCATGTGTTATTTTATCACTGTTCTCCATAGATAAATAGAGTATAATAAAGTGTGATATTTCCAGGTGTTGTGTTTAGCCGTGGCATCCAAACAGAGTGACCAGAAGAAGCTGGTGACTGATGCTCACTCGTTAGTGCGGGAGCTGTGTACTAACACCCACCTCTTCTTTCTCTTCATTCAAATATCTAAGATGATCTCAAAGCAAACGGGACACTCAGGTACGGTACTGTGTTGTATTGTAGAATTTGTCTTATTTTATTGAGTTATTATTATTATTACTGTACTTGCATTATCATTACGTACATATAATTATTACTGTACTGGTATTTGATTTTGTTCTTATTATTACCGGTATTATTATTATTTTTACTATTTCTATTATTATTATAGTTATCATTATCATCTATTACAGGTATGCATTATTATTATTTTTGTGCTTTTTATTTGTACTGTATTATTATCTTAACTTCTCTCAGTGACCTTCCATAGATTCTGGTGTAATTTCCTCTTTGTGAACTGTTTCCTTTATGCTCATCATCTCCACCCCATTCTGTCCATATTTACAAACATCCGTATGTATGTTATTGCATCATTCACCGCCTTCACATAACCTTATCGCTTGTCAGATTATTTTCATCAGCCACTGTTTACTGTAGGCTGGGGTCGTGGGCTGCGTCGTGCGGTTAACGAGTGGTACCTGAGCTGGGAGCCTCGACGCCTTGCCTTGGAGGTCACAAGACACTTCAGCGCGTATGGGTGGACCCACCGTGATGTCATCAGATTAGCACACTTGAAGCTTAAAGAACTGCCGCTAGGTAAGCTTAATGACTACATTCCTTGTCATCCATTCATAAGAGATGTCTTCTGCTGTGGTATTTCCTTTTGTCATCAAGACCCTAACCCCTGTGGTTTTAAACACTCCTTTTTGTTGACGGGTAGAGCTTTGTTTTGATAACCAGAGTTTTAAAAGATTTAATCGCGAAGGAAACTGTACCACAGAGCTCGATGTGGGGGTGTGGCTGTAAAACTAACTTCTTGTATTGGAATTAGTTAATTTTACTGCCACCCCTCCCCATCGGGCGCTGTAGGGCGGTGTCCTTCACGACTAAATCTTTAAAAAATACATTTGTCAACATTAAGGCCCCCATTGTTGGAAAGAAGTGGTTAGGTTATGTGAGAAAGATGTGGTTAAAACTATGGGAGCAAATGTCTAATGGCATCTGATTTATCTTTGTTGCTTCACATAACTTAGCATCACCCATCACCTTCAAGTCTGTCCTGAACACTCACACAACACAACGCTGCTTCCTGGATTTCCAACCCTCTTATTTTTAGCATATCATTCACCTCATATAGAGTATGTTTGAAAAGGTAATAAATTATACAATGTATATGTATAACAATAATGTTGAAAGGGGTGATGTTAATGTATTCAACTTGATCATCAGTGAAAGTTGGCTGTAGGGACGGTGGTCATCATCAGTGAAAGTTGGCTGTAGGGTCGGTGGTCATCATCAGTGAAAGTTGGCTGTAGGGTCGGTGGTCATCATCAGTGAAAGTTGGCTGTAGGGTCGGTGGTCATCATCAGTGGAAGTTAGTTGTAGGGACAATGGCCATCATCAGTGGAAGTTAGCTGTAGGGACAATGGCCATCATCAGTGGAAGTTAGTTGTAGGTACAATGGCCATCATCAGTGGAAGTTAGTTGTAGGGACAATGGCCATCATCAGTGGAAGTTAGTTGTAGGTACAATGGCCATCATCAGTGGAAAGTAGCTGCTGGGACAATGGCCATATTCAGTGAAAGTTAGCTGTTGGGACAATGGCCATCATCAGTGGAAGTTAGCTGTAGGTACAATGGCCATCATCAGTGGAAATTAGCTGTTGGGACAATGGCCATCTTCATTGGAAGTTAGCTGTAGGTACAATGGCCATCATCAGTGGAAGTTAGCAGTTGGTACAATGGCCATATTCAGTGAAAGTTGGCTGTAGGGACGGTGGTCATCATCAGTGGAAGCTTCATGTTTTCCATGTTCCACTTCTGTGCATGTGGGACGGGAGGAGGGGAGATCCTTAGCTACCAATGAATTTGAAAACCCAAAGTACTGTGCCTGTTGTTTAATTAAATTATGTACTGTATTCCAGGGACACAGGTGGTGTTACACTATGTATTCATGGGTCTGGAGAAGACTGTCCAGGAGTACACTGGCAAGGACAACACAAGTGAGCTGCTGGAGCTGATGCAAGTACTGGACAAGGATGGACACCCTCAGGTATATTCTCTACTACTGTATACTCTATATTACTGTATATTTCCTCATCTCATTTATTTACATGTACCATAAGTTTGGGAGTATATGCCTGTACACTCACATATATATATATATATATATATATATATATATATATATATATATATATATATATCATTACTAAAACGTCTAATATTCATATGTTTGATGAGATTTTTACTTTCCTGAACTTTGAATTCCATCTTACTTGTTTTCCTCTAATATCTGAAATTAAATTACTTCTGATAATTTTGTTTACATGTCTTTCCTGTACTTTTAAGGTGTTCTGTGTATTTTGTATTCTAAACAAAGAGCTGTTGTGGATTTTGGGATTTGATTTTTTTTTACGATATGTTGAACTTTATCTTATCTTTGAGGACCAAGGGTTTAAACCAATTTTTTGAAGGAGTTTAAACCATGGCTGAAGGGATTTGAACCAATATTCTAAAGGGGTTTAAACCATCATTCTAAAGGGGTTTAAGCCATCATTTTGAAGGGATTTAAACCAACATTATAAAGGGTTTAAACCAATATTCTAAAGGGGCTTATACCATCATTCTAAAGGGGTTTAAACCATAATTTTGAAGGGATTTAAACCAACATTATAAAGGGTTTAAACCAACATTCTAGAGGGGTTCAAACCATCATTCTTAAGGGGTTTGGTGAGGGATTAAGCTATCATCTTCATAATTGTTTTAAGACCATCATCCTCAAAGGGTTAACTGTGCTCCTCAGGAAGGGGAGAAGTCATGGGATGTGGACCAGGTCATCAACAAAGTGAACAAGTTACACGAGATGTTCGGCGGCCTCACCCTCGACGACGTCCCGTCACAAAGTCTTAAATCCCCTGAGGTAATTGATTATAAAGATTCCGTTTATAATGTGATATCAGTTCCGAGGAGACTGGAGCATTGTATCGATCAAGTACAGTCCCCTTCACTAGTGCGTTTACAGGGGCTCGTCGTATAAACATTCCACAGATCATTATACAGGTAGTCGTCGACTTACGACCTAGATTGGTTACGGCCGACCGGTCGTAAGTTGATCTGGTCGTAAGTCGGCCTATGTTATTACCTTACGTATATTATACTGTAATGTGTAATGATAATATAATCATCTTTAAGTCATATTTTATCAACATTTTCTTTGTTCATTATTGTTACGGTCGTCAGGTTTAAGTAAATCACTGCATACTACAGTACAATTGGTTTATTATTTACACTGGGGCTGGGGCCAAAACTGTCGTACCGCCGGTCGTAAAGTCGAACAGACGTAAGTCGCATAGGTCGTAAGTCGACGACTACCTGTATTGAGATATTTGTCTTAATATATTTTTTTTACTTTGATTCCATGGTATGTTTACTATTGCGAGTTTTCTTCTGTCGAATGTAAACAAACACAGCGCTGCCACACTGCACAACACCTGTCGACCCCCTGTAAACACACTAGTGAAGGGGACTGTTCATGTACCTATTGGGATCACCTGAAGAATCTCCATCCCAGCTTATTTCACCTAAAAATTAACCACCCTGACATTATTTAGAGGGGATGAGGTTAGGTTAAGTTGAAGGGAGGTTAATCATTAGGTGAAATAAACAAGGGTGTAGACTCTTCAGATAAACCAAATATTGTATAAAATTTACAACTAAGGTTAAGTTATAATATTGATTGGTTACAGTAATTAATTAATGTTTGTTTGTGAATCTCTTGCATCACAATTGTCCTGATAAACATAGCAAGGAAAGTGGTAGTAGTGTTTTCTAATTCTTAATACCATTGTTATATATTCTTATTGTGGTAAATGTACTTGAAGATATGTTTTGTCACAGATAGATACAGGTTAGTATTGTAGTGAATGTAATGACAGATTTGCTTATACTCCTGTACTGTACTATAGTTAACAATAGGTACATTTTTTATGGTCTTATTATTATTATTACAGTACTGAATTATTATTATTGTATTATTATTATTAGTTGTAGTAGCAGTCGTAGTAGTATTACAGTATTGTATTATTGTTATATTGCTGTTATTATTATTACTGTAGGCATTACAGTACTGTACTATTATTGTACTATATTATTATTATTACAAGTCCCTTGATTATTATTATTGTTGTTATTATTCCCAGGTATGGTCTCATATGCTGGACAAACTTGAGGGAGAATCTACAGTAGCAAGTGTTAACCGGATGTGTAAGGCCAACCTCTTAAACCCATCCAGTGAGAGTAGCCACGCTCTCCCCTCTAAACTGGTGGAGCGCTTGACCCACAGTGACGTCACAGCTGGCTGCGTCACTCCCACCCACGTGCTCATGGCCCTGCACTCCTACGAACACCCAACGAGGTTAGTCTTCATCACTTGTACTATACTGTATATAGTCAGTCCTTACTCCACAGTCCTGCCTGAACCATAGCTCACCATTTCCTCTCAACAAAGATTATGGAATATTTATGTATGATAATAATAATAATAATAAATTGAACAAATGAAACTACAGTATTTACAAATTAATGGTATTGGATGATTAAAGTGTTTTTTATAATACATCAAAATAAGTTAAGAGTTACAGATAGCCAACAGGTCCTTAGTACCCCTGTTGGGATAAGTGTTGAAAGTAACTGTGTGTTTCATTATTTTGTATATATTCAAGTCCAAGGTAAATAATATAATATATACAGGTAGTCGTCGACTTACGACCTAGATTGGTTACGGCCGCCTGGTCGTAAGTTGATCTGGTCGTAAGTCGGCATATGTTATAATTACCTTACTTATATTATAATGTGTAATGATAATATAATCATCTTTAAGTCATATTTTATCAACATTTTCTTTGTTCATTATTGTTACGGTCGTCAGGTTTAAGTCAATCACTGCATACTACAGTACATTTGATTTATTATTTACACAACATACAAAAAAAAAAATACAGGTGCAAAACATATAAAACATTTTAGTTGCAAACACATACAAACACACAAAAAACATCTTATTGGCCGCTGGTGCTTGGCTGTGGATCGTCGATGTCGTCAGCTGGGGCAGCCTTTGGGGTAGCCGGAGGAGTTGTTTTTTTCATGAACATGGTGAGCTTTGTCTGAATTGTTCGTTTCTTCTTCTCCTCGTAAATTTCTTGATACGGACGAAACGAATTGCGTGCCATCCGCTCAATCCTTGCAAATCGTTCGATGTTTGGGTCCATTCCTTCAAAATGGGCAAGAAGTTTATTCAGTAGAGATAAACCTTCTGATAATCCCTTAGTGGCAGGTTGAGGAGTAGATGAAGACAGTTTCCTCTTGGTAGACATCTTGGGGGGGTGGTGGTTCAAGAAAAATTTCCAAGACAAAAGAAAGGCACAAGGCAAACAGACACGGAGGGAAGTGTGCTGTACCAGCGAGCGTGTTTGTAATTGAGCGCGGGGATGCGCGCGGCTCCAGCTCCCGGCAGCGCCAGGAGGCTGGGGCCAAAACTGTCGTACCGCCGGTCGTAAAGTCGAACAGACGTAAGTCGCATAGGTCGTAAGTCGACGACTACCTGTATACTGTATACATCTACTTAACATAGTCTTGTTATAATCTGCTGGCAATACTGTACTGTACCTCCATTATCCATATTTACACTGAAATGCTACATTATAGTGTTGCTTGTGCTGGAAGAAAGAATTATTTACCTTGTACTACTAAAGGTATGTACGTCTTTAGTGTTGAGAGAGAGAGTAAATCAGCTTCTTTTAGGACAATATTGTCATTTTAGCTCGGTCAGGGTAGTTGGTGTTAACTGTACATTGATACGTTAGAGAATTATTAATTATTTTGCTAGATTTGTTGGTGACGCTGGTGGCAAGATTTTTGAGAGGAAGCCAAGCAAAGGAGTTGCAGGCAAGATCCCCAGAGCCCCTGTGAGGACCCCATCCAAGAAAAACACAAAAGTCAACCCTCAGGTCGTTGATGCTCTTCATACTCTCATTACTGCAAGTGCTGAGGTTTGTATTTTATTATTGTTTTGTAAGAGGTACTGGTGTGTGTGTTATTGTGCAGCACCTCACTCAAAGTCTGACCAGTACAGTATTATCATGTCACGTCTTGTCAGTTTGTTATCATTTGGGTGGTTGATCTGTTCTTTGTTATGACTTTTATTGTCCAGTGTTAGTACAGGAGGGAACCCAGTGAAAACCTGCCATGGATAAGACCCTTCTCACAGGTATCCCAGGTTAGGGATTGAACCCAGGACACATTGGTGAGAGATAAACACGTTACAACTCTACCACCAACAGTTTTCTTTGGATGAACTAAATTGTTTTTCATTTATTATCACATTAACACAATACATTCTCAATATATGTCACCTTGCAACTCTGCTTTATAATGGGAAGATGTTTTAAAGAGTACAATAAAAATACTGTTATTGTTGTCATTATTTCATCATTGTACTGTATTGTATATAACTAAAAACTAAATGATTTTAAATAATCTCTTCTTGTTTCTTGTCCCAGAGTGTTGAAAAGACGTCACGTAAACTTGGTATTTGTGTTGACGTTCGAGGCTCCATGAGTACTAGTCATGTCTGGACTGGCAATCCTGAAGGGAAAGGAGAGGTGAGTAGTGTGTGTGTGTGTGTGTGTGTGTGTGTGTGTGTGTGTATGTATGTATGTATGTGTCTGTGTGTGTGTTTGTGTGTATGAGCATGTCTGTATGTTATGTGTGCATTTTAAAATACTTTCATTGGTATATGCTATAACTGTTTAGTAATGGTATGATCAAAGTTTCAACCATTGTTAAGTCACAAGAATATATACCAAAAAATAAAACATAAATATAATACGCAATCCCAACCATACAACCCAGGTGACAGGTCATGAGGGAGCCGCCGTGACGATATTGGCCTTGACCTCGGGAGGAACCAACCCAGCAGCGACCACCCTGGCCTTCTCAGAGAACACCTTAACAGAAATTCAAGTCACTGAGGGAATGACTCTCCTCCAACTAATTAACAAGTTTAAGGAGGTCAGTCGGGATTATTTTATTCTTCTGACTTAATTAGGTAATGTTATGATATGTGCTTTAGGTATCATAAGTCATTGTCATCACCATTATCAATATCATTATCATGGCCATAAAACATTGATGATGATCATGTCTGTATAAAAACTTGTGAAAAAAATGTACAAATGAGCAGAAAAGCATGGGGTAAGGGAGACATGTTCCTTCTGTATTCTGAGGAGATATACTTAGTTTGCCATGATAACCCAAGCCTGTTAACATGTGTAATTATGTATGTCATGGTTAATGGTATGTTGAAAGGTTATTAATGTAAGGGAAGTGAATGGAGTTACTAGATGTAGTTTATGTAATTTAAGATCCCGTGGTACTTTGTGTGTGTGTGTGTGTGTGTCATAAGTACGTCCTCCTTTCATCATGTTTAAAATCTTGCATCTCATTACTTCACTATAGTTGTACCATCTCTTGTTCTTTTAGTGGTGCCAAGTGAACACAATCTATTTGTTCAATGTTAGTAATATATTGTAGTTTAATGTGATGGGCATTAATTTCTTGTTTCAGTACATTACCCATTGTGGTCATTGATCCATAATGCTATAATACTTTCAGACGGTGATTGGTGAGGTGAACGTAGGGGAAGCTCTGAAGTGGGCCAAGGAGAATGAAGCAGATACTGTAGTGGTGCTGACCCACAAATTTGAGCAGCATGTCATTTATTCTGCCACTCAATCCTTACAACAGCTCAATGATGCTAACAGCACACATATCAGGTAAATAGTAAATTCACATGTTGTTACAGCTACCATTTCTCAGAGACCTGTACAGTATATTGTAGAGCATGCAAGGTACTATACCGGAACATAGGTTTCTAGTTGTGAGTTCTTCCTGTACACTATCACATTATGTAAGTGTATTGACAATGGTCAGGGGATAAACAATACAATAATAGAACATTTAAATTTAAAACTGGTAGCAAATTAGAGAATGGATATACAAAACTGGTGAGTGAGTAGCAACAATTAAAGAGAGAGACTGTGTGTGTGTGTGTGTGTTAATAATAATGATAATTAATGGTGTATTGAGAGAAAATAGCTGCCAAAGGCTGAAAGTACACAATGAACAGATATGATACAGATTACATTGGGGGAGTGGGTCATTTAACAAATATCAGGCATTAAAAAAAAGGGACAAAACTACAGCAAAGTGGTGGGTCTTGTAGGCTTAATGCAGCTGTGGTGTCACACGCATGCAAGTGGGCGGGAATGTTCCAAGATTGAAGTCGCAGCTCTGTCCTCACACTGGTAGCTGAAGATAAAATGAAGTTTAGAGGGAGATGAGAGGACCAGTGTAGTGAGTGCCTCTTGATAGAGGTTTATAGTAGCACCATGACACTGTTGTCCAGGGATCCATTATCACATGGTGTTTAGCTGTAGGGTGAAGACAACCCATGAATGTTCCCATGTAGTAGTGTTGGTGGGTCCGCAGTTCAGACATGGGTGTGAAGTGTTAGCCCAGTGACTTGTTTTACCACTGGGCACTTAATCGTATCCACTTAAACACATTTTTCCATTGAATTTTTAATTAAAATTCACTTTGTATGGAGGGGAAGGAGGTGAAAGGGGTTGACATTTTGATCCCCCAGGCAGCTACACCAGAACTCCAAAAATCATGCCTTCCCTCCAGGGTGGTTAGAATGCAAGTGTACAGTATGTGTTAGAGAGAGAGAGAGAGGCGAATGCATAGTAGGTAAATGGCTTGAGATAGTTATACTGTATGTAAGTAAATTAGTGAAGTATATAGAAGATTTTACTGTGTCCTGAACCTTAGTGTTACACATCTTATATGGTTTTAATTATTGTCCTCCTCAGACTTGTGTTGTGTGGACTTGGAACAAAACATGTGCATCCTCAACAGACAGAAAATTTCCTTCTTGTCCTGGGCTTTGACCAGCGGACACCCAGCATCATAAGAGCCTTCCATGAATGTAGTTTCTAGTAAGAGTGACCGGAAGGCTTTCTTGTTTCTGTCCTCTGGTAGGAAGATTGAGAAGTATGAAGTGGTGATCAGTTGGTGGTCACACTTTGAAAGGCATTTATAGTAAGAGTAACTGTGCAGGGATGTTAGATTCTGTCCTCGGAACAACACGATGCATAATTTGGAAGTGGTGTTCTTTGTGTATTTGATATTCAAACTATTTCAATATAATCTCAGAATTACCCTCTGCTAAAGATGTGTTAAATTTTTATGGGGATATATTCCATAGCAGTGTTTTACTTGTTATGTGAGGTTGTTTGGTACACAGAGAAAGTATATTTGAGATAAAAGTTGAATGGTATTAACTGCTTGTCTTCCTCATTATAAACAGAAGTACAGTACTATACTGTAAATGTGCTTTTCCTTAAAGCTGATCTCATATGCCAGTTCAAGATTCAGACTGCATGGTTGCTCATGCGAGTCTGAAATTACTAAACCATGTTATTGCTTTGCTATAGAGTTTGACTTTTCCAGGTCACTACAATAAAGAACTGGCAATCAAGTATTGCACAGTTAAATAGTTTTTGGTGCCTTGACAAAATTTATACCTACATAAATATTTCAACAGGTGACTGAAAGAATGAACTGTTTGAAAGACTGAAAGCAGAGGAACTAGACATTTTTGATGTGTTGATGCTTATATGATCATTATAAGTTATGATATTTAATAGAATCATTAATTATAATTGCAGGATATAATCTAAATGGTTATTATAGCTCTATAGAAGGAACTTGACAATTGGCATTTTATATTGAATACTTAAGTGTTCATGATGTGAACATTATTTTTAACCGCGTTTACTTACGTAATTCACTTCAGTAGTCCCTATATGTCTTGACACACATATTTCACTTCAGTAGTCCCCATATGTCTTGACACACACCAGTACTTTCTCCTCAACTTCTTGGCAGACAATAAAGCATAAAATTAACTAGTGAAATTACAAGTGTTCAATTGATCAGAATGTAATAATGCTTTGTGTAAACACAGTGCAAGACTTAATTACCGTACGTATCTCATGGTAAAAATATTTTGGTACAGTATATAGAGGGTACAGTAGCATCTCTGGCTGGATGTGTATAGGAGACCCCACGCCTCGGAGAAGACAATCAGGATCGTTCATGGAAAATTTGAGATGATTTTCCATGACCTCTAAGTTGGTACAGTATTGTCTTCTCCTACCACCTCCATCCTTTGTGTTTTTGTGTATACACTAGATATAGGGAATGAAAGCACTGTATACTATTGCAACAAAATATGGATGGCAAAGAGGATATTCATTCATTGGTGTTATAAGTTGTCAAGGTACAGTAAACATTTAACCTCGGCCATATACCGTATATAAACGGGATAAGAATAACAGTATGATGTGAGTCACTTGTCATCAACATAGAAACATCTTAATTGATTTATTCCTCTCTTAACTTTGTCAGTTGATTGAAAATAGGTACTGGTAAGGCAAGCAACTGACATCTGGTTCATTTGGGTGATAGGGAAATCGTGTCGAGGAATTTTTCACCATGTATAGCTGTCATTGCCTGTGGGGGATGTACGAGTATGTAAGGCATTGAATCTTATCAGCATTTTTCTTGGCCTCTGCTTCAGGTAGGTTTTGGTCTGTATCTCGGTAGGGGAAGTAATTCCTCCCTCCCCCCGAGCTTAACCACCTTAAGACTATCTTGTAGCAGGAGGGGGGCTTATATCTTCAGGTGATTCATGACAGCTAACATTACAAAAGGTCTCGTTTATATTCTCAGTGTAGGGTCTGTCACTGGTTAGATCCACTATACCGTAGTCCCCAATTTTAACACATGGCTAAACCTGCATCTAAAAAAAAGAATTAAATATCTACCTCACTTTATTTAATGTTACTATTAGAGTTCTAGGCACAGACTCCATTAAAAAGAGGTGAAATTAACTTGAAGGGTTATATGCAAGGGACATGTGTTTCAAGTGTGTGGTATCTAAGTCAACTTATTGATTCTTTTGGTTATTTTTTCCCCAAGTATTGCTGATAAGGTTAGGTGTTTTGTCTTGATGTGATGAGAAGAGAAGGGGAGGTAAGAGAACAAGGGAGAGATAGAAGAGTAAAAGGGTGACATAGAAGTGTAAAAGAGAAGAGATGAGAAAAATAGAGATAGAAGTGAGAAAGAGGAGAGAAAAAAAAAGAGTGAGAGAGAAAGAGACTGATGTACTGTACCACCATATTAAGACTGTAGGGAAGGGTGTAGTGCAGTAGAAGGTCAGATGTATTGTTCAGTTATAAAAATGTTTCCCTTTGCTTTGAATTCTTTTGGGTTCCAGTACTGTATACATTTGACCTGTAGGAAAGATGAGTGTTTACAAATTTGAAGTGAATTATTGTTGGGGGCATTGAGAGTCTTATAAATAATCCCTTTTAATTAATTTTCTGATTAATTTAAATGAGATCTTGAATACTTAATGTGAACTTCCTAGTAATCCTGCTTAATAGCTGATAGATGAATACCAACAGTTACGTAAATGAAGATGCATTTATATTAACGTGTTGGTGTTCTGTTGTCATTCTCCACTCCTTGTTGTAGTCCATGTACAGTACAGTAATGTGTCTACAGATAATATTACTTGCTGATAATCTCTGTGTGTTAAGTCATGGGGCATTTACATCCTTTTCGTAGTTAGTCTTGCTCTGAATCTCATTATTTAATACAGCACTCAAAGTCATGCAAAGAGCACCAGTGATTTGTGCCTACCGGTATAATTTATGCTCTGTTCCCATTGTTTCCACTGACCTTCATGCTGAAATGTGTATTAACCCTTAAATGGCGGTCATGGACAGTGGCAGTTAGCTGTAGGGACGGCAGCCATTACCAGTGGATGTTTCATGTTCCTTGCATTCAATTTTTGCACATTGGGGGGCAGAGTAGGGAATCTTTAGCCACCAGTTAAGGGTTAAAAGCTGTCCTTGTGCTATTATTTCCTGTGTGCTTCTGTTTTAAAGAGGAAAAAGTTTATATTTTAAATCCTTAACCATATTTCTAAGTGAAGTGTTGGAGGAAGATTCTGCATAGGTCAGATGATATAGAAGGTCAATAAATGTATAAATCCAGCTGATGTTCTTAGATAAGGGCTACTGATATGTAGTATTTGCCTGAAGATGTCATGTAAAGCATTTCGATTTTTTTTAGACTGAAAATGCATTATCTCTTGACCTTCATGTTTTTTCTTAAGTGGCAATTTGATTAGTTTGCTAAAGGAATTTCTATATTGCATTAAGTGAAGACTGAGTTGTTTTATAAATATTTATCAAAGCCATCTTTCTGTAAATGCAGTTGACTACTCAGTGACTGGTTATCATTGTTGTTTTAAAGGCAGTGTATCATACCATTGCAGTGCTACAGTATAGTACAGTACTGTACTGTACTGTATACAAGTTTTCATCTTATATATACAATACTGTACAGTATACAGTTTGTTACTGTTAGCCGAGTCTTCACTTAACTCTCCTGGTCCACACTTCTAAGTGATGTGAAGGAATTTTTAGCAAAAGAATGTTTCCTTTGTCTTTCACATTGATGGTCTGTTTATTCATACGGCTACTCATTATGAAGAGTTACAGTACTGCATGTGGAAAAGCTGTAAGAAAGGAAACTTTATCTAATGTGTTTACTATTTTTGTTGATATTATTGAACTTATTCTTCCCTTCTTAAAAATAACTTGATCACTGTCTCATAAAGTACTGTAGTCTTCTTAGAAAGATGATACAGTACAGTATGACATACAGTACTTGTGTACACTGAAAGATATGATGTACTTGTGTATGTGAAATAGGTTTTGGAATAAGGGGGAAAATGGAAGTTTTTGCACTAGAGGAACCATATTCTTTCATAATTTGAGTTTTGAAAATAAAAGTTAGAAAGGCAACAAATCACTGGGAGTAATACTCATCATTGTTGTTAGCTTAATGGTCTGCCCAGAAGGTGAGTGTTGTATTAGCTCGAACATCTCTAGGTGTAAGGCAAAACTAGTACCGGTAATTTAAGTAGACAATAATAATTGGGGAAAAAAATTATTTATATAATCCAGGGATTTGTTTTGCCTCCATGGCTACTGACTGACCTGTTGTTGAGGATAATGTAAATCACGTGTAGGATGTCTCAGAAAAATATATACACACTACCTTATAAATTTTTGCGGAGATGACATAAATACATGCATTACAAGCAGCAACATCATCCTCACTTGTTAATGTGTGAAGACTGGTGCTGTTGTAATACAAACATTCATACAATCACCACAAAAATCTGTAGGGCAGTGTTTATAAATTTTTCTGAGACACTTTGTGCTGTCTACATATCAACATATTTACCGAGGATGGAATCATGAATAATAAGCAAAACGGTCTATTGTGATGTAAACAGAATTATTATTTTAAAAACTCTAAGTGGAGGAAAAACATTAAATTACATTACTTTTAATTGCATATATCAGATATGTTTTTAGCTTTATAGTAAGGAGCTTTTAGAATATTTATATGTACAGTACAGGATGTAATTGAAACATTGTGTACAGTAGTACAGTAATTGATTATCTTGATCAATAGGAAAGTGTACTCAGGTAATTCAGAGGTAGGGAGACAATACTGTAAATGCAAGTACAGTACAGTAAATATCCCCTTTATATGTATAATAATGGGGCAAGAATCTTAAGAGAATATAACAGCTCAGGTGGGAGTGGTTTTGAGTCCTTGTGTGTGTGTTTGAGAGGAACAATGAACTGTGTTAACATAGAGAAATTGTTAACATGACAATTTACTGTACTTATATTCAAACTTTACATTGGATTACATTCACAGTACATGTGTTAATAAATCTCACATAATTTGGAAATAAAATAAGGGTTTTATACAGGATCTGGAAGGTATCGTAATCTCAGAGACGAAGGTAATACTGATTCATATTTGACTTATTGAGTTAAAATGTCTTTCTGTTGAAGTTATTACCAATTAGAAATGGAGTAATGTACAGTATTATACTTTTTTTTTCTTAAGTTTAGATATTGTTGTGTGTTTTGTCAGGCCTTTGTTGTCAGTGTACTGTATTGTCAGTTCTTAGTGTTCAGTCAACTATGGCTCTTGATGCAGTCAGAGTGGGTACGGTATTTATATTATTGTGTATTTTCAATATTTTACTGGGTGAATTTATTGGGACTTATGAGACTTTTTCTTTATATTTTTCACTAATGTTTTTGTTGGTGTTGACTCGAGCAATGTTATATCACTTCCGCTTGGTGATGCTTGCTGCCAGCTGGCCTTGGTGGTAACATTAAACAAGCAGCTATTAATCTGTGAGGGTATTCTTTGATACACTGTTTTCTCTATTACCTCTTGATAAAAGTCTTAGAAAATTTTAAATGTAGAAAAAAAAAAAAAATAATATGGACCGGTTTTCTTGGCTTTTGAAGTGAACTTAATGTGTTTCAGATCACTATGGTCCAGAAAGTGTGCAGTACAGTACGTACACTATTGAGTCATTTGGCTATGCTTCTAAACCTGTGTATTTCTTTTTATGTCAAGATAACTGTGCTATCTGGATCCTTTCTACTCACATAGTCTTTGAGAACTTGTACAGTACATAGACCAATTTTTTTTAACCATTAATTTAGTTCTATTGCATTTATATATTATTTAAAGCACTATACTTAACTAAATTTAATGTTGTGAATAATTTTAAACGAAGGTGTCATAGGAAATATTTTTTAAATTATAAGTGTGTAGGGGACTTTACTGTATAAACTGCAGGTATACAGTATTAAAATTGACCATGTTTTTGAGTATACACAGATTAATTCTTCTAACCACTGTACTGTATTATTATCCAGTTCTCTTTAAAAAGAAAACTTGGCACCACAAGTAACATTACTCTCACTTCCTAAACCAAACTTATGGTAATTAACTTAAAAACATTTGTTCTCCATATAACACTGTGGTAGTCTGTACTCCAGGTGCTGTACTGTCATCTTGATAACAGTTAAATCCTTGTCTCACTGTTCAGATGATGTATGTCTGAGAATATGTCCATTCTGTACTTGTAGTTTTTAATATCTTCCCTGTTGTTGTAAGGTATCCTGGCATGATTGTCTGCCCAGTTTTACTATGACTTGTCATCCATGGCTTTGTTTTCAGTAAAATTCATCATCATTAAACAGAGAGTAAGGAAGTGTTTGGATAATTATAGTCATTAATATTTTGCTTCAGAAACCAGTAGTAATAATGTAAGTTTATTTATATGTATACTGTATTTTAATTCCTGCAAATTTTGTCTTAAAATGAAAATTATTGTATAGTAAATTTAAATTATTAAAAATTTGTTTAGAAGCAATGAGAATGGACTGTATCATAGCTGAACTTAATAGTACTGTAGTTCTGAACTTGAGGATAAAATGTAAAAATTAAAATTGTTTTATGTTGCTGTGGTGATGGACATAAAAGATATATGTTATAGCTAACTAAACCTTTAAGGTTCCACAAACATCTGTTAAATAGTAATGATTCATTTAGTAAGAAAATTTCACGAGAATCTAGTCTTGTTGGAGGGAGTAAACAGAACAAAGATGCCCAAGACAAAATTTGTCATTGATTTGTACAATATGTTATTTAAAATTATCTTTATTATTTGCATTTGTGCTAATGTAAGTTTTTACCAGAATAAGTGCTACAAAAACAAGGAAAATGGTGTATGTTAAACTTCAGTGTTATAATGTCTGAGGCAAGACATAACTACCATACTCAAACAGTTAAACGAGTCTCAGAGCTACAGTATGCTTAACTTTGAAACAAGATGTCCTGGTTAATAATGTCACATTATATTATAGGAGTTTGGTCATATTATATTCCAGGTGCACTGCTACCTAAAGTTTGAAATTTGTAAGTTTTTAGTTATATTCACATTAGAAGTCAATGTGTAGCAGAATCAAGTCATTTTTTGTATATTATTATTACAGTACATAGTTGTAAAAGTAATAATATATACAGTACATAATAGAAGCTCAAAGAAACTAAAAATTATTCATTTCTCTCAAGATACTTTATATTTTAATTACATTGATACTGGGCTTGATAAGGTAGTCTTTAATAGTTGGGTGCAGTACATGGAAGATGAAGGGAATGTTGCTTAGAACGGATTGTCTTTGATGAAAGGAGGTAAGGTACACAATAACCCTGAAAGTTTAACATCAGTTTGTAATCAGAAAAGATGTTTTTGCCTATTGCTGTTAGGCGTGTGTAATATACCATTATGTAATAGGTAAGTGCAACATATTTAATGACTGCGCAGGTGATTAAACGATATTATTTATTTTGTAAAACAGCTATATTCTGTATTATCAGTTTTATGAAGCTTTGAAAAGACATGGTAAGAAAAGTGAAGCTATTGTTATCAAGTGGTGAAATAATATACAAGATACCTTAGTATATATATATATGTATTATTTTAGCTTAAATTTTGCCTTGCAGTCTGTACTTAGGAGTAGAGCATTGCAGTTATAACAGTTGATAGATTTAAAGTTATAAAATTACTTTTGGATAAAGTTCAGTAGTTGAGTTTTTAATAATGATAATGCATTCTTCAAACATCATTGCTGTTATAATTTTTTATGAAAGTTTTAGTATCAAGAAATTTAAACTTTAAACACTAGACATTCAAACAAGTGACCAAGAATCAGTCATAAGCTGTGTCAGCGATGGTGGTCAAAAGTTTACTCAGTCTGTCAGTTTGGTATTCCTTAAGCTTGCTGATGCAGCTACATATACAGTACTGCTTAAGGAGTTCACTTCTGCTAGAAGTGATTTTATCTTTTAAACATGCAATGATGTAAGGTCAGAGGCATTTAGTTTATCTGTAATTTGATAATTGTGAGTTACTGCCGTAACCCTGCGACTTTAGTAGCTTTGTTTTGGGATAAATTTGTTTTAGTTTGTAACAGTGAAGATGCAACGCTACAGCTGAGCATCTTTTTATTTTTATGGTTGCCCCTTTCAAGGTAGCATTTTTTATTCCATAGTTTACCAAAGAATTAATAATTCATCCTAATTTACGTACGAGAACTTTTCGTTAGCCTTTTTATAATTTGCAGTTTAAGGTTGAATAGATGGAACGTGCTATATTTACATTACTGTATTTAAAAGTTACCATTTTATGCTAATTTACTGATTTATTTTTCCTCATTTTATTGGACTGTGATCTTTGATTAAAGGAAGAAAAATTTGTAAACGTAACAAAGCATTGGAGCAGCAAGTACAGTACAGCTGAACTTTCTGTTAAGTGCTCATCAATTCTGATTTTAGAATATGCAAGATTTCTCAGAAAATACACACACACTGCCTTACAAATATATGTGGCAGTTGCATGAATGCTTGTGCAGTATTCAAACAGCAACATTGTCCTCACACTTCAACAACTGAGGACAATATAGCTGTTGCAATACAAGCATTCAAGTGATAATCAAAAAAATATGTAAGGCAGTGAGTGTATATTTTTGAGACATCCTGTAGTCATTACTGTATTATCATCTCATCTCTTAGAAAATAGTTGTACTGTACTACTAGAACCTCCTTTATACATTAATAATGGGAACAGAATTGTATACTCACAGCTTTTTGGATATTACTGAAGTACAACATATTCCTAATGTCATTTAAATTACAGTAGTTCCTTGCCAACTGTGGGGTTTGGTTCCTGGAAAACCCTGTGGTTATTATATTTGCAGATGGGAAATAGGGGGTTAGGTTCCACGACCACCTATAACACTCGTTAAACCTAACTAAATTGTCTGTTCCTTCACTAAACAATGCCTGTATTGTACATTTAATTAAATTTGAGTCAAATACATATAAAATAGTAATATAAATTAAATAGTGTGAGGACGATGGTGGATGAGGATGAAACTAGCCCTTATTATAGCCTCGCTTTTCTTAATCGTACGAATAAAAAATTCATTCCCCCCCCCCCCCCCCAACGGCAGGTCCCACTGACGCTACGCTCTCGCCCTACACTAGTCTATCTAGCACTTCAACTTTCTTTTATAGAGTCGTTATCTTCCTTGTCCTCATTTTCTTCTGACCTTAATCACTAACACTGAGGGGCCATAGTTAAAGGTTAAATCAATGTTATTATGGCAGAAAATACATAATAAATATCTAGCATACGGAGCACTAAGAGAGCGAGGCGCGAGCAGTGGCAGGACGCTGCGTGGACGAATACATTGGAACGGAGGGAAAATGACGGCTTGCTAAACTGTGGATACTCAAAATTCAGTGTCGTGATTGGTGAAATGGTTTACAGAATCAAAATAGTGGATACCCAAAATTCGCTGTTGGCAAGGGACTACTGTATTGCGGTGTTGTGCATAACTGCAAATTATCATACAAAAGGTCATATCCTTGTTTTACTGATCAATGTTTACGGATATGATTGGTGAAATATACTGCGCCGACACTATATAATATGTCTTCATTTATGTAACGGATATACAGTATTAATCAACTTGCTGTGTGCAATTTCTAATATGGAGATGAACAGCAAAGATCACAGAAGTTGTAGTTAAGTTTTGTTTGTTTCCCTTGCTTGCCATCACTGAAAGGGCTTTAAGGTTGTGGTGCATGTTTAGTTATAAAGGAAGCTTTAGAAAACTTAAGGATTACAGTCAGTAAGCTGTTCTGTCAATAAGGTTGCATGTTAATTAAACTTATAGGAGTCTTCATTTAAGTGCAGTAGTGGCAACATTTATTCTTCACGTTATATATCACAATCTTTCTTTTATAATATGAGGGATTTAATTAAAGCATGGAATGGGAAAACTGTCAGTAAATGGTCTTCTACTAATCACGTATAAGATGAATATAGGCAATCTAGAGGGAGATTGTTGGGCAAACTTTGTCTGTGTTAGGAATTTGATGGAATATGCACAGTCTTTCTCTCGACCACCTATTTTTGTATCCAACCGTTTTGTTAGCACATGAATACTTGGGTGAATAAAAAAAGTAGAACATTATATATCTTATTTATCCTGGTTATAAGTTGGTAATTTATTGTTTCAGTGTCTTAATCATGTTCCCATTAAGGCATTTAAACCATTACAGATTGATCCCATACTGTGCTGTTTAATGGTTACTGTACCGCATATCTTTAGTGTTTCAGTAAAACATAATGAATGGCAAATGTCCCCACCAAAGAAAATTACAAATTTAAATCATCCAGGGGCATATACTGTACCTGAAATATAGTCATCCCCTGAATTACAGATATTTGGGTTATACTGCATATAGGTTTTTGCCCATAGGTAATTTCTAAATCGTGACCACTACGGTAAATCTGGAAGAGGGCAAAGAAATTCAATCATACGGAAACAGTGTCCCAGCACATAATTCATTTTGGTACTATACATGTCGTGTCTGTTTTATGAAGCACACAGGTTTAAGAACAGTAAATTATCCCAGTTTTATCATTTATTATATTCAAAGCTGTGGAGTGTTACCCTTGTTCAAGATGTAAAGAAAGAGGCCATTAAGTACTGTGCACTACGAGTGGTAACAGCAGTACTAAGACAGCCTGTAAAGTAATTACTGGACTGCATCTTGGATGTCAAACTTGGTGGGTGAAAACCTTGGCCAAATCATAAAGACATAGGGGTTGCTATGTCTATTATGGACACAATATGTGATGTAAAGATATAAAACTATGGCAAGTGTTCAAACAGTTCAAGTGCTGATAAACACTTATAATAATTCAGGAGATGGCAAGAAGCTTGGAGGAAGGATTTACAAAATGAACAAGGTGGGAGTTCCAAAGCAAAACCTCGTGTTACTAGTAAAGGTTAATTTGAAAGGATAAAAAGGCGACAATGTGCACAAAATTAAGATGTGTGGTGAAACTGCCAGTGATGATGCAGGAGTGGCTCAGAAACATCCTAAGGTGATGAAGGTGCTTACACACCAGAGTGTTCACTGTAAATGAAACAAGACTTGGAAGTGCAAACCTTCCAGGACATAAATTCTACAGAGGAAAAGACCAACATTGGGTTCTAAAACATCCAGAGACTAATGTTTCTTTTGGGAAGCAAAACTGCTGGAAATTTAAAATTAAAGCCTTTACTAATGTGCCATTCTGAAAATCCCAGGTTCTGAAGGGCTACACCAAACCTAATTTACCTGTGATGATTTATGCAATCAAAATTAGAAGGTTTGGATAACTAGAAGCACTTTTCAAGACAGATTCACAAATTTTCATGCACTACCATTGAAAGGTACTGTGCCAAGTGTAAGAATTACTATCAAGCATTGCTCGCCTTATACAAGAGACCTCACCATACAGTTATCTTCAATAATTTTCTGATAATTTGAGAGTGGAGATCATCCCACAAAACACATCATTGCCAACTTATTAATACCTGTATACCTGTATTACATTCATAAATGTGGTTTTATTACATCCTCGGGGCGATAAATTTCGCTTGGGACATCTCCATATGTTTAACACGATTAAATAGGAAAATCGGGTTAAAATCATAGAATTTCATGCTTTGGGTAACTTTTCAAGGATGTATCTCTGCCGTAATGTGGGGGATGACTAAACTGTACGTAGAACAAGTAACTGATTGTGTTTGAAAGGATTACAATTAATATATTGAATATGTATTATAAAATTAAATAACCAAATGAGTACAAAGAAAATACTGTACATGTACTGGATAACGAAAGTAAAGTACCTAACAAAATATGATTTTTTTTCCTAGTGGATAGGTAAGGGTTCCTGTGCGTGAAGTTTTATGCAGCCAATGGCCAGTCAAGTGTTTACATTGATGGAATAAAAACATTAACTTATAAATACAATAATACACAATAAGTAATTTTTTGGAAAGAAAATGAAAGTAGAAATTATACAACACAACAAAAGACAAAACGAATGGCTCCCTGTCCCAGCCGCAAAAATGCCGGCAACTTTAAAACTACCCGCAGACATTCTTGGGTACATCCAGGGTGTCATCCGAGAATAATAGAAGACCGCGAAATAAAAATCCGCAAATTATCCGGGCATACTGTATTATAATTTATATAAGCCTGTTATTTGGTAAAATACTGATACACTTATACTATAGAGGTACAGTATATCACCCATTATAGACCACATCAAATATTAATGAAATTTCTTGATACTGTACTTTAATAATTTATATAAGATTAATGCATTATGGTAACATATAACAAGTATATTGAATGTAAATAAAAAAAAAGTGGTGAAAGTTGCCGGCTGGGAACGCATCCCCCTTAATTACATTGATTCTTATGTGGAAAACTACTTCACTATTCACAATGACTTTTAAGGATGCAGCCTTTGAGATACACTGGGGTATTACTGTACTGTACTGATGTGTCCATTACCCATCAAAAATATACTTTTATACCGATACTGTATAAAGTTAATATAAGAAATTTAACTCTTTCAAAAATACTGAATACAAACTTTAACTAGATTCAAGCTTATCCCATTCTAAACTAACATTAAATACACTAAACTTGCCTAGCCTACCTACCCTAACTACCGGTAAATCTAGTTGGGAACTTTAACTCTTCTCTTCGTCTTTTATTTTTATATTTCCTTCCTCTTTGAAGTATCAACCATATTGCTTTTCCTTACAAGAGATTATTTAATATTATCCGTTTTATTGAGTTCTGTCGAAACATCAAGTCAATTTAGCCGAGTTGAATCTCCTTATAAGACATGATCACTCTATATAACCTGTACTGAACCACCATCTTCATATTACAGTACTGTACAGGGTTTACAGTACATGAATATAATATTATACAGTACTGTAAACATAGGTTGAATGATTCATGAAAAACTTTTACAGGTAAACCTCTATTTACGATGGGGTTAGGTTCCTGAAAACCCCATCGCAGGTCGCAATATCGTAACTCAGGTTCATTATAACATGGGGTTCAATGGGATAGGTTCCTGGCCAGTCATAACACCCACATAATGTATATTACCAAAAATAAATCCTTAAAATACTACTAGCACTACAACACAATTAAATAACACTCACCACATCATTATGAACAGGTCTGGTCGTCAACACATGTCCCCTTCAAGGCTAAGGGGACTCTAAGGTGGAGTGGAGGCATCAACCTGAGTCCCACAGACTTTGGGGAGTCTGAAGAGTGGGGACTGGAGGTATAGCCTTTGTCTTGGCCTTATAGATGGTGAGCAATACACTTGTCAGACATTTTCAAAGTTACACTGTTTACTTCACAGTCACTAAAGCAGAAAAAAGCACTTCACAGTCACTAAAGCAGAGAAAAGTACTTCAGTCACTAAAGCAGAAAAAAACACTTCACAGTCACTAAAGCAGAGAAAAGCACTTCACAGTCAATAAAAATGAGTACATGTACAGTTCCTGTTCAGTAAAACTTTACAATTTCCTGTAATTGTAAGGGGAAAAAATTATAACAAAAATAATGATACCAGTTGCTGTTGCTCACCTCATGATCACAACAACAGAGGCAAAGCACTTTTCAGTCACAAAAAAAGTAGGAAAAATCCCTTCAGTCACCAAAACAGAGTACAATACCTGTATGAACTTTAGTGATGGCCTCTCACACGGTAAAAAAATAATAATCATTAATGCTAAACATTGAGCTCCAAGAAGAAACAATGCCTGGACTTTAGTTCACCAGATGACCACAAGGCAGCGTTTGGATAGATGACACCTCAGCTGACAAATGAAGTTACTTTTACTTTTATCCTCTTCACCAATGATCGGCTCGTTAGCCGCTTGGGCGATCTGCTACATTTCTGTTACACACTGTTGGCAAGTATTGGGCATGCACCGGCTCCTGAATGTACCTGAACCAGCTCCAGTGTTGGTCACGTCTCGTCTTGAAAGAGCTCACACTCGGTGCCGTCACAACACTCTCTGGTAGATTGTTCCAAGAGTTCACAACTCTCACTCCGAAAGAGTTACCCCACACAGTTTTCTGGGCCTATGGCTTCTTCAACCTTGAGCTATGACCCCTTGTGGGGCAAGCGTCCGCCAGCTCCAAGTAAGGACACTCGACTGAGTTGTGCCCCCTGAGCTGCTTATATACTGTACCTCAATTAGGTCGCCCCTTGCCCGCCTGTAGTATAAACCAGGCAGGTTCAGGTGCTCCAATCTCTCAGGGTGGTTGAGGTGCCAAAGTGCAGGCACCAGTCTGGTGGCCCTCCTTTGAACATTTTCAATCAACTGACAGTCCCTAGTATTTGATGTGTTCCACATTCCAAATTGGCGAGATGATGAATATTGTTAATACGAGTTTGTTGACATCACAAATGTGGGAGTGGTCTTAGTATACAAGAATCATTATCGCGAATTATCTGAGATTGGGACATCGTAAATAGAAGTTAACCTGTACTGTATATTTATTCATGTTAATTTTCATAAATATGTGATATACTGTACTGTATATGATTTAGTGTGAATAAATTCATACAGGTAAGATGATAAGAAAATGTATTACACTACAAACACCTAGTTATTATATTTATCTTATAACAAAAATATAGAATATACAGAGGTACATATACCATTTCACAAACAACATTTTTACTCAACATTTGTGCAAGTTTTGCCCTTTGGTACAGCAGAGTATGTAAACAATTCACAATTTGTGAATTCTAATGGTGGGGACTGAAGTGTAACACAAATATCAGTAACCATCCCATTTTTGAGAGGATCTTAGGACTGTGAGCTGCTGAACTTAACAATAGTATAATACCCTGTAGTAAAACAGTACATAGACAATGTAACACATCTTAAACTTATATGTCATGAATATACATATAAGAAACACTCAAAAATACAAACAAAAAATGAACAGAAAAAAGAATGAAAGTTGTAAAATGAAAGAAAAATAGTTGTTTAATGTTACTGGAGATTGTAATACTGTACAGTATACTGTATACTACACTATAAAATAGATGCAATACTCTCCCATTATTGAGGTGGATAAACTTTACCATACACTACACTCATGACTTTGCTTCTTCCTTCATTCTTTCTTTAACACACAAGTAATTGTACTCACCAAAATGGCCAGCCGAAAAGTGACAGTACAGTAGTTGGTTGACGTGGTGCAGTGTTAATGGTGGATGATGACTCAGGCTAAATCTTGATTCAGTTCCATCTACTGGTGTCTTGTTAACTCTAGCAAGCACTTTAACATACAGTACAAGATACTAAATTAACCCTCACCTGACAGCTACGGATTCTCTACTCCTCCCCCACATGTACTAAAATGGAACGCAAGGAACATGATTCATCCTCCACTGATGATGACCACCGTCCCTACAGCTAACTTCCACTGATGATGACCACCGTCCCTACAGTTAACTTCCACTGATGATGACCACCATCCCTACAGCTAACTTCCACTGATGATGACCACCGTCCCTACAGTTAACTTCCACTGATGATGACCACCATCCCTACAGCTAACTTCCACTGATGATGACCACCATCCCTACAGCTAACTTCCACTGATGATGACCACCATCCCTACAGCTAACTTCCACTGATGATGCCCACCGTCACTACAATGGCTGACATTTAAAGATTTAAAGCTATGGTTTCTTCATAATGGAAAAATATTGCCTATTAATGAGATCTTATATTGTACAGTAAAATATTAAATTCAAAGGCACTCTATACCAGGGAACGATCTAATAATGAATTCACATCAGAGTTCAATATAAAAATTACACCAAACAGATGATACAGTAACAACGAGAATACATAGAGACACACAAAGGAATATATATTAAACCAATAATAAATTGTATGTTAAAACAAGGGGCATATCTCTCCAAAAGAAGGCATTGTCACTCAAAATTCACCTTAAAAGATAAAGCACAGAGGGGATACAGTGTATAATATTTTGGCATTGATTAAATTCAGATTAAATGTAAAAATAACACAGCCTCCTACAATCAAACTTGACTATATTTTATAACCAAACTTGACGATATCTTACAATAAGTCTCTAAAGTAACATAGTGATTAAATGAAACTAATGAAGGAGTAAACAGAACCATTTCCTAATAATAATAAATTTTAAGAGACAGCCACCACTGTCACCTCCACACTCTCACAAGATCTGCAATTTGTATTCAATTCTACTCAACTAAAATATGAAAAACTATTGCAATTAGATGCTTAATATTCATTACCAGTTCGAACACAGTCATAAGTTTAGTAACTGAAAAAAGTGTACAGCAATAGTACAATAAACACATTTCAAGTGACTTTATTGCTTGTTCTCCCTCAGAGTGTTTCATACCGTGTATATTATCATTCCTCCTGTATGTCTTTGAAGAAGTACTTACGACGGGGTTAGGGACCGACGACCAGGTCTTAAGTCGAAAATGCGAAAATAATACATAAACAATCTAAAATGGGCGTCTCTTTTTCTTCTCAGCACCACGAGAACTCTCGCTTTTACGCATGCCAGCCATTTTAAAGGGAATTACAAACGAAAATTTTGTCAGTACACAGCGCGATCACTGTCGGGACTCGAAAATACGTAATTTGAAAAATATTTTATACCACTGCGGCGATCGTATGTCCTGGTGGTCGTAAGCCGAGGAGTAGCTGTATATACACTGTACGTTAATACAAAAATAAAATAATTACCCTACTTAATACATTACAGAGAAGACTCCATACAATAAACTGCTCCCTCCATATAATCTATTAGATGGGGGGGGGTCACATCAAATGGACCCTCGATATAATGGACTTTTATTTCTATAGACTGTAATAGCAATGATAATAATAGTTAAAACTGCTACAATAACAATAGTTAATACTGTTACAATAGCAATAACAAAAATAATTATTACACAAATCATTCACCACAAGACAAAATCCATGTACTATACACAGTTTAATAAAAATATTTACACTGCAATAAATAGCACAAGAGTATAAATGTAGTAGTAGTAGTAGTAGTTGATTATACAAAGTATAAAAATACCCTGATCATTTTGGATAACCAGATGGACTGATAGTGATTCTTTGGTAATATCCCCACTCTGCACTACAAAGACGGGTACAGTATAACAAATGAAAAAGTGCTGAAAATTAAGTAAACTGCCACGGCTCTGTTGGAAAAAAAAATTCAAGCAAATACGTAAGGTGGGTAGAGAACCGTACATGAAATAAACATGGCTATAAAGCCGTGAATCAAAATAAACAAACACACACACGTAGTTCTGGTTACACGACGAGTTAGTAAATATATACCCAGAGTAAATCAGTATTAAGATATTCAGAGTGCAAACCTATCAGGGAAGTCTCGGTGATTGAGTTTAAGAAAATATGCAGATACTGTACTAAGATGTGTGAGGTACTGTAGGTTGGTGTTGGTGGATGTGTAAAGAAATCATTTACATCACAACATAGTGCAATTCTCCTTTTCCATAACATTGTGGTATTTCTGTATATGCTGGAGCTACCTTGTATGTCCACTCAGGCAAAAGATTCACCCTTTAACACACACACACTGGGCTGGGATCTATGAAGACAGGTCGTACATCATGGTGGATGTTAACCTATTGAGAGCAATAAAAGTTGAAACGAATCTACAAAAACATTTTAATAAAACCATTACAATCATCCCTTAGGTACATATTAACCGTGACTGAATACAAAAGAATCAAGTGATTTGGTGATCGATTCATACTTAGTGACACTAACTTTATATTAATTAGAAAATGTTCTAAACTTATGATACTAGTACAGTACTGTATGTATCTCTCACTCTCAAGAAAAAAAAAAGAATCTTTGAAACATCTTTTAAAAAATTATGAAAAATAAGAAAAGTGATAATCATAATTTGTTTCATGACTTGTGAATATTATATGCCTTCATCAGCCTGAAGTATATACTGTATACCAAAAGATGATACTTCTTAAACACATGACCCCACCACCCACTAGCTCTGGTGTCTGGCCGAGGGGTCGATGCTGGACTGTAGTCTCTGCCTAATTTTCTGATGTTTGTACTTCCTGTGTTTCTCTTGTGTGGTACAGAAATGTGTCAAAAGTTCATCAAAGTCCATAGAGCTGGCCAGAGGGCGTTCCTCTACCTTGCCGTGCGTGTGTCTGGCAGTGGAGTAAGATGTAAAACTATATTAATTCATATTCACCATCAACACAGGATACAGGATCAACTAACATCACATACCAATTCACTGTATATAAAAGAGAGAATCTAATGGATCATAAAGGAAAATATATACCTATGGCCTCTACCCATGTTGTCCATCTCTAGCTGGGGTGGCCATGAGATACACCAGGTCATAACTTAACTATGGGGAATTAGAATGCCTTAATACCGAGAGAGAAAGATCTAATACTAATTGCAGTGAAGCATAGAGGATTTAGTGGTTGATGGATCAAATTCTATTACAGTACTTATAAATCTATAGAGGTATGAAGACTTAGAAGAGGTAGTTCATCAACAGTTATATGTCTACCTCTAACAACTGTGTCCAGGTTTCAATCCTTGGCCTAGAACAGATGTGAGAAGGTTCTTATCCAGAGTGACACTACCAAACACGGCAAGTTTTCTCAGGGTACTACAGTTTCCTCCTGTACTAACACTGGACAATAAAGGTTATAATAATAAAAATAATACTGTAATAATAATAATTTTGTAATACTATAACAATAAAAAAAATAATACACTACAGTTAAGATAAAGTAGAGATGAAGGTCAGTACGTACTTCAGAAGGTGACTGGGAGGGACACAGTTGAGGCGGCACCGCAGGAGAGAGAACGCATCACTCTGGGGCAGCAACATAAGGAGCCCGTACAGTGTCTCCACCAGAGCCGAGTGACCAACAGGATCTAGCAGCTGCAGGCGCAGATCTGAGAAATGGTGTAGAGTACAGTCGATCAAAAACTATCTTAACATAATTGTGGTAGACGACATAACACAGTGGAAGAGGGATTTTAGCAACCACACTGAAACAACAGGAGTAGTAGTGTGCATTCTGAAATTCATTGACCCTCAAAGTACAGTGAAGCATCATTTAACGTACTACATGGAGATGAAAGTCTGTTATTTCAAGGGTCTGTTAGATGTAAAGCCTCCATTTAATGAACTAATGTATATAGAGATGAAAGTCCATTACATCGAGTATCCTTTAATTGTGAAACCCCCAGCTAATGGATTATATGGAGAGGGAAGTCCATTATATCAAGGTTTTACTGTACATAGTTTTTGATCCACTATACAATATCAAATCCCCTTTACAACAGTAGGGAGGAATATCACTCACAAACAGACACCATATCACCTCAGGGCATCCTCCCCCCCCTCCCACATATACAAAAATGGAACACAGATGATAGCAGTCAAGGTTTGGTTAGGTTAAGGTTAGGTTTGGTTAGGTTAAGATAAATACTCACAGGTAAATATAGGAGATTCCACCAACTGGACCAGCTTATCCACCTCCACTAGGAAATCTGTCGTCACTTCAATATTTCCACTGATAAATCATTAAGGAAAGATACATCCACAAGTGTTATAATATTTATCTGTCGAGCTTTTAAAGTAATTCTTCTCACGACACAGATGGTGACTCCTATGTTTGATCTTTCTGCAGCTAATGGGTTACTCCACTCTCAAGGCAGGATGCTTGTCCACCCAAAGGTTGTTCCACCATCATTAAGTACCTGTACACCTGGTATGAACTGTATTCATTTATTGCAGTAGGTAAAAGGGTTATATTAATAAGTGCTTTCTGTCTTCCTACTTAGTATATATAACACCAATGGTTAGTATACAGTGCAGTAAATATTTCCCAAATTAAATCTATTAACCCTTAAATGGCAGCCATCGTAAGTGGATGTTTCATGTTCCGTGAGTTTCATTTGTGTGCATATTGGGGCAAAGTAGGGAATCCGTAGCTGCCGGTTAACATACAGGTGACTCAAAATGATTCTAATTCCAGATCTAAAGGACAAGAGACGTCCAGTTTTGTGGGACTGGAAGGTGTCTTGGGTCCCAACATAATGGCGTTGCATCATTCACTTATTTTCCCCACTTAAACACACCTAATTTCACAAGCAGAGAAAATCCTGAACTTTTTATCTTGACATAATAAACACACCCTGGACTCTCCCTGTGAGTGATGGGTTACAGGAGAGAACTAGCCACTGTATCAGTCTTTTAGTGCAGGAGCTGTCCTTAAACTGTCAGCTGAGGATACTCTACTCTGGCCCTCCTTGTGGACAAAAATGGAATGCAAAAACATGAAACTTCCACTGATGATGACCACCGTCCCTACAGTCAACTTCCAGTGATGATGGTCACATTTAAGTGTTAACAATAGAGATTTAAGTAAGCAATCAATTGACAGTATTTTCTACCTTATAAGCAGTAGTGTTGCCAGAGTCACAACAAACCTATGGCTGTTAATATAGAACACAAATGACTTCCACTCATAATCATCTTCATACTTTACAAATTTACAATATGGTTAGATAGTGGTTCAGTTCCTAGAGTCTTATTGGTCAACATATAATACTCTGTGCTCTTCAAAACACACAGTACTGTACTGCATATGTACACTGTTAACCCAAGCTTCTCTAACACCTGGGCATGATGGATGTGACAATGAGCAGAATGGGGCTTGTCATCTGGGAATGGTTTCAGAGTCTTCGTCCACTTTTCAGATTACAGAGTGATTATATCATTCAGGAAGTTTTTGGTGAGTGTGTACATTGTATAAAAGCATCTTATTCTTTAGGCTAACTAATGTATTACCTAATTCACTGCCTTAACCAATATAAATCATCACAAGTGGTTGGTAGTGGTGATGAACATAAAGGTTTCCTTAAGTTTACTCTATAACATTTCAGACCATGGCATTGTTCACAGTTGGTGTGATATGTTGTGTAGTAAATTCCAGCTTATGTGTTTTCCTTACCACAATAAACCACCCATTTGTTAATATAAATAATCCACTAAACTGTCCTGTACATGATCTATATAAGCTATAAAATATGTTGAGAATATCAATAAATTGTAAATAAAAACAAATAAGTAATGTAAAGGATACAAGGCATGGACGAGGGAAGCTGCATGTGAGTAGTTCTGGGTGAGGAGGCAGAGGGTGAGGGTCGCCACTGAGTTGTGACTCCACGAACGATACAAGTTAACAAACAAATCACAGCTTTCCTGAAATAACAATGATGTGCTATACATTATTAAGGGATAAATATATGTTTTAAGTTTTCCATAGATTATGATTTATTTTCAGTGAGAGAGAACAAGAAAGGACTTTAGAATGTGTCTAAAAATAAGTGGAGAACCGAGCCTTAAATTCTGTAACCCGGCAGAGGACAGAGACCAGGTGGTTATTGATACACAGGCTGGCTACTGCTACCACAAAACAGGGAAACAGTTGAAGTAGGAGAGGGAAGTACAGTAACTCCTACCACACCATTAAGAAGCAACACTAAACTGCCAAGGCTTCCTTAAGACCTGCACTCTGGACATAAGAAACAGGTCTTCTTCCAAATGGTCCTGATCTGTTTAAATATGATGCCCCCCCTTTTGGGATAAATAAAACATAAAACTGCGGGTATGTGAAAATCAATCCAGGCAAGTTAAAAGATTAACTCCCAGAGAACAAATCCAAGAGATAGACTCATTGGGATGTTGGTGGTGGAGAGGTAATACATATCTCTCACTAATGTGTCCTGGGTTCAATCCCCAATCAGGGACAGATGTGACACTATGAAATATGGCAGGTTTTCTCCAGGTACTCCAGTTACCTGTACTAACAAGAGACAGTAAAGGTCATTATAAAGTAATAAAAAACAGACCAACTGCCCAATTTACTTGTAAGCTAATACTGTAGAGTAAATGGTAAATTGATAAACAAATAAATCATTTCATCTCCACAAGGTATTATCTCATCCCTAGACACAGGATCTGTTAAGAAAAACAACATTGTAGTGACTTGTTTCACAGCAGCAGATCACAGGAGCTCAACTGTAACATAAAACATATCCAGAGAAATTCCCTACAAGAGTAAAGATCTAGCTCCCTGTTGGATGTAATGTATAACACCAAAACCATGCTGCTCCACCTTATGCCGTAGATAAAAGGAAGAAAAGAAGAGCCAAAAGTTCTCATAGAAGTATTATGGAAACTTTGAAATACATAAGACTATTTGCCCTTTATTTTCTTCTCTTCGAGGGGAGAAATTATAAACGAAGGTCAGTGTCTCTACCCCGTAACTCACACATGATGATGACTGTAATACAATAAATATCATACAAATAAAAACATGCACTCAATAAGGGAAACTAATATAGTACAGTACTTGTATCTGTAACTATATGACCTGCGGTACTTTCAACACAAGACGTTTCTCAAACCTTACTGAAAATTAACATGATGTATGAAGTTATCAGGGTCTATGTATTGATCAGCACCCATAATTACACAGCACCCATCACTACACAGCACCCATCACTACACAGCACCCATCACTACACAGCACCCATCACTACACAGCACCCATCACTACACAGCACCCATCACTACACAGCGCAACTTAAGAAACTTGCCAGAGCTAAAGGTAAGCTAAGCTATTAAGGTAAACTGTCATCACATTACCGGAGTTGAGAGATCCTTCAGTTGTATTCTTAGGGAAAATAATTCCTTTGATGTAAGAAGAATCGATGACAATGTCTGCACCATTTCTGATGCAAAGGTCAGGTTCTCCTCCTTCTGCAGCAGCTCTGCCAGGGTCTGGTATATGTCCTCAGCACTCAACATCACACACAGCTGCCTGTATTGAACACAAGAAAACACAACTTTAAACATAACTAAAATAGAAAGGAAATGTTTACTAATATTCAAGAGAAAGGTCTAATACCATTGCTATAACAGTGACACAGGGAAGTTTTTAACACAAACAAGATCACATCTCATAAACATTATTTTGGAAACTTTGATGTCCATTACCAATTTTTTTTTCTTATTTCCTGAATCTCAATAAATGATTCTGACATCTTACGAGGTCTATTCTGGGTGGGGGGGGGGGGCCAAGTCTGAACAAGGTTTGGCAAAAGTTTCAAGGGAATTATTGGCCTGAAAGTGTACACAGTACTTTGTTAATTGCTCACTCATAACTTCTCATAATCTGAAAGGGAAAAAGTATATAAAAAAAAAGTTAAGAGACATTGTGGGACTGATGCAATTTCCTCTTATACTTCATAAACTGTGCAGTACATTATATACCTGCATCGTCTATAACACATGCTGAACCAACTCTATAATTGTATAATGATTTTACTGAATACCTATCTATCTATTGACAGCAAAGAAGTTCTCCTCAATTGCCAGAGAGAAAAATGTAGGAAGGGAGGGGATGACCAGTAAAAGAGCGACCGTGATTCACCTGATGATAAAAGGTCCACGGTCCTCTAAGAGATTCCGTTCAGTGGCAAAGAGATGAAGAAGGTTTTGGAGGAATCTTGTGAAGTACTCGTCGACGTTGTTCCTCTCCTCACCGTCCACCACTAGGAGTAACGAGTAACACTCATGAGCAACGTTCCATATACAGATACACAAGAAATATTTACTATGTATTATTTATAAAAAGTTTCACTGATTATATTGTTTTTAACTCGTCTTTACATTTATTAATGGCATATAAATGGGAATATAAAATACCTCTCTCTCTCTCTCTCTCTCTTTGTTTACATACATTTACTCTTTCTCATCCAATCTCATTCTCTCTTCCTTATTCCTTCTGTTTTTCTCTCACAATCTTTTCTTTCTATCTCCCCCCTTCATCTCCTCTCTCTCTATCTTTCTTCCTCAACTATCTTCTCCCTCACTATCAATATTCTCTTTCTATCTCTCTCTTCCTTAACTTTCTTCTCTCTCTCTCTCTCTCCCTTCCACTCCCTCAACCCTCTCTCTTTCTCTCTCCCCCCTCTCACCTTGTATGGCTGCCGCAGGATGCTGGTTGGTCGTGGAGGCGATCTGAGCCAACACCTGAATCACCAGCAACACCACCTCGTCAGAAGGGTCCGACAGTGTCCTCAGGAGAACGTGGAATAACTCCTCCAGGTACCGACACATCTGTGGGGGAGCGTAAGTCTTTTAAACCTTCATTTTAATTCAGCGACCTTTGACCTAAGCTGTTGTAACGCCAGAGATGTAATTACCACAATCAATCAATTAATCGTAAGACGCATAACAGTAAAACCTACTGCATTATATCGAGGGTCCGTTAGATGTGAAACCTCCATTTAACGAATTATATGGAGAGAAGAAGTACATTATATCGAGGGTTCACTGTATAGATGCCAGGAAGATTAGGAACCTCTATCTATTTCACCTTAATGCTAATCTAACTCAACCTAACCAAACCTAACCCAAGCAAACCTAACCTAACCAAACTTAACCCTCCCATATAACAGTAGGTTACCTAAACACAACAGCTGGGCTACCCAACAAATCTTCACAATATCCCACCACCATACAACATAGCCACAGTATTATGCCCGTTCACGTGAGCTGGCCAGTGTAACCAAGTTTAGTGAATATGTAAAAAAAAAAAAAAAAAAAAAAAAAAAATTAATGGCAATTGTACTTAGTGTGGGATACAGCACTGTACTAGTAATTAATAACCAAGATACAGGGTAATACAGTACAATTTTCTGGGGGGGGGGGGGGGGGAGAGTTGAGGTGTCTTCATAAATCTAGTCCCTGCACTCTAATGAATCAAGAGTACTCACCACACTCAATGAATCAAGAGTATTCACCTCACTCAATGAATCAAGAGTATTCACCTCACTCAATGAATCAAGAGTACTCACCTCACTCAATGAATCAAGAGTACTCACCTCACTCAATGAATCAAGAGTACTCACCTCACTCAATGAATCAAGAGTACTCACCTCACTCAATGAATCAAGAGTACTCACCTCACTCAATGAATCAAGAGTACTCACCTCACTCAATGAATCAAGAGTACTCACCTCACTCAATGAATCAAGAGTACTCACCTCACTCAATGAATCAAGAGTACTCACCTCACTCAATGAATCAAGAGTACTCCCCTCACTCAATGAATCAAGAGTACTCCCCTCACTCAATGAATCAGATTAAATAATATGGATTCACACTCCTGAAAAATCTGAATGGAAGACTTTGTTATGGGTTTAAAATAATAATGGCTAAAAATAATAAACGTCAACGCCTGTAATAAATTAGTCTCCGTACCTTATTGGGGATCTTGTTATGGAGGTGATAGACCCATCGGAGGACGGCCGTCTTGCAGGGGACCGGAGTGTTGCGCAGCTGTTTACGGAGTACCTCCATCACCGACTTTAGATCAAGCCCCTCACTACAAAAATCTGCAAGTGAAAATGTATCTCTCTTCAGGGCCATTATGTAGAAATGTCAGTCTTAGTTTATGAGTTTACGTATTGTGCTGTATCTCTCACTACAGTGTCCTGGGTTCAATCCCCAGGCTAGGATAGATGTGAGATAGGTGTCATCCACAGTGTTTCTCTGGGTACTACAGTTTCCTCCTGCACTAACACCGGACAATAAAGGTCATAACAAAGAATAGACCAACAGCTTAAATGGCCAGTAAGATATGAGGTGATATGATAAAAAAATGAATAAATAAATAAATAATAAATAAAACTGGAGTTGTATTCAAAGGAGCACTGAAATCCAATACAGTACAGGTTAAGATCTCCCTGACTTTTGAGGTGCTAAGGGGAGGTCCAGGGAAAAAATATACAAATATATACAGTACTGTATATGAATGAGGGAACTAACAGAAACTATAAATATGATAACATCCCTAAAAACAAACAAAATCACTTGTAGACATTCCACAAGAACAGATAAGATCCAGTAATGTATAAGGCAAACTAAAATAGGATTGAGTTTTTAGAAGAGGGTTGGAGGAAGACTTTGTATAGAGTGGGAAACAAATAACTGACACACTGTTATATATACTCCACACAAAAATATATCCACACACTGCTATTTATACAGTATGTGTCTGTTATTTCTCACCCACCCCGTAGCTTACTCATGTTGCTATACTATAACGTACCATTACAGGGCGACGCTGAGTTCTGGTCATTGGACGAGTCGGCCGAACCCTCGGGGCCATCTCTGTCGTCTTCCACGGTAATGAGTTCCATCAGTTCCGAGCTCACGTCTTCGGCCAACGCTCGAGTCTCTGATAAAAAGGCGGTGGAATATTAGGTATCAGACTCCCTTATATCTGCCCTTCTCCTCGCTGAAATATTAACACAGCCTCATCATTTACTGAACATTCATATCTGGTTTTCCCTCTCGCTATAATACTCTGCTAAAAAAAGACTAGAGAAATATTAACACAAGTATTACTCTCCGCTGAGCTTTAAATATTTCCTCAAGTTCAGTATGGCATCTTGACATAACTGTTCATTACTAGCAAATACCTATGACATGATCAGAAGTTTCCCTTGAGAGTAAGTCCCCATTGGCATAAAAACATGTTTACTGTAGTGTCATTTTAATACAGTACATGTCAAAGAATTTTTTCATGAGGGACATACAGTATCTCCCAACTTGTAATGGGAGTAAATGGGAAAAAACCAGTTCAATTTATGGCTCTTCTATTTAAGGACGTTTTTCAGGAATGTGGTCTTTGAGTAAATCTAGGTCAACGTGTAGGTAGAGAGGGTTCCAGGTGTCTAGTTCAGTGGTTCTTAAACTATGGGTGGCGAGAAGCTGAGCTGTTCAATGGATCACGAGAAGCTGAGCTGTTTGATAGGTCACGATAAGCTAAGCTGTTTGAATGGGCTGCAAGATCTTTATAGTCATTAAGCGTGCAAACACCTCACTTCAGTTTTCATTTTGCTACTAACCTGTACTGTACACACAAAAGGTGTTGCTCGTGAGGTCAGCTGGTTTATTAGAATTTTTTTTAAACATTGTTGTGTCTGGTAAAACAGTATGTACTATTATTTACGGAGATATGGTTTTTCTCACTTGGTTTTAGTTGTCGTATTTTCCTACTGTGTCACTTTTGTAATCATCTCGTCCTTATTTCTTCACCATTTTTTTGCTTTTTTGTGTGTCAAAGGAAGCTGAGTTACCCCTGGATTATAATGTTGTACTTTTTTTTTAAGGATGGGGAACATACAAAGATGCATTTTTAAAATCTTTAATTCATTCACATAACTATTGACGGTGATGTGAAGCCACAGTGCAGTGTGTTGTGTGTGGAGAAATCCTTGCTACCAATCACTCAAGGAGAGTAAGCTGAAAAGACATCAGATACGAAACAAACACAGTACTGTACTGTAGAGAGACAAAAATAGTGCTTTCTTTAATAGGAAGGAGGAAACAATTAAGTGGCAGGGACTGGACACCCTGGGTAATACAGTAAATTATTCTGTGCTTCCTACCTTGTAGTTTGGCAAATTACAAAGAAAAAGCGCCCCACACTGGACAAGACCACATAAAATGGGTTGTTTTTGACGTGGTTAAAACTCTTTGCGGTGATGCTGTAGCTAAGAAACTACATGTTGTATCTCTGTCAAATTATATAAATCCACTTTCACATCAACAATATGTCGCTCTATATCAAGGAACAAGTTACTGCAGCTGTACAAGCTAGCGCTCAGTTCAGCCTTCAACTGGATGTCAGAAATGACCCGGATGGAGTGAAAACAAGAGTACAGTACTGTATTTGAATGCAAATAAGAATACAGTACTTCTAGTTTCTAAGAATACGAATACAGTACAAAGAAAGTGTTACTCTGAATGTGAATATGAATACTTTACATAAGTACTCAGAAATGCATTCACGAATACTACTTGTTAAAAAACTAACTTGTTATTGCTATAAGTATGTGGCATATAGTGGTAGATGATTTTATGATTGGTATTCAATATATCAAACCTGTCCTGTGTAGATACTGTATAGTTATTTATACTTTCCTAATACTGTAGTTTTAACAGACACAACACATCATCATTAGTTATTATACTAAACCTACTCTACACTTCTAGATAGGCTGCAGGCAGGCAGGCAGTGTTGCTGCCATTTATCAACTAAAAAATCATTAAGTATACATACATAGCACATGTGTGACACACAAGTTAATTGCGTTCTCTCCGACTGCTTATAATAATGACCACAATACAGTGGGGTATGCTATAACGAACGGATCCTACTACGAATATTCCTATAACGAACGGTTTTACCTATAAAATTGAGAATGCTATAACGAACGCAACTCCTACAACGAACGAGGATGAATATGGGACTATTTCGCCTGGCGCATGAATATTGTTGTACCACGACCCACAACAAGAGCGTCAGGCGCCATCTTTGTCTCATTGTGCACCAGTTATTGTTGAAATTTCGTCTTTTGATGTGGAAATTCACGTTATTTGTATAACTATTTTGTTATACAAGTATACAATTGTAACAATGAGTCGTCCAAAGCGAGTGAGAAAGCTAATAACCCTTGAAACTAAGAAAGAAATTATAAAGAAACGTGAGAATGGAAGAAGCATTGCGAAACTTAGTGATGAATATGGGATGGCTAAATCGACTATGTGTACGATTTTGAAGAATAAAGAGGAGTTAAAAACTGTGCAAGTGGCTAAGGGAATCTTTAGACTTAGCAAAGCAAAGTGTAATGTGATTGAAGAAATGGAAAATTTACTCTTAGTGTGGATAAAGGAGAAAGAAATGGCAGGTGGTAACATTAGTGAAGCTATAATTTGTGAGAAGGCCAGACAATTGTTTGAGGACCTTAAAGCCAAGACTCCCAGTGGAAGTGATAGTGATGTGCCAGTGTTTAGGGGTACCGGCATGCTGAATAACACTAAGGTAAGATAAAGTACCGTATTTTTTACATTTTCCACAGAATTTTTTCAGTGTTAAGCGGTTGTATTTGGGGGCCTGGAACGGATTAATCCTATAACGAACGAGGTTCTGGAACCAATTACGTTCGTTATAGCATACCCCACTGTACATATAAAATTTATATCCAATTTCAAATAGGAGTCAGAATTTATTATTGAAACAATAACATTAAGTCACAATTTGGCACCACACGGGTATACATCTCACAATATGAAAGAGTCACCAGTAGCTTACTTACCCCATTGAGAGTTGCATGTTATTTACTAACAGACTGTGATAAACAGCTTCTAACGTCATGGATTTAATAAGCAGATTTTACATCCCCCCAAACTCACTCTCTCTCTGTTCGTCCAAAATAAAATCAGCAGCCAAATGTATGGTTATTTCTATCAATAAAACAATTATTATTCATCAGATTATACAATGAATATTAATAATTTGCCTGAGGATTCGAATAGAAATGAAAATATTACTTGGGTTTCTAATAGTAATGTACAGTACAGTACTGTATTCACATATGAATACCCAGAAATGCTGTAATATTTGAATACATTTGAATATGAATACTCTTAACTGCTTATCTATGTTATATATAGATGAGAGATGGACATGGAGGAGCAGATCTTTTTTGCTGTTCGCTGGTCACAACTCCGGCACGACAGGCCATGATATTTTGAACATTGTGAATCGCTTCTTTAGAGAAGAAGAGCCAACATGGACTCAATGTTACAGCATCTGCTGTGACAGGGCCCCATCCCTGCTTGGAGAACAACAAGGCTTTGCTGCTCATGTGAAAGAAGTGAATGCAAATGGGATGATCATTCACTGTCCTCTTCACCGTAAGAACCTTACTTCAATAAAGCTGCCAGGTGAGCTGGCTGTCGTCATGATCGAGGCAGTTCAATTGATGAACTTTGACAGAGTAAGAGCGCTCAACTTGGGACTGTTCCGGGAAGTATGTTCAGACTTCGGATTCGGACACACCCACTTGCAGTACCATATGGAGGTCAGGTGGCTTTCACGGAAAAAGGTTCTGGAATGAGTTGTGGCCTTGGGAATTGCGCTTAAAATTTTTCTCAGCAAGGAGAAACACGACTTGGCTAGGTTCTCTGAGTCAAAATGGTTGTACCAAGTGGCCTACCAAGCAGATCTCTTCAGTGAAAATACCAGTAACTGCCTGAATGCTTCCATGCAAGGTTGGAGTCACACTTTGATTCAACTCACTGACAAGCTGTCCTCATTTAAGGACAAGCTGAAGATGTGGAAAGGCAAAATGGAATGAGGAAAGACCAGATCTTTCCTGTCCATAACCCTTCACTACGGGGATGTCACTTTTAATATTTTATTTAGCTAAGGCCACACGATATCATCCCAGCACAGAGACCCCAGTACAGTACACAAGGGGTGAAGTCCCCTGTTGGAAGGCTTTGGAGAAAATGCATCAGCATCATTTGAGGATATTCATGGCAGTGCTTGGGAACACTTGAACAATCTCAGAGAAGAATTTAAACCCCACAGAATATTCCTGCTGAAATTACCCAGAGATACTGCTGGGTTCAAAATCCTTTTGATGTTAATGTGGAAAATTTACCAGACAAGAGCTCACCCAGAGGACTACAATAACAACTGACAGAAATACAACATGATGAATTACTATGCCACAGCTTCAAGCAGCAATCCCTCAGTAATTTCTGGGTCATGCTCTTTAATGATAAAGCAATCATTGCTGCTGAAGCTCTGCAAGTCCTCCTGGCATGAACATACCTTTGTAAGGCAGGTTTTTCAACATTAGCACTGACACAGATGAAGCATCTGAACAGATTACAGCCTGAGCATAAACTGTGCTGCAGCCTGTCTGGCACAACATCTTGCTTTGATGATCTGGTTAACACAAAACAAAGTCATCCTACTCATTAGTTTGAGTAATATTATTTACATTCTATGATATTATATTATTAGTTATGTCTTATTGTATTATATTATATTGTTCTATTGCTTGTACAGTAGCACCTCAATACACTGGACTAATTGGGGCAGTCAGACCGCAGTCTGGAAAAAGCAAATCTATGGGAGGGGGTCTGAACATAACCCTGGACTGTTTCAAGAAAATCAGACATGAGTCTGGTTGTCACCAACTGTTTTCACTGATATGACAGTTTCATACTGTACACAAGTGAATTGAGAAGTAGTCCAGAGCATCTCAGAAAGCTATAAAAAAAAAAATCCAGTGTATAAAGGTTCAACTGTGTATATTATATAAAAAAAAAAAAAAAAAAAAAAAAAAAATAATATATATATATATATATATATATATATATATATATATATATATATATATATATAATCAACGACCTCACCAGCAAGGAATCGATTCGATTCCTTGCTGGTGAGGTCGTTGATAATATGTTCATAGTCCGCGTGTTAAATGGACTAAAAATGTAGTTTATATATATATATATATATATATTTCATGTAAATCCACAATGAAAACGTGGATAAGATAAATCTTGATAAAATCACACGGGAGAATGGAAACAACGGAGTACCTTAGCTTTCGTCTTTATTCAAGACATCTTCAGAGGCAACTGGATTACATAGACAGAGAGAGGCTTAAATATACAGGGTGACCTGTATATATATATATATATATATATATATATATATATATATATATATATATATATATATATATATATATATATATATACAGTAGAAGTCCAAAAATCCGGACTGCTTGGGGATTGGGTCGGTCCGGAATTTCGGATTTTCCGGATTCTCAGGCAGTACTTTTAAAATTCAAATTTAAGGAGGAATAAAGAAGAGATGAACAGGTACATTTTGATGGCTTATTCATTCGCAAATATAGCATGCTTCATTTATCAAAACGAGCAGTTTTAAAGAAAAATCTGTGAAATCTAGAATTTAAATCTTTGCCTTTTTTATATCATAAATTGTAGACTTTTCCAATGTCGTAGGTTTCCATTAGAAAAGTATTGCTCACACCATGTTCTAGTTTCTTAATTATTTCAAGTTTGTCACCCAATTTCAACGTGTTCTTTCTCTTCACACAACAAAGATTATCTACTTTAGGAGCCATTATTATGGGCTTGTACAGTACTCTGTAAATGGAAAGAGTAAGATTCAAAATTACATACATTGTCACAGTTTGATTGCTTGTTTTAAAGTGGCAACCGCGTGGTTGCTTGTTGTCGCTGTGCAGCTGTGGCGCTCATGCATGCGCACATACACATAAAAGCCAGCTAAAAAAAAAAAAAAAAAAAAAAATAGTTTTCGAAAAGTCCGGATTCTCAGGTGGTCCGGATTTCTGGCATCCGGATTTTTGGACTTTTACTGATATATATATATATATATATACACACAGTCAACCCTCACTTTACGCGGTAAATTCAATCCACAGGGTACCGCGGAAAGTGAGAAATGCGTAAAGTGAACAACATAACATATGGGATTAATTGAAATAGAGACCGGGCCAACCCCCAAACTCCACCTTTTGACAACACACAACTATGTTGTAGTAAAAATATTATCTTAACTTTATGATGGTATGCACACACAATTAATAATTAAGAGAAATATCAATAATATTAGGTTTTTTAACACTTACATTAGTAGAAAAGATGGCTGGACACACAGGGATGGGCGGTTGGTTCCGAGGCAGAGGGCAGATTATTGGCCCTCACCTGTATCACTTGTATCAATTGTATCACTATCCACCACAGAGGCTTGCAGGGCCTCTTTGTCAAACCCCTCAAAGTCCATATAAGTCCATATCCTCACTATAATTATCACTATCACTGACTTGGGCCGGCTGTGGTGGGTGGCGGGTGAAGAACTCGGTAATGTTTTGATGACTGGGCGACCTTGTGCGCACCATGCTCGCGCGGCTTACACAACATGGCGGATGGCGGGAGAGGGCAGGAGGTTTGGATCCAAAAATGGCGCGGCTCGCCAGCCGCTCTCCTTGTAAAGGGGTACACGCACCGCGGAATGTGAGCATTCCTGTTTCGGCAGGGTACCGCGTAAACGTGGAAACGCGGAATGTGGGACCAAGTAAAGCGAGGGTTGACTGTATGTATGTATGTATATATATATATATATATATATATATATATATATATATATATATATATATATATATATATATATATATATATATATATATATATATTTATATATATGCTGATAACCACCAGGAAAGAAGAAAACACGAAGTTCCCAAGCGCTTTCGTGTAATTCACATCTTCAGGGGTGAGTACAGACAGTCTGTACTCACCCCTGAAGATGTGAATTACACGAAAGCGCTTGGGAACTTCGTGTTTTCTTCTTTCCTGGTGGTTATCAGCATATACCTAGATCACGCGCACCTACAGTGATTTACTTGCATATATATATATATATATATATATATATATATATATATATATATATATATATATATATATATATATATATATATATATATATATATATATATATATATATATATATATTCTGTAATGTTTATGTTTATTTTATATTATGGGTTACAAGCCTACATCACGGATCTAGTTTTGGGTAATGATAAAAAAAGTTTAAGAATCACTGGCTCTAGCTTGTTGGAGGTAGAGCAGAAAACTCTCACCACTGTGTCATGGGACAGATGTGAGGAGGGTGTTATCTAGTGAGACACTACCAAACATGGTAGGAATGTCTGGATAATATGGTGTCCTCCTGTACCAACACTGGACAATAAAGGTCATAACAAAGAACAGATCAACCACCCAAATGGCCAGGATAATGTAGGCTGCCACTAAACACTACACTGGTCAGGATAGTGTAGCCTGCCTCTAACACCCAGAAGGCTCTGCTCTTGGGGACAAAGTGGTAAAGTGGCTGTCTGTCTATTCAAGGTCACTAACTAGAAGCACCATAGGGTACAAAATGGGAATAAGAGTGAAATTATCAGTATAAATATAAATAAAATTCCTCATCTGCTTATAATAAATGTGAAAAAATAACAATGACTTACTGGCATATGTGGGATCATCAAAAGCCAGGCAAGGAATTGTAGCGGTGAGAATCCCTGAAGTGTGAGGTAGCATCACGCGGCGAGACAGCTTCACAAACTCACTGATCCAAGTTAGGGCGATCATCTGGGGAAGAAACATCATATATAGGTACAGTACAGGAAGGCTCTGAGTTACGAAGATCCGGTAACAAAAAATCCAAAGTTAAGAAAGTAAATATTTGTTCCGTGTGTTGATTTACAGTACATACAGAAAAAAATTTAAGGTGCATTACTTTCTTCTTTTCATTTTGTAAATTTTTGCGATATGGCAAGACAGTGAGGGGTTGGCACAGGCACCTCAGGGCTTCACATATCAGATCTAGTCAGTCATTCATAAATACAATTAAACTAAAAACACCATATAATTCTGTAATATATTAAAAGTGATTAACTAAGTAAAAATAAAATACAGATACAGGTCCTAAATTCAGGGACACTAGGGCCCAGGACCACACCAGTTTTAAGGATATTCTGCTTACCTGCACCAGCTGGTCACTTGACTGAGCGTGTGCAATGAGGATGTTGATCATGTCAGCAAACTTGACTTTCTCTGGAGCTTTCTTGATGCTCACCAGGAACTCCCCCACCACAGCCTCACACCTGCACCACAATCAGTTACAGATACATCCTGAGTCAACGTAAACTTGTAGTCATAACTTATATTAATAACTATCACTCTATCTACAATATCAATTTCTATGACACCGGTAACTTACTGTACAGTTCAGTGTTGAGAGGTACGAGCACTACCACTCTACCACCTACACGTGTACAGTATTAATTTATGTTCATTTACTCTTTTTAGCTCAGGTGCAATAAGGTGTCTCAGCAGCCATATGTGTGCACCACTACAGCACCACATAACAAGATAGGAATGAGAGAAAATAATACAGGCAGACCCATGATTTATGAGGCTTTGAGTTGTAAAAATTAAAAGTTACCCCCAAAATTTTTTCCATGTTTTGATTTACAACTGAAAATCCTGAAGTTACAAAAAAAAAAAAAAAAAATCATTAGTTTCATATTATTTCCTAAATAAAATATAGGTTAAGTATTAATAAAAATAATCTAAAAATTTGGATTTTTTTTACTACCAGTTAGCTTACTTATTTTACTAACTTATTTCATTATTCTCTAACACTCACAATGTTATTCAGTCTAGAAATAAGTTTTTAATGTGTCATCATTCTCCTACAATCACAATATAACTTACTCCTCAAACTCAGTGGGAACAAGTAAACTTGTCTCCACCACCACACAGTCACTCAGCCAGTTGTCTGACTGTCCAATTTCTCCTCAACTATTTTCATGTTATACCTGTACAGTATTTTCTCGATTTAACGAACTATTTCGTGCCGCCCCTTTCAGTTAAATCAAAATTTCCGCTGAGTCGAACTTTCCGTTATTTTTGCTAGATTTAGCGAACTAGTTTGCTAAATCGAGTGTGATTCCATTAAATTCCACGCCAAATGCACCGCTTGGAGTTTGTTTACATCTGCTCAGTCTGTGTCCTGCCGCCACCGCGTGTGTTGTTTACTGCTATATCTCGGTCAACTAACTGTACTGTGCTTAGACATCAAGCCGAAAGTCTCTCAGAAGTCTCAGAAAGGAAGTGGTGTGGGGGAGAGAATAAAGGTGCAGACTATTAAGAGAATGTGGAATGTTTAAGGGAACAAAAGTTTGGATGCTTGGAGAATGCCAGTAAGCACAAGGGAGAGTGAATGGAGTGTTAGCTGACGGCTGACACAGCTGGCCAGTGGCAGTGTCCAGACAAGAATGGGAGCTGGTGTATGTAACAGTTTGCATCTCTTTGCTGACATCTTTTCCTTCAGTGGCTTTAAAGCACCAAATGTCATGCTACTTTTTAAACAATTAATGCCAGCCCACAATGAAATCACAGTGCCATGGAATTCTCAGTTTTTCATGAAATCTTTAGCTTTATCACAAATCACTGGTCCAGAAGCATTAATTTTTGTTCTTTCCTTGAACCATTCATATACAGCAGCTCTTTATCCAAGCACTTTGTTCATGCACTCCCCTTGGTCCTTTTACAGAATTTTAACTTTTTTTTTTTACACCTTGCACTTAACATTTCCTTTTAGCACTGTTAAATTCACCTCTGTCACTTTTCTGTTTGTTTGAGGACATTAAGAAAGCAAAATAAAATTACTGTTAAAGAGCACAGAGCAACCTGGCAAAAAACAAGACTCCTCAATACCTCAGTCACAGCTCAAGCATCTGTGACCACGGCAAGAAAACACTTTAGGATGACAAAATAACTCATCAGGGGTCAAGTGTGGGATTCATATTTTTTTTTTATAGAATGTTTTTCCAATTATATAATAAAATTCAGTGGGAAAATGTGCACCAATTTATGAAACATAGATTTACGAGAGCTTTTGCTGGAACACGACCCTCTCATTCATCAGGGTCCGTCTGTACGTGTGTGGAATTCGTGTTTGGCTGTTTACCCCAAGAGTACTACAGTATATATTTTTCATGAAACAAATTGTATTATGAAATTTTAATCCAAGTGAAATCAACATCCACATAACATAGCAACATCAAACAACCCCGAAAACCCCCACATTAACTAGATGTATCTGGATGTTCTGTACAATAAGCAAACATTAATTTCTTTACTTACATTTTTTTCACTTCAGGTTTGGGAGCTTCAAGGATGAAAAACAAGCCGTCTAATATCTCAGAGAGGAACAAGAGTGTGTCAACATCAGGTACAGTGTGGAGGACCAGCACCCAAGACACCACCAAGGTCTGTGCCCAGTGGTTGTTGACGTACAGTTTCTCACGCAGGACAGGAATGAATGCAACCAAGTCAAATGAGGCACTTTCTGTTACAATGTCCTGAAAAAAAATATATATAAATGAGAAAATACATAAATAAATAACAAATTAAATCACAAAAACTATAGAGTATTATGGTCAAGTAAATTATAAGAAAGATCAGCTTTGACATACACTTAAATTATTTCTACTGGGTTATTTTCACATTGCAATATTCTGGTTTAAAATGAACTAGTTTTATGTGAATGGTTGATAAAGTTACCCAAGAAAATAATAAAATATTAAAAAATATCCATAAACATCTCCATCTTACATTAAATTTTACACATCAATCATTGTCACTGAGAAAAAATGTACGTACTTTATTTCTACTACACTAATCAAATTCTTATACCCTAAACGCTGGACTTCGTCATTCTCCGAGGCTTAGTGTAGTGACACATACAGTACAGGGGTCCAGACTAACATTCCTGGGCCCTGTCTAGAAGTTGATTTGTTTGCAAGTCAGACTTAAATAACTTAGCAATATAATATAAATAAAACCCATCCTTGCCTGAATCAATCATAACAACTATAACACATAAAATACCAAACAAATATTGTAATTAATGCAGGTAAATAATATACAGATACCTGCTTTAATTACAGTACTTTGACACCTGATAGTAATTAAGCGCCCTAAAGCTACCTGAGGGGAGGGCGGGAGGTTACGTTAGCTTTATGATCGTTGATACACAATAGGAATCACTCTGGCACCCACTGTACTGTACATGCTTTACAAAATGACACACAATGGATATCACCATAGTCACGAACTTTCATTATTCTGTCGAGCATCTCGGAGCCATTTTTAACGTTCTGGTCCGCATCCGTCGCCAAACGAACCAGGATGATGAAAATGTCATTGAACTGAGATAAGACAGTTCCTCGTGACACCCTGACAACATTGTAGAGGGACTCCGTGGCATAGTAGCGCACATTTGGGTTGCTATCAGTAAAACAGGCCAGGATAGGGTTGACGAGGTCTTGAATGTACGGACCAATACCCTGGAATAATAGAAGGATTAGAAATTCTATATTTGTTTATAATATGGTAACTTTCAGTGTAATAAAAGACTATAATGTATTAATCAAAATATCAAAAGTAAATTAGTGTATGGATTAAGTTAGGTTGGATTAGTGTTAGATTAGCGTCAGGTTAGGTTAGAATTAGGGTAGTTCATATTAAGATGAAACAAGTTGGGGTGTCTATTGTTCACATGATCCACAATATTTATGGGATTCCTTAACATTTCCTTTTAATTTCTAATAATTTCAACCACAGTGCATTAACTAATTATTTAGTAATATTCTTGAGTTTAATGACAATCAATATTTACCCTTGTGCCAAGTCCAATGGCAACAGCGGCCAAACCAATGAGTCCTCCTTTTCGTGTGTGTGGGTTGTGAGACATGGCAAATTCTTCAAGAACATGAATGAGTCGACTGATCTGCTCTTGGTTATCGACAGCAGAAAAGTCCTTCACCATCCTGAAATAGCAGGAGTTACATAGACTACAAGGATGAAATAATAACTGGGTTGTACATAAAATCAACAGAACATCTTGAAAATTTTGTGCTAGAAAATATGACACAATGGACGAAAGATTTTGACACCCTATCGAGACAAGACGAGTCAGTGTTCATTTTGAAATTCATCAGACCTCTCCCTAAAGATAATCATTTTTAATTATGTGCAAAGTCGATCAAAAACTATCCTTACAAAATTGTGTTAGAAAATATGACACAACAAACGAAGGATTCTGACACCCTACCGAGACAACAGGAGTCACAGTGTTCATTCTGGAATTCCTCAGACCTCTCCCAAAAGATAGTTTTTTTTATCGAATGTACAATAAATATATTCCCAGGTGAAGAGAAATCTCAGTTATTATGATGGCAACTGTCTTGAGAGTCTATTTGTCTTTCACTACTGTGCTGTGTGTTGATCTGTTACTTCAGGAAACATGGTAGTATCATCTTTATACCAATTGGGGCCACAAAAACAATTACAGTACAGTATTGTTGAAACGGGGTGCCACTTTACCATTTGGAATTTTTTAACAGGATCTGTGCCAACATATTCCTTCAATTGAGAAAATAAAAATTCAACAAGGGAGAGCAAGGAAAAAAGTTAAAATGAAGTTATGAAAATGATTCTTTCAATTTCAATAAGACAAACGCTTCACAGACATTAATACTTCCATTTCATAAACACAGAAAGCCAGCAGCAACATTTGAACATTCTTGTAAAAAACATTATAAATTATCTCTTACATTAAAAATATACTGTACCAATAAATCACACGGTTTAAAGGCAATTTTCATATTATTAATTTGGTGGTTTTGTCCAGGTCAGTGTTTCATACCTGAAGAGTCTCATTGTCCCAAGAGACACTCATCACTGTCCTATCTACCCCAGGATGGAAGTGCATTATTTTAGGTTAGGTTAGGTAGGTTGGTCAAGGCATGGTCTAAACAGGTCAGGGTATCATTTTATTAATACTCTAGATCATATGAAAAACTCACTGGTAGCATTCAGTTGCATAGAGTTAGGATTGTTCACTGACAAGCGTAACAACAGTGATAAATTCAACGGATCATGTTTGTAAGTGAGGGTCTTGATGGCTCGGGTGTTCCTAACTCTGAGACTGCCTGTATCCTGAATACAGTACTGTACTTAAGTTTGGGCTATTATGGAGGACTTCACAGCAGCTTCCCCCATCTCAGTAACAATAAGTTCACTCACGGCAGGTGTTAAGTTATGCTAGGTTAGGCTATGTTATGTTAATGTTAGGTTATGTTAAGGTTAGGTTATGTTATGTTAAGGTCAGGTTTGTTTAAAGTTAGCTTAGGTAGGTTTAAGGTTAGGTTAGGTTAACTTAACTTGAACTTTTAAATAAACACATTTTAACACATTTGCCACAACTACGACAGTGTCCACTATAAAACACAGTGAAATTGCAGCTTTTTAAAAAAAAATTTCTATGAAAAATCAGCAGCTGTGAAGTCATAAATAGTTACCTATGTTTGACATTGCTCAGTGGTTCATTTGTGCTACAGTTTAGTGACTTTTTTTTTTAAATTGCAGAAGCTTTCCAGGCCAAGACCTACATTACGCCACATCAACATCAATATTTGATAGCCATTTTCCACACTTGCGTGGGTTTGCTGCGATAACCCGATGGCAACAGTTAGGTAAAGCCACAATACCAGCTCACCAGTCCCAAATATTCAGCAGAGACCAGGGGTTGGGCAAAGCTGTGGTGACTAGTTTCCACCAGGCATGCTGAAGCAAAGTTTTATGGCTGGATGCCCTTCCTAACACCAACCCACAGGATGGCAACAGCTGACAAGGCACTGTAGCAACTCCTTGAGGTAATTTCTCCTTGTTCCAACACCAGGTTTTCATTCAAATCACATTAAACTAAAGCCTGCTAAAAATAAACCTCTTATTAAGATGGCTATAGTCAATAGGCAATCCACAAAAAACATCAACAAACAATAAGCATTTCCTCTCCTTTAAGACAATAACATCTTAAAACATACAGAGTGTTCCAACAAAACGTGAGCCACCATCACCACTCATAGTGATATCGTTCATAGTCTTCCTCCCTCTCACTATCTACGTGTTGGGGTTCAGTCCAGAAATAGCGAACCCTAACATTCAGCATTCTTAAAAACTCCCCCCAAAAAATATTACCTCTATTTAGCACCAATGTCAAGAGTGTATTAAGACGCATTGTTAATTTAAGACTTACTTTTCTATCTCGAGGGCGGCCGCCTTCCTCTTGTCATACAGCTTGTCACTCAGAGCCCGGACACAAGCCGAGCTGAGCGGCGAGTAATCTCTATCACTCATGGCGATCCTCTTAAGGTTTTATACACACTATTAAATTAGGCACATCCCACGACTCCTCTCTCACAGTAACTCACGAACAAGGACGAGGAAATACGTAATTACTGTACATTGTCTTGAGCAACGCCTCCCCCTTCCTTCCTCCCTGGGTCAGCTGATGACTGTTTACTCCCTGTGTCCGGAGGTGTTGCTCAGGTGTGTCCAAGCCGGGGCCAACACACCGAACACCAGTACAGATAAGAGCTAACATCATTATAAAAAGGAAAATCATTAAAATATGAATACCATCGCCTCTTTCATTCTAACTTTTTACTCCCTCAATATAATTTCTGTTCAGTTATCAATCCCTTACTGAGTACAGATGCTGTGGAATGGAGACATAAATCATTAGGCGATGTAATGATTGATTATGGACGCTAATTATATTTCCATAGATTTTACAAGTGAAAATTAAACCTAAGCAGGAAGTAGTTGTAGCTAGAGTAGGAGTTAGTTTGCTCTACATACCGAGATGAAAATTTTACAATAGGGAGCTGATTTACGGGCGGCGAGTGCGTTTGCGTGCCACCCACCAGAGCAGACGACACTGAATGGAAGATGCTCGGGGATAGGGAAGGCTGAGGTGACCATTTTCTCACTTTTTATACTCACTTCCAAGTACTAGTGAAAAAGAAAACCTCAAAATGTATTCTGCTACTATTGCTGGTGACTCGGAAAAGGTGTGCATGTTCTTAACTCGGTGAAGTTGTTTAGAAATGAAGAGATAGATGGTAAGATGATGCGTGTGTGACAGATGAAGAAGGCCAAATCCGTCTAAAAGGCTCGGCATTCCAGAGAAGTTGGAGCTCAAGAATTTACATACCAGCGAGTGTTTAACGTTGTGATGAAGGAGTAATGTGATGACGGTGTTGGTGATGCTAGTGGTGTTGAGGCCATGGTGTTAAAGGAGGTAATAGTAGTGGTGTGTGTGCAGGAGGTTGATACTTGTCCACATGGGGCCGCCACTTCACCTCTCGTCCACCTCGCTTGCTAACATGATGCTCTACACCGTAAGTATATTAATCTTTCATCTAACTCTTACTCTTTGATCCTCTCACGGACTTTATATATCCTTACTTCATTCCTTCTCAAATATATAAACCACCATGAATATAAAAATGAACACAAGGGGGTACAGTTTTTCACCTACCTTGGTTTGTTTAGTGAATTACATGAAATTAGAATCTGTTTACGGTGTTTATGGTCTTATAATGGTGTTTTAACTATAACTATATGACAAAGGAATTATTAACTGTTATTCAACTATACATCAATATAATATAGAGATTATATTAGATTGAAATATATACGTTAAATATACTAAGGTGGGGGAGGGTGTAATTTTATGAAATGATATGTAACTTGTTAAATGCGTAATTAGTTTCTTTTTTTATATTACTTGATTCAGTATCCATTTTATACATGAACACATAAGGGTACTGTAAGCATTTATTTCCAATTTGGTATATGATGTACTGAAACAAGGGAGATAGTTTATAACCACAGCCATACAAAACAATGCATTGCAGAATTTCGTTGCATACCGTTTTTACCTGTAATTATTGTTTGAATGTTGATATGTAAATTACAAACACACGTACACAAGATAAACGTACACAAGACTTACACAAATGTATTAAGACACGCACGTACACACAAAAATGTTTACAAGACACGCACACAGATGCACGAGAAACACGCACATATACACGCACTGTTGTATACAAGACACACACACACACACACACACACACGTAATCATTTAATTAAGAAAACTCAGCTGGGACGTTTTTTGCAATTATATACTACCCTTTTTGTTTGTCTTACTCCAACTTAATAGTAATTAGTTCATATATGGTAAATAGAGTTGTTTTATGACTGCGTCGTAACCAAATATGTATTGGGATAGATTAGTTATGGTGTCATTTATTTGTGGTTTGTATTATGATTATTAACAAGATTGTATGTCTATGTATATACGCAATTATCCCCTTTTTACCTCACACACACACACACACACACACACACACACTGAAAGACCTGACAAGTACAGAAAAAGAGAATTACTGCTATTAACTCACCAAGTTACAACACGTTACAGTAAATTACATAGCTCAGCCCTTTGAAAGTACAGTCGTCTGGAAAAGGTCTGAATGTGTCTAATGTATTAGCTGTATGAGATTAGAAAGTTAAAAGAAAGTAAAATGAAAAGAATTCCCATTTTTTTTTCGAAGCTGGATTCATGTGGATTTACCTTAAAGAATTTAACTATGATTATACCGTGTGACCTTTAGTTGAACCCAAATTAATTATTAGTTATAGTTTTTACCTTGATGTTGAACCAAAGCGAGTTTATTATTATTATTATTATTATTATTATTATTATTATCTGTTGACAATTCACATCTTAAAATACTTATAATAATATTTTCCAAAGTATTTCATCTTAATATTCTCAGTGATTTATCTTCAGGTAAATGTGAATCAACATCAGTCACGTGGGGTCAGGTTAGACACAATCATTCATCCTTATTATAATTACAGATTATTCATCACACATCCCAAAGCCTATACTGTACATTATACATTATGAAGACGTTATAGTTGAATTTGTTATAGGTTTCTATCATCGTTATATGAGTTTTAGTTCTGATATATTGTTTACTGTAAGAACATTATAGTTACGGGTTGTAATATTGATGTTATTCACTAAGAAGCTACCTAACTCCGGGGTTTACTACCTATTTTTCATTATTCACTGTAAATTCGTTATCTCAATATGGATTCTAGCTACATTTTTTTCATATTTCTGGGTTCACTTCATTATACATTTCAAGTTTTACATTATTAGTGCATAAGTGATATTAAGTTCCAATAACATAGATTAGCATTTATTAATATGCATTGTGTAATAGGCCCACGGATTCCTTTTGTTATATACGATAATTTAGGTTCTTTTAAAAGGGTTCTGGGTGAGGTACAGTATTAATTATATATCAAAGGGGTTTTATTGTTATCAAATACTGTATATCAAGGGATTATAAATGTCCTTAATTATATAACACAAAAGTTCTGGTTATATAATGATACACATTCTAATTATTACGCTATAAACCTAATACATGTATAATGGGGCCCTAATTATATAAGTGTTCTAGTTTATACTTAAAGGGTTCTTTTTAAATATAGGGGTTCTAGGTATATGAATTTAGCTACTATAAAGGTTTTAGCTACTATATATTGTAAAGGTTCAAGCTATATAATATATTTAAGGGTGATAGCTACTGCATAAGGGTTCTAACTATAGCTATGAAGGTTCTAGTTATGTATCGGTAAAATATGGGTTCTAGGTGTATAATGTAAGGGTTCTAGGTATAATATAAGGGTTTGAACTATAATATAAGGGTCCTAGCTATAATATAATGGTTTTAACTAATATAAGGGTTTTAACTATAATATAAGGGATCTAACTATAACATAAGGGTTCTAACTATACTATAAGGGTTCTAACTATAATATAAGGGTTCTAGCTATAATATAAGGGTCCTAGCTATAATATAAGGGTTCTAACTATAATATAAGGGTTCTAACTATAATATAAGGGATCTAGCTATAATATAAGGGTTCTAACTATAATATAAGGGTTTTAACTATAATATAAGGGTTTTAACTATAATATAAGGGATCTAACTATACTATAAGGGTTCTAACTATAATATAAGGGTTTTAACTATAATATAAGGGTCCTAGCTATAATATAATGGTTTTAACTAATATAAGGGTTTTAACTATAATATAAGGGATCTAGCTATAATATAAGGGTTCTAACTATAATATAAGGGTTCTAACTATAATATAAGGGTTCTAACTATAATATAAGGGTTCTAACTATAATATAAGGGTTCTAACTATAATATAAGGGTTCTAGCTATAATATAAGGGTTCTAACTATAATATAAGGGTTCTAACTATAATATAAGGGTTCTAACTATAATATGAGGGTTCTAACTATAATATAAGGGTTCTAACTATAATATAAGGGTTCTAACTATAATATAAGGGTTTTAACTATAATATAAGGGTCCTAGCTATAATATGAGGGTTCTAACTATAATATAAGGGTTCTAACTATAATATAAGGGTTCTAACTATAATATAAGGGTTCTAACTATAATATAAGGGATCTAACTATAATATAAGGGTTCTAACTATAATATAAGGGTTCTAACTATAATATAAGGGATCTAACTATAATATAAGGGTTCTAGGTATATAGTGTAGACCTGCTGGTTCTAAAGTGAAGTAAGCACGAATGATGTTTATTCACCAAATGTACTGAGTTGAATTAGTTTGTTGGGTTAAATCTCACTTAATTAGCCTATGTAATTAGTTTGGTATATTATAGGCCTATAAACTGTACATTCTATACTATTTCTATATTTGTATATATCATGGATAATTGTGGACAAGATTCCCTGGACACAAACTAAATCTGGCATCTTTTCTTTCTTATTTTACCCAATATTTATTTATATATTTTATTGATATATATTATACTGAAAATATCCAATGAAAAAAAAATGTTATCCTATCCGGTGTAAAAGTAATAAATAATTATATCCTGTGAAAATGCGTATTATAGTAGTCTAGTTGATGGAATATTTCGTAGCCTAGTTGATGGAATATTTCGTAGCCTAGTTGATGGAATATTTCGTAGCCTAGTTGATGGAATATTTCGTAGTCTAGTTTGTTTCGTGAAAATTTGAGGAAACCTGTGTGTTGAAAAGTTTTAATCAATAGACTACAATAGACTACAATATAACAGGTAGTTGACTGTGAGGAAGAAATTATAGAGGCACGTATCCCTATTGAAAGTATTTAACACAAGTTGTAGTTATATCCAGATTTATCGTAATTGTATTCTTTTCTCTATTTTTTTTGTCTCCTTATCTCCATCTTTCTCTATATATCTCCCTCTTTATCTATCTCTCCTTTAAACATTATGTATATGGGTTAAATATTATCGACGTTCTTGTGTTTCCGACTGATATTGGGAGAGGGGTTTTTCGCGCGTGACGTCACTTCCGGTTTAATGCAGTGATTATTCTTGTTTTTTGATAAATAAATGAAATATGAGATCAATTTTTAGTATAAGAGTTATTTTGCTTTTTTTTTTTTTTTAGGGGGTGATTAAGTTCATATTATCATCTCTAACCTGTAATTCACGTAGTTGTTAGTAATCGTGTACGTATGCAACTTTGTCTCTAATGGAAAGAATGAACATGATTGGCTGATTCGCTAACCAATGAGACGAAATATATTAATAAAAAAAAATGATTTGAAAGAAAAACGAACCAATTTTAACCGCCATTCATCCCTCATTGGTTCGATAATCAGCCAATCAGATTCCACCCATCGTCTTCGCGAGTGCATATATACCTGTTGTCCCTCATGGATCTGGCAGTGAACAGAGAACCAGCTTAGGTGGAGGTCAGACGCCATGGAATAAAAAAAAAATCCACTTTATGTGTTTTGTGGATTTTATGTACGCCATATTGATACTTAAGTGTAATAAAAGTGAATTAATGGTACTGTGAACGCCGCTGGGGCAGGTTAGATCTATGATATTATTGGCTGTTTGGAGCAGGGTGGGAAGGGGCAGGATGAAGGGTTAAAAATTCATGTTACAATATACACATTAAAATTAAACCAAACAATATTTATAGAATTTAACGAAAGGATTTAATACATTATGTAGATTATTTTATTGTCAATTTAATATTTGTATTTTTTTTTTATTTGTATATTATTTATTTAGATGTTAAAATTATGTGATATTTTTTTTTTAATTTAGAGAAACTGTATTTAATATTTCCAAAATTGTTTACTGTTTATGTAGATGTATTTATTTTAGGTTTGTTAATACATATGTACAGTATATTTTATGTATATTTATGTATTAAATTTTTATTGTGAAATATATTAAGTTTATGTTAACTTGTATTAATTTATATTACTAATTTTATTTATGGTAATAGTGCTCAAGGTGTGGTAGTTAAGGTGTGGTAGCCAGGGTGTGGTAGCTAAGGTGTGGTGTGGTAGCTAGGGTGTGGTAGTCAAGGTGTGGTGTGGTAGCTAGGGTGTGGTAGTCAAGGTGTGGTGTGGTAGCTTGGGTGTGGTAGTCAATGTGTGGTGTGGTAGCTAGGGTGTGGTAGTCAATGTGTGGTGTGATAGCTAGGGTGTGGTAGTCAAGGTGTAGAGTTGTGGAAACCAAGGATGTGGTAGTCAATGTGTGGTGTGGTAGCTAGGGTGTGGTAGTCAAGGTGTGGTGTAGTATCCAAGATGTGGGAGTTAATGTGTGGTAGTCAAGGTGTAGAGTTGTGGAAACCAAGGATGTGGTAGTCAAGGTGTGGTAGTCAAGGTGTGGTAGCCATGGTGTGGTAGCCATGGTGTGGTAGCTAGGGTGTGGTAGTCAAGGTGTGGTAGCCATGGTGTGGTAGCCAAGGTGTGGTAGCCAAGGTGTGGTAGTTAATTTGTGGTAGTCAAGGTGTGGTAGCCAGGGTGTGGTAGCCAAGGTGTGGTAGTTAATTTGTGGTAGCCAAGGTGTAGTAGTCAAGGTGTGGTCGCCAAGGTGTGGTAGTTAATTTGTGGTAGCCAGGGTGTGGTAGCCAAGGTATGGTAACCAGTGTGTGGTAGTTAATATGTGGTAGCCAAGGTGTGGTAGTCGAGGTGTGGTAGCCAGGTTGTTATTGTTAATGTTGTTATTGTTGTATTGTTATTTTTATCGTTATTGTTGTATTGTTATTGCGTTTAGTTGAATTGTTATAGTTGTTATTGTTATTGTCTTATTATTATTATTATTGTATTGTTAGTGTTATTAGTTGTACTGTTATTGTTGTTATTGTTATTGTTGTATTGTTATTTTTGTAATGTTATTGTTGTTTTTGTTATTAGTTGTATTGTTATTGTTGTATTGTTATTGTTGTATTGTTATTGTTGTATTGTTATTAGTTGTATTGTTATTGTTATTAGTTGTATTGTTATTGTTGTATTGTTATTGTTATTGTTGTATTGTTATTGTTGTATTGTTATTGTTGTATTGTTATTGTTATTGTTATTGTTGTTATTGTTATTGTTGTATTGTTATTGTTGTATTGTTATTGTTATATTGTTATTGTTGTTATTGTTATTGTTGTATTGTTATTGTTATTGTTATTAGTTGTTATTGTTATTGTTGTATTGTTATTGTTGTATTGTTATTGTTATTGTTATTGTTATTGTTATTGTTGTTATTGTTGTTATTGTTATTGTTATTGTTGTTATTGTTATTGTTGTTATTGTTATTGTTGTATTGTTATTGTTATTAGTTGTTATTGTTATTGTTGTATTGTTATTATTATTGTTGTATTGTTATTGTTATTAGTTGTTATTGTTGTTATTGTTGTTGTTATATTGTTATTGTTGTTATTGTTATTGTTATTGTTGTTATTGTTATTGTTGTTATTGTTATTGTTGTATTGTTATTGTTGTATTGTTATTGTTGTTATTGTTGTATTGTTATTGTTGTTTTGTTATTGTTGTTATTGTTGTTGTTATATTGTTATTGTTGTTATTGTTATTGTTGTTATTGTTATTAGTTGTATTGTTATTGTTGTTATTGTTATTGTTGTATTGTTATTGTTATTGTTGTTATTGTTATTAGTTGTATTGTTATTGTTGTTTTGTTATTGTTGTTATTGTTATATTGTTATTGTTGTTATTGTTATTAGTTGTATTGTTGTTATTGTTATTGTTGTATTATTGTTATTGTTGTATTGTTATTGTTGTTATTGTTATTGTTGTATTGTTATTGTTATTGTTATTGTTGTTATTGTTATTGTTGTATTGTTATTGTTGTTATTGTTATTGTTGTTATTGTTATTGTTGTTATTGTTATTGTTATTGTTGTTATTGTTATTGTTGTTATTGTTATTGTTGTATTGTTATTGTTGTTGTTATTGTTATTGTTGTTATTGTTATTGTTGTTATTGTTGTTATTGTTATTGTTGTTATTGTTATTGTTGTATTGTTATTGTTGTTATTGTTGTTATTGTTATTGTTGTATTGTTATTGTTGTTATTGTTATTATTGTTATTGTTATTGTTGTTATTGTTATTGTTGTATTGTTATTGTTGTTATTGTTATTGTTATTGTTGTTATTGTTATTGTTGTATTGTTATTGTTGTTATTGTTATTGTTGTTATTGTTATTATTGTTATTGTTGTTATTGTTGTTATTGTTGTTATTGTTATTGTTATTGTTGTTATTGTTATTGTTGTTATTGTTATTGTTGTTATTGTTATTGTTATTGTTGTTATTGTTGTTATTGTTATTGTTGTTATTGTTATTGTTGTTATTGTTGTTATTGTTATTGTTGTATTGTTATTGTTGTTATTGTTATTGTTATTGTTGTTATTGTTATTGTTGTTATTGTTATTGTTGTTATTGTTATTGTTATTGTTATTAGTTGTTATTGTTATTGTTGTTATTGTTATTGTTGTTATTGTTATTGTTGTTATTGTTATTGTTATTGTTGTTATTGTTATTGTTGTTATTGTTATTGTTGTTATTGTTATTGTTATTGTTGTTATTGTTGTTATTGTTATTGTTTGTTATTGTTGTTATTGTTATTGTTATTGTTATTGTTGTATTGTTATTGTTGTTATTGTTATTATTGTTATTGTTATTGTTATTGTTGTATTGTTATTGTTGTTATTGTTATTGTTGTATTGTTATTGTTGTATTGTTATTGTTGTTATTGTTATTGTTGTTATTGTTATTGTTTGTTATTGTTATTGTTGTATTGTTATTGTTGTTATTGTTATTGTTGTTATTGTTATTGTTGTTATTGTTATTGTTGTTATTGTTATTGTTATTGTTATTGTTATTGTTGTTATTGTTATTGTTATTGTTGTTATTGTTATTGTTATTGTTGTTATTGTTATTGTTGTTATTGTTATTGTTATTGTTGTTATTGTTATTGTTGTTATTGTTATTGTTATTGTTATTGTTGATATTGTTATTGTTATTGTTGTTATTGTTATTGTTGTTATTGTTGTTATTGTTATTGTTGTATTGTTATTGTTGTTATTGTTATTGTTGTATTGTTATTGTTGTTATTGTTATTGTTGTTATTGTTATTGTTGTTATTGTTATTGTTGTTATTGTTGTATTGTTATTGTTGTTATTGTTATTGTTGTTATTGTTATTGTTGTATTGTTATTGTTGTTATTGTTATTGTTATTGTTGTTATTGTTATTGTTGTTATTGTTATTGTTATTGTTATTGTTGTTATTGTTGTTATTGTTATTGTTGTATTGTTATTGTTGTTATTGTTGTTATTGTTATTGTTATTGTTGTTATTGTTATTGTTGTTATTGTTATTGTTGTTATTGTTATTGTTGTTATTGTTGTTATTGTTATTGTTATTGTTGTTATTGTTATTGTTGTTATTGTTATTGTTATTGTTGTTATTGTTATTGTTGTTATTGTTATTGTTGTTATTGTTATTGTTATTGTTGTTATTGTTATTGTTATTGTTGTTATTGTTATTGTTGTTATTGTTATTGTTATTGTTGTTATTGTTATTGTTGTTATTGTTGTTATTGTTATTGTTGTTATTGTTATTGTTGTTATTGTTATTGTTATTGTTATTGTTATTGTTGTTGTTATTGTTATTGTTGTATTGTTATTGTTGTATTGTTATTGTTGTTATTGTTATTGTTGTTATTGTTATTGTTATTGTTGTATTGTTATTGTTGTTATTGTTATTTTGTTATTGTTATTGTTGTTATTGTTATTGTTGTATTGTTATTGTTGTTATTGTTATTGTTATTGTTGTATTGTTATTGTTGTTATTGTTATTTTGTTATTGTTATTGTTGTTATTGTTATTGTTGTATTGTTATTGTTGTTATTGTTATTGTTGTTATTGTTATTGTTGTATTGTTATTGTTGTTATTGTTATTGTTGTATTGTTATTGTTATTGTTGTATTGTTATTGTTGTTATTGTTATTGTTGTATTGTTATTGTTATTGTTGTATTGTTATTGTTGTTATTGTTGTATTGTTATTGTTGTTATTGTTATTGTTGTATTGTTATTGTTATTGTTGTATTGTATTGTTGTATTGTTATTGTTGTATTGTTATTGTTGTTATTGTTAGTTGTATTGTTATTGTTATTGTTGTTAGTTGTATTGTTATCATTTTTGTTGTTTTTGTTATTAGTTGTATCGTTATTGGTGTTATTAATGTTATTGTTGTTATTAGCTGATATAATTATTAGTTGTAATGTTATTGTTACTATTGTTATATATTATGTAGTTGCCGTTATTTTTGTTGTTGTTTTGTTATGTTATTGTTGTCGTTATTGTTGTTATTTTCTTTGTTATTGTTATTATTGTTGTTTTTGTTGTTATTGTTATTTTCTTTGTTGATTGTTATTATTAATTTCCACGTTGATTGTAACCTTTTATTAACGACAGATGACGGTGAATTATTTTGTTATTTTTGTTATAATTGTTATTTTTATTATATACTGTACCTTAAGTGTTATGAAGTGTAAGTGTTATTTAAGTTATTTTCACCTTATAAGCGTTATTAAAGATTATTACACTAGAAATATGTACAGTGTAGTACTCTCGGCAGCGGTGACTGTGTGTGTGTGTGTGTGTGTGTGTGTGTGTGTGTGTGTGTGTGTGTTATTTTTTTGTGTGTGTGTGTGTGTGTGTGTGTGTGTATGTTTTTGTGTGCTTGTGTGCTTGTGTGTGTGTGTGTGTGTATGTTTTGTGTGTGTGTGTGTGTGTGTGTGTGTGTGTGTGTGAGATCGAACACTCAGGCGGTGTACAGTTAAACCTCCTTATAACGAACTTTTATCCTATATGTTCGTTATATGTGGGTGTTATATCTAACGGACCCTCGATATAACGGACTTGCATCTTTATATAGCCAGGGTCATTAACTATAATATACTGTATGTCTTATGAATTGAGGTTAGGTTAGGTTAGGTCAGGTTAGGTTAGGTTAGGTTAGATTAAGTTAGGTTAGATTAAGTTAGGTTAGTTTAGATTAGGTTAGGTTAGGTCAGGTTAGGTTAGGTTAGATTAGGGTAGATTAAGTTAGGTTAGATTAAGTTAGGTTAGATTAAGTTAGGTTAGTTTAGATTAGGTTAGGTTAGGTCAGGTTAGGTTAGATTAAGGTAGATTAAGTTAGGTTAAATTAAGTTAGGTTAGATTAAGTTAGGTTAGTTTAGATTAGGTTAGGTTAGGTTAGGTCAGGTTAGGTTAGATTAAGTTAGGTTAGATTAAGTTACGTTAGATTAAGTTAGGATAGGTTAGGTTAGTTTAGGTTAGGTTAGGTTAGGTTAGGTTAGATTAGGGTAAATTAAGTTAGGTTAGATTAGGTTAGGTTAGTTTAGATTAGGTTAGGTTTTATGTTATATTAGGTTAGATTAGATTAGGTTAGATTAGGTTAGGTTAAGTTAGATTACGTTAAGTTAGGTTAGGTCAGGTTAGGGTAGATTAAGTTAGGTTAGGTTAGTCTACGTTATGTTTGGTTAGGTTAGGTTAGGTGTTGTATTTACCAGAAGGTGACATCAATATTACACACACACACACAGAGCCAATATTCTGGGCTTATTTAAATGTCAAAGGTTCAGCTCAAGCTAAATATACCCCCTTGATGGTGGTGAGAGAGAGAGAGAGAGAGAGAGAGAGAGAGAGAGAGAGAGAGAGAGAGGTTAGTTTGAGAGAGAGAGAGAGAGAGAGAGAGAGAGAGAGAGAGAGAGAGAGAGAGAGAGAGGTTAGTTTGAGAGAGAGATTGAGTGAGAGGTTAGTTTGAGAGAGAGAGAGAGTGAGAGGTTAGTTTGAGAGAGAGAGAGAGAGAGAGAGAGAGAGAGGTTAGTTTGAGAGAGAGAGAGATTAGTTTGAGAGAGAGAGAGAGAGAGAGAGAGAGAGAGAGGTTAGTTTGAGAGAGAGAGAGAGAGGTTAGTTTGAGAGAGAGAGAGAGAGAGGCTAGTTTGAGAGAGAGAGAGAGAGAGAGGTTAGTATGAGAGAGAGAGAGAGAGAGAGGTTAGTTTGAGAGAGAGAGAGAGAGAGGCTAGTTTGAGAGAGAGAGAGAGAGAGGTTAGTATGAGAGAGAGAGAGAGAGAGAGGTTAGTTTGAGAGAGAGAGAGAGAGAGAGAGAGAGAGAGAGAGAGAGAGAGAGAGATAGAGAGAGAAAGAGGTTAGTTTGAGAGAGAGAGAGAGAGAGAGAGAGAGAGGAGAATAATGTATGCACTGACCTCATTTGGTGATGATAATTTGATCAAGGCGGCTCTCATTAGTGAGGGTATGGAGGCCTCTCTCTCTCTCTCTCTCTCTCTCTCTCTCTCTCTCTCTCTCTCTCTCTCTCTCTCTCTCTCTCTCTCTCACACACACACAATAGCCTGTAGCGTATCTCAGATTAGGCTAATCCACAGTCTAGGTAATATCTCGACTGGTTAATCCTACTCTCTCAATGGCTAATCCTAATCCCTCTAGTGGCTAATCCCTCTAGTGGCTAATCCCTCTAGTGGCTAATCCCTCTAGTGGCTAATCCCTCTAGTGGCTAATCCCTCTAGTGGCTAATCCCTCTACTGGCTAATCCCTCTAGTGGCTAATCCCTCTAGTGGCTAATCCCTCTAGTGGCTAATCCCTCTAGTGGCTAATCCCTCTACTGGCTAATCCCTCTAGTGGCTAATCCCTCTAGTGGCTAATCCCTCTAGTGGCTAATCCCTCTACTGGCTAATCCCTCTAGTGGCTAATCCCTCTAGTGGCTAATCCCTCTAGTGGCTAATCCTTGAGGTAACTAATCCCTCTAGTGGCTAATTCCTCTAGTGGCTAATCCCTCTAGTGGCTAATCCCTCTAGTGGCTAATCCCTCTAGTGGCTAATCCTTGAGGTAACATAGGATAAAATTTGAGCAGGTGATCTCCTGGTCTTCCCGCTCTCTCTCCCTCCTGGCGGTACAGTTTTATGACCTCCTCCTTCATCTCCGGCCTCTACACACACACACACACACACACACACACACACACACACACACACACGCACACACACACACACACACACACACACACACACACACACACACACACACACATATCTTCTGAGTCTAGCATAATAACTAAACCGCTTGAGTAGGTTAACTTTACCCCTAACTTGACCTAACCTGACCTGACCTGACCTAACCTAACCTGACCTAACCTGACCTAACACATACACAGTCGCCAACTATCCGGCTATCTAATTGTGTAAAGAATCACATGACCCGGCTAGCGACTGGCCACTTCCGGCTCCTCGTACTTCCTGCTGGAGCCGGATTGGTTTGTGCACGTGACTTCCTTCAGCCAATCAGCGTTCACGGCGTCATCACGTGGTGGATTCTGACGTGACGTAAACAACATTAGATAGATAGATAGATAGATAGATGTCTTATTCCAGGTATACAAACAATATACATAGACAATACATATAAGTTAATAGATTAAAAGAATATGTAAATATATACTAATTAACATAAAAGTGAATAATGTGAATAAATTAACAAAATATTAACATTAAAAAGGTTAATTTATGTTAAAAAAAATTACATATGAAATAAAGTTGTTGTTAGGATTTGTTTAGCTGATAAATATTGGTGTGTGTGTGTGTGTGTGTGTGTGTGTGTGTGTGCTCAAGCCCCTCCCTCATCTTCCCTCCCTCATCCTTCGTTTCCTCCTCCTTCGTAAGTCCACTGCCTTCCTTCTTATCACCCCCTCCCTCCCCTCTCACCCCCTCCCTTCTCACCCCCTCCCCTCTCCCCCCTCCCTCCCCTCTCACCCCCTCCCTCCCCTCTCACCCCCTCCCCTCTGACCACCCTCTCACCCCCTCCCTTCTCACCCCCTCCCCTCTCACCCCCCTCCACTCTCACCCCCTCCCTCCCCTCTCACCCCCCTCCACTCTCACCCCCTCCCCTCTCACCCCCCTCCACTCTCACCCCCCTCCACTCTCACCCCCTCCCTCCCCTGTCACCCCTCCCCTGTCACCCCCTCCCCTCTCACCACCCTCTCACCCCCTCCCCTCTCACCCCCTCCCTTCTCACCCCCTCCCCTCTCACCCCCTCCCCTCTCACCACCCTCTCACCCCCTCCCTTCTCACCCCCTCCCTTCTCACCCCCTCCCCTCTCACCCCCCCCCCTCTCACCACCCTCTCACCCCCTCCCACCCCCTCCCTCCCCTCTCACCCCCTCCCTTCTCACCCCCTCCCTCCCCTCTCACCCCCTCCCCTCTCACCCCCTCCCCTCTCACCACCCTCTCACCCCTCCCTTCTCACCCCCTCCCTTCTCACCCCCTCCCCTCTCACCCCCTCCCTCCCCTCTCACCCCCTCTCCTCTCACCACCCTCTCACCCCCTCCCTTCTCACCACCCTCTCACCCCCTCCCTCCCCTCTCACTCCCTCCCCTCTCACCACCCTCTCACCCCTCCCTTCTCACACCCTCCCTTCTCACCCCCTCCCCTCTCCCTTCCTCCCTCCCCTCTCACCCCCTCCCTCCCCTCTCACCCCCTCCCTTCTCACCCCCTCCCTCTCACCCCCTCCCTCCCATGCCACCCCTCCCCTCTCACCCCCTCCCCTCTCACCACCCTCTCACCCCCTCCCTTCTCACCCCCTCCCCTCTCACCCCCTCCCTCCCCTCTTACCCCCTCCCTCCCCTCTCACCCCCTCTCCTCTCACCACCCTCTCACCCCCTCCCCTCTCATCCCCTCCCCTCTCACCACCCTCTCACCCCCTCCCTCCCCTCTCGCTCCCTCCCCTCTCACCACCCTCTAACCCCTCCCTTCTCACACCCTCCCTTCTCACCCCCTCCCCTCTCCCTTCCTCCCTCCCCTCTCACCCCCTCCCTCCCCTCTCACCCCTCCCCTCTCACCCCCTCCCTCTCCTCTCACTCCCTCCCTCCCCTCTCACCCCCTCCCCTCTCACCCCCTCCCCTCTCACCCCCTCCCTTCTCACCCCCTCCCCACTCACCCCCTCCCCTCTCACCACCCTCTCACCCCCTCCCTTCTCACCCCCTCCCTTCTCACCCCCTCCCCTCTCACCCCCTCCCCTCTCACCACCCTCTCACCCCCTCCCACCCCCCTCCCTCCCCTCTCCACCCCCTCCCTTCTCACCCCCTCCCTCCCCTCTCACCCCCTCCCCTCTCACCCCCCTCCCCTCTCACCACCCTCTCACCCCCTCCCTTCTCACCCCCTCCCTTCTCACCCCCTCCCCTCTCCCCCTCCCTCCCCTCTCACCCCCTCCACTCTCACCCCTCCCCTCGCACCCCCGCCCCTCTCACCCCCTCCCCTCTCACCCCCTCCCCACTCACCACCCTCTCACCCCCTCCCTCCCCACTCACTCCCTCCTCTCTCACCACCCTCTCACCACTCCCTTCTCACCCCCTCCCTTCTCACCCCCTCCCTTCTCACCCCCTCCCCTCTCCCCCTCCCTCCCCTCTCACCCCCTCCACTCTCACCCCTCCCCTCTCACCCCCTCCCCTCTCACCCCCTCCCCTCTCACCCCTCCCTTCTCACCCCTCCCCTCTCACCCCCTCCCTTCTCACCCCCTCCCCTCTCCCCCCTCCCTCCCCTCTCACCCCCTCCACTCTCACCCCCTCCCTCCCCTCACACCCCCACCCCTCTCACCCCTCCCTTCTCACCCCTCCCCTCTCACCCCCTCCCCTCCCCCCTCCCTCCCACTCTATGTGTCTACCCTCTTCTTCCTCATCTCCTTTCCGCCCCCCTCCCTTTGTCTTCCCCCACCCGTCCCCTACCCCTCAGCACTTGGCCAAGGAGCAGGGGAAGGGGGGGAGGGAGGGAAGGGAGGGGGAGGGGGAGGTGGACCTTGTAGAGCTCCTCACTAGAGACATTAAATCGATACACTCACTGGAGGCCCAGGTACTTACACCCCCTCCCCCCTTCCCCCTTCCCCCTCCCCTTTCCCCCTCCCCCTTCCCCCTTCCCCCTTCCCCTCCCTCTTTCCCTCCCCTTCCCTCCCCTCTCACACCTCTCCTCCCCCCTCTCCTCTCACACCTCTCCTCCCCCCTCTCCTTTTGTTTACACACAGAGGGGACACCACTCCACCTCCCCCCCCCCCGTCAGAGAGTTGTTTGTTTCCTGTAATTCCTGTTTACTCTTCAGTCTTTGTTTACACTTGAGCGGTTTGTTTACATTTGAGCGGTTTGTTTACACTTGAGCGGTTTGTTTACACTTGAGCTGTTTGTTTACACTTGAGCCATTTGTTTACACTTGAGCGGTTTGTTTACACTTGTGCGGTTTGTTACTTTAGTGTTAGATTAGGTTAGGTTAAGTTTAAGTTAGGTTAGTGTTAAGTTAGGTTAGTGTTAGATTAGGTTAGTGTTAAGTTTAAGTTAGGTTAGTGTTAGATTAGGTTAGGTTAAGTTTAAGTTAGGTTAGTGTTAAGTTAGGTTAGGTTAAGTTTAAGTTAGGTTAGTGTTAAGTTAGGTTAGTGTTAGATTAGGTTAGGTTAAGTTTAAGTTAGGTTAGTGTTAGATTAGGTTAGGTTAGTGTTAAGTTAGGTTAGTGTTAAGTTAGGTTAGGTTAAGTTTAAGTTAGGTTAGTGTTAAGTTAGGTTAGTGTTAGATTAGGTTAGTGTTAAGTTAGGTTAGTGTTAAGTTAGATTAGTGTTGGGTTAGGTTAGTGTTAGGTTAGGTTAGGTTAGGTTGGGTTAGGTTAGTGTTAGGTTAGGTTAGGTTAGTGTTAGGTTAGGTTAGTGTTAGGTTAGGTTAGTGTTAGGTTAGGTTAGGTTAGTGTTAGGTTAGTGTTAGGTTAGGTTAGGTTAGTGTTAGGTTAGGTTAGTGTTAGGTTAGGTTAGTGTTGGGTTAGGTTAGTGTTAGGTTAGGTTAGGTTAGTGTTAGGTTAGTGTTAGGTTAGGTTAGGTTAGTGTTAGGTTGGGTTAGGTTAGGTTAATGTTAGGTTAGGTGAGTGTTAGGTTAGGTTAGTGTTGAGTTAGGTTAGTGTTAGGTTAGGTTAGTGTTAGGTTAGTGTTAGGTTAGTGTTAGGTTAGGTTAGTGTTAGTGTTAGGTTAGGTTAGTGCTAGTGTTAGGTTAGTGTTAGTGTTAGGTTAGTGTTAGTGTTAGGTTAGGTTAGTGTTAGTGTTAGTGTTAGGTTAGGTTAGTGTTAGTGTTAGGTTAGGTTAGTGTTAGTGTTAGGTTAGTGTTAGTGTTAGTGTTAGGTTAGTGTTAGGTTAGGTTAGTGTTAGTGTTAGTGTTAGGTTAGGTTAGTGTTAGTGTTAGGTTTGGTTAGTGTTAGTGTTAGTGTTAGTGTTAGGTTAGTGTTAGTGTTAGGTTAGGTTAGTGTTAGTGTTAGGTTAGGTTAGTGTTAGGTTAGTGTTAGTGTTAGGTTAGGTTAGTGTTAGTGTTAGTGTTAGGTTAGGTTAGTGTTAGTGTTAGTGTTAGTGTTAGGTTAGGTTAGTGTTAGTGTTAGGTTTGGTTAGTGTTAGTGTTAGGTTAGGTTAGTGTTAGGTTAGGTTAGTGTTAGTGTTAGGTTAGTGTTAGTGTTAGGTTAGGTTAGTGTTAGTGTTAGGTTAGGTTAGTGTTAGGTTAGTGTTAGTGTTAGGTTAGGTTAGTGTTAGTGTTAGGTTAGTGTTAGTGTTAGGTTAGGTTAGTGTTAGTGTTAGGTTAGGTTAGTGTTGGTGTTAGTGTTAGTGTTAGGTTAGGTTAGTGTTAGTGTTAGGTTTGGTTAGTGTTAGTGTTAGTGTTAGGTTAGGTTAGTGTTAGTGTTAGTGTTAGGTTAGTGTTAGTGTTAGTGTTAGGTTAGTGTTAGTGTTAGTGTTAGGTTAGTGTTAGTGTTAGTGTTAGTGTTAGGTTTGGTTAGTGTTAGTGTTAGGTTAGGTTAGTGTTAGTGTTAGTGTTAGTGTTAGGTTAGGTTAGTGTTAGTGTTAGTGTTAGGTTAGGTTAGTGTTAGTGTTAGGTTTGGTTAGTGTTAGTGTTAGTGTTAGGTTAGGTTAGGTTAGTGTTAGTGTTAGTGTTAGGTTAGTGTTAGTGTTAGTGTTAGGTTAGTGTTAGGTTAGGTTAGATTAGTGTTAGGTTAGGTTAGGTTTGGTTAGTGTTAGGTTTGGTTAGTGTTAGTGTTAGGTTAGTGTTAGGTTAGGTTAGATTAGTGTTAGGTTAGGTTAGGTTTGGTTAGTGTTAGTGTTGGGGTGTTTAATCATCAGGTGAAATAAACTGGGGTGTCTAATCTTCTGGTGACTCCATAAGCGCTTCAACATGTCGTCTGGCGCAGAAAAAATCCACCTCAGGCATTTGTTCGTCTGGCGTAAAGATTTATACAAAGTCTATCCATAGAAAATGTCAGGCGCTGGTGATCGCTCGTGCTGGCGTTGCTTTTATGGCATAGAGGCCCATTGATAGTTGATGGTTGATTACCTCCACCCACTTTTGACGTCCAAGAAGTTGATTGGCTACTGGTTGCTAAGGGAGTCATATAGCTAGTAGTTGATTGGCTGCTGGTTGCTAAAGGAGTCATATAGCTAGTAGTTGATTGGCTGCTGGTTGCTAAGGGAGTCATACAGCTAGTAGTTGATTGGCTGCTGGTTGTTAAGGGAGTCATACAGCTAGTAGTTGATTGGCTGCTGGTTGTTAAGGGAGTCATACAGCTAGTAGTTGATTGGCTGCTGGTTGCTAAGGGAGTCATACAGCTAGTAGTTGATTGGCTGCTGGTTGCTAAGGGAGTCATACAGCTAGTAGTTGATTGGCTGCTGGTTGTTAAGGGAGTCATACAGCTAGTAGTTGATTGGCTGCTGGTTGTTAAGTGAATCATACAGCTAGTAGTTGATTGGCTGCTGGTTGTTAAGGGAGTCTTACAGCTAGTAGTTGATTGGCTGCTGGTTGCTAAGTGAATCATACAGCTAGTAGTTGATTGGCTGCTGGTTGTTAAGGGAGTCATACAGCTAGTAGTTGATTGGCTGCTGGTTGTTAAGTGAATCATACAGCTAGTAGTTGATTGGCTGCTGGTTGCTAAGGGAGTCATACAGCTAGTAGTTGATTGGCTGCTGGTTGCTAAGGGAGTCATACAGCTAGTAGTTGATTGGCTGCTGGTTGTTAAGGGAGTCATACAGCTAGTAGTTGATTGGCTGCTGGTTGTTAAGTGAATCATACAGCTAGTAGTTGATTGGCTGCTGGTTGTTAAGGGAGTCATACAGCTAGTAGTTGATTGGCTGCTGGTTGCTAAGGGAGTCATACAGCTAGTAGTTGATTGGCTGCTGGTTGTTAAGGGAGTCATACACCTAGTAGTTGATTGGCTGCTGGTTGTTAAGTGAATCATACAGCTAGTAGTTGATTGGCTGCTGGTTGTTAAGGGAGTCATACAGCTAATAGTTGATTGGCTGCTGGTTGCTAAGGGAGTCATACAGACCCTGCCCCCCCCTCCCCTCCAAACCCCCCTCCAACCCCCCCCACCAGACTGTCACTATATACACACCTCATCCATAACAGCTACTTTTTTAATTAATATTTTTTGTAGTTTTGTGGTTAGTTTATGAGTTACGTATTTTGAGTTTTGTTGTGAGTTACGTCTTTTGAGTTTTGTATTTTGGGAGTTACGTATTTTGAGTTATATATTATGAGTTACATATTTTGAGTTGCATCTTATGAGTTACATATTTTGAGTTACGTTTGAGTTACATGAGTCGTGTTTTGAGTTTTTCCTCATACCTTGTGACATAAGAACGTGTTTATGGTAATTATTTATGATTATATTAAAACAAATCAAAATGGCGTCAAAATCATGTTGAGCCTGGACTGATCCACTAAGACTCTGGACTGATCCACTAAGACTCTGGACTGATCCACTAAGACTCTGGACTGATCCACTAAGACTCTGGACTGATCCACTAAGACTCTGGACTGATCCACTAAGACTCTGAACTGATCCACTAAGACTCTGAACTGATCCACTAAGACTCTGAACTGAGCCACTAAGACTCTGGACTGATCCACTAAGACTCTGGACTGATCCACTAAGACTCTGGACTGATCCACTAAGACTCTGAACTGATCCACTAAGACTCTGGACTGATCCACTAAGACTCTGGACTGATCCACTAAGACTCTGGACTGATCCACTAAGACAAGTGAAAATATTAATTTATTTTGTGTTAGCTCTCTCTCTCTCTCTCTCTCTCTCTCTCTCTCTCTCTCTCTCTCTCTCTCTCTCTCTCTCTCTCTCTCTCTCTCTCTCCCTCCCTCCCCCCCTCCTCCCCTCCTCCCCCCCCCCTTCATCACCCATCTCCCCTCAGATAACTCAGGTGGAAGCTAATTAACTAGAGGGGTTTTTCACACTAGTTTATCCTAACCATATCTAGCGTGACTTGACCTTGTATGACCTGACCTTGTGTGACCTGACCTTGTGGGACCTGACCTTGTGTGACCTGACCTTGTGGGACCTGACCTTGTGTGACCTGACCTTGTGGGACCTGACCTTTCCCTGTGACCTGAATTTGTGTGACCTGACCTTCCATGACCTGACCTATTAATATATTCCACCGACCAGGCCTTAAAGTTAGTTAATTAGGTCATTCTTTCACAGGTAGAGAATAAGTCATTAAGTAAGGAGAGAGAGAGAGAGAGAGAGAGAGAGAGAGAGAGAGAGAGAGAGAGAGAGAGAGAGAGAGAGAGAGTGTGTATGTGTGTGTGTGTGTGTGTGTGTGTGGACTATTCGGAAAAGAAAATCTCCATCCACACCTGAGTACACACACACACACACACACACACACAGGTGTAGGTAAGTATACTGACTCTATACCTCATTAGCTCTCATACACCCTAAGCTGACCCTGAGCCGAGGTGTATGGCAGTATATTATGAACGGCTCTGTGTATGAACGGCTGTGTATATGAACGGTTGTGTGTATGAATGGCTGTGTATATGAACGGGTGTGTGTATGAATGGCTGTGTATATGAACGGTTGTGTGTATGAACGGCTGTGTATATGAACGGGTGTGTGTATGAATGGCTGTGTATATGAACGGCTGTGTGCATGAACGGCTGTGTATATGAGCGGCTGTGTGCATGAACGGCTGTGTATATGAACGGCTGTGTGCATGAACGGCTGTGTATATGAACGGTTGTGTGTATGAACGACTGTGTATATGAACGGCTGTGTGCATGAACGGCTGTGTATAAGATCGGCTCTATATAGTATGAACAGCTCTGTATATATTATGAACGGCTCTGTATATATTATGAACGGCTCTGTATATATTATGAACGGCTCTGTATATATTATGAACGGCTCTGTATATATTATGAACGGCTCTGTATATATTATGAACGGCTCTGTATATATTATGAACGGCTCTGTATATATTATGAACGGCTCTGTATATAATATGAACGGCTCTGTATATATTATGAACGGCTCTGTATATATTATGAACGGCTCTGTATATATTATGAACGGCTCTCTATATGAACGGCTCTATAATGTACTGTATATATTTTACGGCGATATACAGGGTTGGGGTAAGATTAGGTTAGGTTAGGTTAGGTGAAGTAAGCTGGGGTGTCTAATCTTCAGGTGAAATAAGCTGGGGGTGTCTAATCTTCAGGTGAAATAAGCTGGGGTGTCTAATGTAGTCTATCTATCTAACTATTTTTTAACTGTCTGTCTATCTATCTACAGTATCTATTTATCTATCTATAAATCTATCTATCAATCTATCAGTGTATGCTAAGTGTGTTGAGTCTGCGATGTTTTTCAGGTCCCGAATATTTTTTTTTTGAGTTCCCGATTTTTTTCTTTGAGTTCCCGATTTTTTTTGAGTTCCCGATTTTTTCTTTGAGTTCCCGATTTTTTTCATTATTTTTTATTTTTTCTTAAATATCCGACTTTTTTTTTATTGGATTTCCCGAATTCACAACGAAATAAACACCCGAATTACTGCCCACATTTATCACTAATTATCAAACGTATTATAACATTACAAAGTTAATATATTCTGTTAAATTTACTGTTAATATTGATGTTTGTTAAAGATTATTATTAGACATTATTTATGTTCTTGTTTAGTGGTACAGAAAAAGCAAGAAAATTATATATATATAATTTACGTTCATGGTAGAATACATACATACATACGGTACCTACATATATACATACATCTTATACAAACATACACACACACAGAACAAAGACATACTTCAAACAAACACAGTATTTATAGTGTACTTGTGTGTGGTAGTGTTTTTGTAATAATATAAGGAAAGTTTAAGGTAGAATGCGGTACACGCGTGACCTGGCACCATTAAACTGTATTTAATCATCTTGCTGTCTTAAATATAGCAAGTGGGAGGGTGCCTGAGAGTGCCAGGGTGGGTCTGTCTTGTGTGTGAGAGTGCCAGGGTGGGTCTGTCTTGTGTGTGAGAGTGCCAGGGTGGGTCTGTCTTGTGTGTGAGAGTGCCAGGGTGGGTCTGTCTTGTGTGTGAGAGTGCCAAGGTGTGTCTGTCTTGTGTGTGAGAGTGCCAGGGTGGGTCTGTCTTGTGTGTGAGAGTGCCAGGGTGGGTCTGTCTTGTGTGTGAGAGTGCCAGGGTGGGTCTGTCTTGTGTGTGAGAGTGCCAGGGTGGGTCTGTCTTGTGTGTGAGAGTGCCAGGGTGGGACTGTCTTGTGTGTGAGAGTGCCAGGGTGGGTCTGTCTTGTGTGTGAGAGCGCCAGGGTAGGACTGTCTTGTGTGTTAGAGTGCCAGGGTGGGTCTGTCTTGTGTGTGAGAGTGCCAGGGTGGATCTGTCTTGTGTGTGAGAGTGCCAGGGTGGGACTGTCTTGTGTGTGAGAGTGCCAGGGTGGGTCTGTCTTGTGTGTGAGAGTGCCAGGGTGGGTCTGTCTTGTGTGTGAGAGTGCCAGGGTGGGTCTGTCTTGTGTGTGAGAGTGCCAGGGTGGGTCTGTCTTGTGTGTGAGAGTGCCAGGGTGGATCTGTCTTGTGTGTGAGAGTGCCAGGATGGGTCTTAGTACCTGCTGGCTCAACCTCTCTCTCTCACACACACACACACACACACACACACACGCACATCCACTACACACCTACATCACCACACACCTACACCACCACACACCTACACCACCACACACCTACACCTACACCACCACACACCTACACCACACACCTACACCACCACACAGACCACACACCTACACCACACACCTACACCACCACACACCTACACCACACACCTACACCACCACACACCTACACCACACACCTGTACACCCCCTCCCACACATCTGCCTCACACCATACCCTTTAATACAGCGAACCGGGCAGTGTGTAAGTACCCATGTTGCAGGGAGTGAGACCTCTCCCTCGCTCTCACTAGCTCTCATTCGCTCTCACTCACTCTCACTAGCTCTAACTCTCTCTTACTGGCTCTAACTCACTCTCACTCTCTCCCTCGCTCTCACTGGCTCTAACTCACTTTCACTCTCTTTAACTCGCTCTCACTTTCTCTAACTCGCTCTCACTCGCTCTAACTCACTCTCACTGCCTCTAACTCACTTTCACTCTCTTTAACTCGCTTTCACTTTCTCTAACTCGCTCTCACTGGCTCTAACTCTCTCTCACTCGCTCTAACTCGCTCTCACTCGCTCTAACTCACTCTCACTGGCTCTAACTCACTTTCACTCTCTTTAACTCGCTTTCACTTTCTCTAACTCGCTCTCACTCGCTCTGACTCACTCTCACTGGCTCTAACTCACTCTCACTAGCTCTAACTCGCTCTCACCCTCTCCCTCGCTCTCACTGGCTCTAACTCGCTCTCACTGGCTCTAACTCACTCTCACTAGCTCTAACTCGCTCTCACTGGCTCTAACTTACTCTCACTGGCTCTAACTCGCTCTCACTGGCTCTAACTCACTCTCACTAGCTCTAACTCGCTCTCACTAGCTCTAACTTACTCTCACTGGCTCGAACTCGCTCTCACTGGCTCTAACTCACTCACTAGCTCTAACTCGCTGTCACTGGCTCTAACTCACTCTCACTGGCTCTAACTCACTCTCACTGGCTCTAACTCACTCTCACTGGCTCTAACTCACTCTCACTAGCTCTAACTCGCTCTTACTCGCTCTAACTCACTCTCACTAGCTCTAACTCACTCTCACTAGCGCTAACTCACTCTCACTAGCTCTAACTCGCTCTCACTCGCTCTAACTCACTCTCACTGGCTCTAACTAACTCTATCACTCTACCATTTACAGAAAATTGACACTTTTACAAAATATCACAAAATTTAGATAAATGCTCAGTAAATAAACACTATATAAATTATAAACACATAACGTACCTATAAACATTAGTATTAGGAAAAGTGTTTATATACATATAAATCGTTAAACAAACTTGTCGATTTATATTGTGAAATTTTCATATTTTTTTGTATATTTCGGGAATAAAAATGTCATAGAGTTTATATATAAAAATTTGTTGGGTTGTATTAGGTAATATAAATAATATTACAGTGTGTATATATATAAAAATCGTTATAATTTTTCTTTAGTTTGTATTAGAGAATAAAAATATTAGTGTATATATATATAAATCGTTATAAAATTTTGTTATTTTGTATTAGGGTTTTGTTCAGTAGGTACAAAAGACCTTATAGGTTTTATCTCTAGAATTGGTATTATTTGTGTTGATATTGTGTGGAGGAGTGATGCCACCTTGGTATATTGTGTGGAGGAGTGATGCCACCTTGGTATATTGTGTGGAGGAGTGATGCCACCTTGGTATATTGTGTGAAGGAGTGATGCCACCTTGGTATATTGTGTGGAGGAGTGATGCCACCTTGGTATATTGTGTGGAGGAGTGATGCCACCTTGGTATATTGTGTGGAGGAGTGATGCCACCTTGGTATATTGTGTGGAGGAGTGATGCCACCTTGGTATATTGTGTGGGGGAGTGATGCCACCTTGGTATATTGTGTGGAGGAGTGATGCCACCTTGGTATATTGTGTGGAGGAGTGATGCCATCTTGGTATATTGTGTGGAGGAGTGATGCCGCCTTGGTATATTGTGTGGAGGAGTGATGCCACCTTGGTATATTGTGTGGAGGAGTGATGCCACCTTGGTATATTGTGTGGAGTGATGCCACCTTGGTATATTGTGTGGAGGAGTGATGCCACCTTGGTATATTGTGTGGAGTGATGCCACCTTGGTATATTGTGTGGAGTGATGCCACCTTGGTATATTGTGTGGAGTGATGCCACCTTGGTATATTGTGTGGAGGAGTGATGCCGCCTTGGTATATTGTGTGGAGGAGTGATGCCACCTTGGTATATTGTGTGGAGTGATGCCACCTTGGTATATTGTGTGGAGGAGTGATGCCACCTTGGTATATTGTGTGGAGTGATGCCACCTTGGTATATTGTGTGGAGGAGTGATGCCACCTTGGTATATTGTGTGGAGGAGTGATGCCGCCTTGGCATATTGTGTGGAGGAGTGATGCCACCTTGGTATATTGTGTGGAGGAGTGATGCCGCCTTGGTATATTGTGTGGAGGAGTGATGCCACCTTGGTATATTGTGTGGAGGAGTGATGCCACCTTGGTATATTGTGTGGAGGAGTGATGCCGCATTGGTATATTGTGTGGAGGAGTGATGCCACCTTGGTATATTGTGTGGAGGAGTGATGCCACCTTGGTATATTGTGTGGAGGAGTGATGCCGCCTTGGTATATTGTGTGGAGGAGTGATGCCACCTTGCTTTATTGTGTGGGGGAGTGATGCCACCTTGGTATATTGTGTGGAGTGATGCCACCTTGGTATATTGTGTGGAGGAGTGATGCCGCCTTGGTATATTGTGTGGAGGAGTGACGCCACCTTGGTATATTGTGTGGGGGAGTGATGCCACCTTGGTATATTGTGTGGGGGAGTGATGCCACCTTGGTATATTGTGTGGGGGAGTGATGCCACCTTGGTATATTGTGTGGAGGAGTGATGCCGCCTTGGTATATTGTGTGGAGGAGTGATGCCACCTTGGTATATTGTGTGGAGGAGTGATGCCACCTTGGTATATTGTGTGGAGGAGTGATGCCACCTTGGTATATTGTGTGGAGGAGTGATGCCGCCTTGGTATATTGTGTGGGGGAGTGATGCGGCCTTGGTATATTGTGTGGAGGAGTGATGCCGCCTTGGTATATTGTGTGGAGGAGTGATGCCACCTTGGTATATTGTGTGGGGTAGTGATGCCACCTTGGTATATTGTGTGGAGGAGTGATGCCGCCTTGGTATATTGTGTGGAGTGATGCCACCTTGGTATATTGTGTGGAGGAGTGATGCCACCTTGGTATATTGTGTGGAGGAGTGATGCCGCCTTGGTATATTGTGTGGAGGAGTGATGCCGCCTTGGTATATTGTGTGGAGGAGTGATGCCACCTTGGTATATTGTGTGGAGGAGTGATGCCACCTTGGTATATTGTGTGGAGGAGTGATGCCACCTTGGTATATTGTGTGGAGGAGTGATGCCACCTTGGTATATTGTGTGGAGGAGTGATGCCACCTTGGTATATTGTGTGGAGGAGTGACGCCACCTTGGTATATTGTGTGGAGGAGTGATGCCACATTGGTATATTGTGTGGAGGAGTGATGCCACCTTGGTATATTGTGTGGAGTGATGCCACCTTGGTATATTGTGTGGAGGAGTGACGCCACCTTGGTATATTGTGTGGAGTGATGCCACCTTGGTATATTGTGTGGAGGAGTGATGCCACCTTGGTATATTGTGTGGAGGAGTGATGCCACCTTGGTATATTGTGTGGAGTGATGCCACCTTGGTATATTGTGTGGAGGAGTGATGCCACCTTGGTATATTGTGTGGAGGAGTGATGCCACCTTGGTATATTGTGTGGAGGAGTGACGCCACCTTGGTATATTGTGTGGAGGAGTGATGCCACCTTGGTATATTGTGTGGAGTGATGCCACCTTGGTATATTGTGTGGAGGAGTGATGCCACCTTGGTATATTGTGTGGAGTGATGCCACCTTGGTATATTGTGTGGAGTGATGCCACCTTGGTATATTGTGTGGAGGAGTGATGCCACCTTGGTATATTGTGTGGAGTGATGCCACCTTGGTATATTGTGTGGAGGAGTGATGCCACCTTGGTATATTGTGTGGAGGAGTGATGCCACCTTGGTATATTGTGTGGAGGAGTGATGCCACCTTGGTATATTGTGTGGAGGAGTGATGCCACCTTGGTATATTGTGTGGAGGAGTGATGCCACCTTGGTATATTGTGTGGAGGAGTGACGCCACCTTGGTATATTGTGTGGAGGAGTGATGCCACCTTGGTATATTGTGTGGAGGAGTGATGCCACCTTGGTATATTGTGTGGAGTGATGCCACCTTGGTATATTGTGTGGAGGAGTGACGCCACCTTGGTATATTGTGTGGAGGAGTGACGCCACCTTGGTATATTGTGTGGAGGAGTGATGCCACCTTGGTATATTGTGTGGAGGAGTGATGCCACCTTGGTATATTGTGTGGAGGAGTGATGCCGCCTTGGTATATTGTGTGGAGGAGTGACGCCACCTTGGTATATTGTGTGGAGGAGTGACGCCACCTTGGTATATTGTGTGGAGGAGTGATGCCACCTTGGTATTGTTCGTCATTATTATTACTATTATTATTGTTGTTGTTGTTGTTGTTGTTGTTACTGTTATTATTTATTTATTTATTATTATTATTATTATTATTATTATTATTATTATTATTATTATTATTATTATTATTATTATTGGGTGAAGGTGGTGGGGGTTGTTGTGTTTGTAGTCGTAGTAGCAGTTTTAAGAGTACTGGAAGTGTAGCAGTAATAGTTTATTAATAGTAATAGTACTAAACGCCACAGTGAGAGTGAGTTAGAGCGAGTGAGAGCGAGTTGGAGCCGATGAGAGCAAGTTAGAGCCTTTATATAGTAAACAACAAGGCTCTCTCTCTCTCTCTCTCTCTCTCTCTCTCTCTCTCTCTCTCTCTCTCTCTCTCTCTCTCTCTCTCTCTCTCTCTCACTCTCTCTCTCTCTCTCTCTCTCCTTCCCACACGTTGTTGTTGTTGTTGCAGTTGTTGTTCTTCCTCTTCTCATCATTATTATTATTATAACAACCTTTTCATTCATAATTATACAACAAAATATATTAACGTTTATATATAATGAAGTTGTTTAGAGTGAAACGGAGAAAAGAAGAGAGAGAGAGAGAGATAGAGAGAGAGAGAGAGAGAGAGAGAGAGAGAGAGAGAGAGAGAGAGGTATTTCCCTCACATTCCCTTCAAGTAGAACTGTGTCCATATTGATTATTTATTTTCTGCATGAGTTACCCCTTGACTGTCTACTTTTACCCCCTGACTGTCTACTTCTACCCCTTGACTGTCTACTTCTACCCCTTGACTGTCTACTTCTTCCCCTTGGCTGTCTACTTCTACCCCTTGACTGTCTACTTCTACCCCTTGACTGTCTACTTCTTCCCCTTGACTGTCTACTTCTACCCCTTGACTGTCTACTTCTACCCCTTGACTGTCTACTTCTACCCCTTGACTGTCTACTTCTTCCCCTTGACTGTCTACTTCTACCCCCTGACTGTCTACTTCTACCCCTTGGCTGTCTACTTCTACCCCCCTGACTACTTTCCTGTCACTCGGAATCGAATATGACGATCATCCAGCTATGATACAATGATATGAGTTATTAAGGATGTCAACTAGGTTGGTGAGCTCTGAGGTGATTAGAGAGGCCGATACGGGACCGGCAGTTTCGTCCACAGATGTTGCACGTGTGGAGGGCTACATCTTGTGCGGGAGGGGCGGCTGCAACGTCTTTCCGGCGTTGGCGCTTGTCTGCCTCGGTATGCAGTCGGGCTGACTCGAAAGTATTAACACCTCGTGTGGTGCTCCGCCAAGCGTTACGGTGTGGAGTAATCGTCTCCCAGTGAGGGGGTCGATTTGGCACTTTTTCAGGTTTGTCTTAAGACTTTCCTTATACCTTTTCAGTTGTTCACCGGCGTTACGTTTACTATTCAGTAGGTGACTGTAAAGTAGCTGCTTTGGCAGTCTAGTGTCGTCCATGCGGGTAACATGGCCAGTCCAACGTAGTTGTTCATGGATAATGGTAGCCTCGATGCTCCTACAGTTGGTGTCAGCAAGAATACTGGCATTTGTTCTCTTGTCTTCCCAATGAACTTGGAGGATGGAACGTAGACTGCGTTGGTGAAAGTTTTCACGTGTCTTGAGGTGCCTCCTGTATGTGACCCATGTCTCGCTGCCACATAGCAGGGTGGGGAGGACCACTGCATGATATACGTGCAACTTTGTAGATAATTTCAGCTCCCTACATCTGAAGACACAGGTACTGAGTCTGCCAAAGGCTCGAGATGCTCATCTGATCTGATGTTGAATCTCTTCATCGATGTCCGCAGTGGTGCCCCTGGCTGAACCAGGGGCAGGCTGAAAGAGAATCTGAGTCTTACACACATTCACCTCAAGGCCGAAGTGTGCATATGAATCTGCGTAGGTGTTCGGGATCTCCTGTAGGTCGCATTCAGTGTGAGCGACAAGGGTGAGGTCGTCTTCATACTGAAGTTCAGTAATAGAAGCTGCCGACACCTTTGTCCTGCCAGGAGTCGTCTTATGTTGAAAAGACCCTTCATCCGGTACTGGATGTCCACCCCGCCGGCTAAATTGGCACTGGCACGAGTAAGGAAGGCAGCCAAGAAAATGGAAAAGAGAGTTGGTGTCAGTACACATCCTTGTTTTATCCCCGTTTGGATGGGGAAGAACTCAGACTGGGTGCCATTGTGCAGGACACTGCCGTTCATGCCATCGTGGAGTTGCTTCACAATGGCAATGAATTTTGGTGGGCAACTAACATGGCTGAGGGTCCGCCAGAGGGTTTCCCTGTGACTGAGTTAAAGGCCTTGGTTAGGTCCATGAAGGCCATGTACAGGTCATGATGCTGTTCTCTGCACTTTTTTCTATATCTGGCGGGCAACAAAGATCATGTCAGTGGTGCCACATGATGGTCCAAAGTCACATTAAGATTCTGGGAGGAAGTTTTTCGCCTCAGGAAGAAGTCTGTTTAGGAGGACGCGGGCAATAATCTTGTCAGCTACAGACAGCAGCGAGATCCCGTGGTAGTTGACATAGCCTGACCGGTCTCCCTTGTTCTTATAAATATTGACGATGGAGGCGTCTTTGAGAGCTTGGGGGATTTCCTCCTTTTCCCATATATTCTCCAGGAGATAGTGGAGACGGCTGGTAAGCAGAGGGTCCTCCTGCTACCTCGGCTGGGATTCCATCAGGCCCTGAGGTTTTATTATTTTTCATCTGTTTGATGGCAGTAGCTACCTCATCCAGGGATGGGGGACAGCCGAGGTGGATCAGCTCTGGATGTTGAGGGACCTACTGGGTATTCAGGACATCCACTTCAGTGTTTTGGTTAAGCAGTGAATGGTAGTGCTCTTTCCAGTGCTGAAGGAGGCCTTCTTCGTCTTTAATTATGGACTTACCATCGGATGAGCAGAAGGGGGCTGCACCATGAGTGATTGGCCCATAAAATGTTTTAGTTGAATTGAAAAACTCTTGCATCTTGTGCTGATCTGCAAGTTTTTGCGTTTCGCGTGCTTTGTTTTTAAACCAGTTGTTCCTTAGATTGCGAAGTTCGTGCTGGGCCGCCGCTTTCTTGTTGCGGAAGGTATCAGCTTTGGTCCGAGAATGAAGGTTGTTCTGCCAGTCAGTTAAAGCAGCTCGTTTTTCATCGATGAGTACATTGATTTCTGGATCATTTTCATCAAACCCGTCCTGGTGTATTCTTTCGATCTGTCCCGAGGGTTTCTGCAGGTTTTTGTCATGACAGTGTCGAGAATATCCCATTCACCACTGGGATTTGGGTTGTTTGTTGTCGGGTTGTTTATCAACCCATGGTCGAGCTGCTCTCTGATGGCATGTGCTACCGCTGGATCCCCCAGATGCTTAGAGTTAAAACCTCTTCTGGTGGCTTGTTGCCTTCGCCATTTTAAGGCGACATGAAGTGAGAGCTTAGCTCTGACGAGCCATTGATCAGTGTTGCAGTGGTCTGAGCCACACATGGCTCGGGTGATGAGGACATCTCGGCGATCTCTTTCTCTAACAATGATGTAGTCAATGAGTGCCAGTGTTTGGATCGTGGGTGTTGCCACAAACCCTTGAACTCCTCGGCCTGCCTAAACAAAGTATTGGTGATAGTGAGGTTGTGTGCAGCACACTTGCTGAGGAGGAGTAGACCGATGGAATTGCACTTGCCAAGTCCATTTCTCCCTATGATTCCCTGCCAAATGTCAGCATCTCTGCCAACTCTGGCATTGAAGTCACCAAGGAGCACAACCTTGTCTTCTCTGGGGATAGAGGTTAGCACTCTGTTGAGGTCGGTGTAAAAGGCCTCCTTGATGTCATCCTCTGCATCCAGTGTTGGGGCGTATGCACTGATGAAAAAGGCATGACGCGAGTGATTTATTGGGACTTGGAGCGTCATGAGGCGCTCGTTGATCCCAATAGGCATTTCAGTTAGCCTGTGTATGATGCGTTGGTGGATGGCAAAGCCAACTCCATATATGTGGTCTCTTTTTAGAGCAGGCTTACCCTTCCAGAAGAAGGTATAGCCAGACCCTCGTTCTGTGAGTCGACCCTCGTCTGGGAGCCGGGATTCACTAATGGCTGCTATGTCGATGTTATACCTAGCCAGCTCTCTTGCCACAAGAGCAGTTCTTCTTTCAGGACGCTCATTTGTGCCAGTATCCAGAAGGTCCTGACATTCCATGCAGTGACCATAAGAGGTTGTATATTTTTGTTTGTTTTGATCTGTGATTATGATTGTGTTTTCGACCGCATAAGGATGACCTTAATGGGTACTGTTGCTCAATCAGGTTGGTTCTTTAGGCAGGCTATGCTTAGGGCACCTTTTCTAGCCCCCTCCTCATGTGGGGTGAGCAGAGTGGGTCATCGAGAGGGCTGTTCAGTCGCACAGACAGGACCGGATTGCACTGCTGCCTAGATCCCAATGCATAAGCGACCATCTTATCTATGCCGCCCATGTGCAGAGTTGTGACTAGAGACTCCCGGCAGTCATCTCTGCCTGTCCCCGTCGCCACTCGTCCGTCGCTTTAGGACTTTTGGGGGTAAAGTGGTTTTGATGATGATGAGAGGTATGATGAGCTGGATGATGGCTGTGCATGATTTGATTTATGTGGTGAGGCAGGAGCACAGGCTGCAACCACAGATCTTGGCTCTCCCTTTTCCTGACCCAGTGGTGCAAGTGTTGCAATGACTCAGGAGAGGAAGAGTTGCAGTGGACTGCCGATAGCCCAGTTTGTTGGGTTTCGCCTTAGTAGCCTGTCCATCAGGCATTGTCTTCATCCGCCGGTGTAGTCGTTGGGTTCCCATGGTGGTCACCTCTTCCGCCTACACCGCCATTGGGGTCTTGTTGGAGCTCTTTAAGCAAGTCTGCCTGATGCGGGGCTCCACCGCAGATTTTTCGTTCAGGATTTACTTCCGTAGCCTTATACCTACCAAGGTTAATCCGCAAGGCAGCGAGGGAATGGTTGGCTTATGTGCCGTCCCTCTGGGGCCCACTGCTGGTCTAGCCTGGGTCCAAGAGGAACCCAGTTACCGTGTGTTGCCACTAAGAGGCACAACAGGAGTCTTTATGGTGAAGAGGCTGTGTACTGGCAGGGGAAGAATTGGGCAAGTTGCTTCCCTGTTCACCACGAGGACAAGCCAGCGGCGGCAGCTGAAAGAGAGAGGAAGCAAGCACTAACATAATGCTGCCACACCAGGCGCATTACACCACCCTGTGTGCACACACACACACACACACACTGTCTACATCTGCCTCCTTACTGTCTACCTCTACCCCCTGACTGTCTACCTCTACCCCCTGACTGTCTACCTCTACCCCCTGACTCTACTGCTACCCCCTGACTGTCTACCTCTACCCCCTGACTGTCTACCTCTACCCCCTGACTGTCTACCTCTACCCCCTGACTCTACTGCTACCCCCTGACTGTCTACCTCTACCCCCTGACTGTCTACCTCTACCTCCTGACTCTACTTCTACCCCCTGACTGTCTATCTCTACCCCCTGACTGTTTACCTCTACCCCCTGACTGTCTACCTCTACCCCCTGACTGTCTACCTCTACCCCCTGACTCTACTGCTACCCCCTGACTCTACTGCTACCCCCTGACTGTCTACCTCTACCCCCTGACTGTCTACCTCTACCCCCTGACTCTACTGCTACCCCCTGACTCTACTGCTACCCCCTGACTGTCTACCTCTACCCCCTGACTGTCTACCTCTACCCCCTGACTCTACTGCTACCCCCTGACTCTACTGCTACCCCCTGACTGTCTACCTCTACCCCCTGACTGTCTACCTCTACCCCCTGACTGTCTACCTCTACCCCCTGACTGTCTACCTCTACCCCCTGACTCTACTGCTACTCCCTGACTGTCATGTACCCTTTGACCTTAACTTATTGACCTAACCTTAACACCAATTTTAACATAGAACATTAACCTGTAATACTGATCCTGGGACGAGACTTGAGAGTAAATATTCTTGGAGAGGAAGATCGCGAACATTGACCCCGAGGCCTAAAAGGATCTGGCTGCCTGTATAATATTCCTGGTAATATCTGTCACTGGGAGCTTTTACATGTTCTCCCTTGTGGGCTGGTGAGTGTGGGGTGTGGGGGGGTGTGGGGTGTGGGGGGGTGTGGTGTGTGTGTGGGGTGGGGGGTGGGGGGGTGTGGTGTGAGTGTGGGGTGGGGGGTGGTGGGGTGTGGGGGGGGGGGGGTGTGGGGGGGTGGGGTGTGAGTGTGGGGGGGTGTGGGGGTGTGTGTGTGGGGTGGTGGTGGTGGTGGTGGTGGGTTGGTAGTGGTGGTAGTTTTAGTAGTAGTGTGTTAATGGTGGTGGTGGTAGTAGTCGTAGCAGTAATAGTAGTAGCATTATCATTGTGTAGTAGTAGTATTAGTAATAGTAGTAGCAGCAGAAGTAGTTACTCGTAGTAGTTGTAGTAGTAATAGTAGTAGTAGTAATAGCATCAATAGTAGTAGTAGTAATAGTAGAGAAACAACTAAATCTACATAATAGTGACTGTTGACATTATTGACAAAATGTGCGTCTTAGCCCCGGGTTACTTTGTTGATAGTGGAGGGGGGAGGAGGGGGAGGGGGGAGGAGGGGGAGGGGGAGGTGGGAGGAGGGGAAGGGGGGGAGGAGGTGAAGAGAATAATTGTTTTTCACGCTCAATGGATCATTCGTGTAAGCCCCTCTCTCTCTCTCTCTCTCTCTCTCTCTCTCTCTCTCTCTCTCTCCATATAGAGATTTTACAGCAAACATTTGTATTTAGGTAATTTAAATATTAATGTTATTATTATTATTATTTTTATCGTCATTATTATTATTATTATTATTATTATTATTATTATTATTATTATTTGTATCGTCAATATTGTTATTATTATTATTATTTTTATTATTATTGTTGTTGTTGTTGTTTGAGTGTATTGATAACGATATAAGTTTGTTCATGTATATTTTAAAACTGTCGAAATTATAGGTCTCAGGTGCGATCATTTGAATATATTATTGTATTTTTGTAATTTTCTTTGTGATGGCTTTTTCTTGTTAGGGGTTCATGAGCTTATAAATGGGGTTTCAGGGTACGGATTCGGGTTCAGGGTTTCGGATTCGGGTTCAAGGTTTCGGATTCGGGTTCAGGGTTTTGGATTCGGGTTCAGGGTTTCGGATTCGGGTTCAGGATTTCGGGATTCGGGTTCAGGGTTTCGGATTCGGGTTCAGGGTTTCGGGATTCGGGTTCAGGGTTTCGGATTCGGGTTCAGGGTTTCGGATTCGGGTTCAAGGTTTCGGATTCGGGTTCAGGGTTTCGGATTCGGGTTCAAGGTTTCGGATTCGGGTTCAGGGTTTCGGATTCGGGTTCAGGGTTTCGGATTCGGGTTCAAGGTTTCGGATTCGGGTTCAAGGTTTCGGATTCGGGTTCAAGGTTTCGGATTCGGGTTCAAGGTTTCGGATTCGGGTTCAGGGTTTCGGATTCGGGTTCAAGGTTTCGGATTCGGGTTCAAGGTTTCGGATTCGTATCTACTTAATGTTACTTTTGTTTCCTAACTGGTGCTAAGTTAACGTGTTAGGTTAAATACGGTTAGGTTAGATTGGGTTAATGTTAGGTTAGGATTTGTTAAGTTAAGTTAGAGTTAGGCTGGTGTTAGGTTAAGCTGTGTTAGGTTAGGTTAAGCTGTGTTAGGTTAGGTTAAGCTGTGTTAGGTTAGGTTAAGTTAGGTTAGGTATAGGTTAGGTTAAGCTGTGTTAGGTTAGGTTAAGTTAGGTTAGGTATAGGTTAGGTTAAGCTGTGTTAGGTTAGGTTAAGCTGTGTTAGGTTAGGTTAAGTTGTGTTAGGTTAGGTTAAGCTGTGTTAGGTTAGGTTAAGCTGTGTTAGGTTAGGTTAAGCTATGTTAGGTTAGGTTAAGCTGTGTTAGGTTAGGTTAAGTTAGGTTAGGTATAGGTTAGGTTAAGCTGTGTTAGGTTAGGTTAAGCTGTGTTAGGTTAGGTTAAGTTAGGTTAGGTATAGGTTAGGTTAAGTTAGATTAGATTAAATTAGATTTTATTGGGTATTAGGTTAGGTTAGATTAGATTAGATTAGTCTTGGATTAGATTGGTGTTAGGTCAGGTTAAGGTAGGCAAGAGTCTCTTTGTTTACCTGACTAATGGTGTGTGTGTGTGCGTGTGTGTGTGTGTGTGTGTGCGTGTGTGTGTGTGTGTGGTACAGGTGATGCAGGTAACATTGTGGTCAGTACGTGCCTTCCCCGCCCATGTCTTAGACCCCCCACCCCACCCCAACCCACCCACCAACCCCCCCCACCCCCCAACTCACCCACCAACCTCCCACCCCCCAACCCACCAACCCACCCCACCCCAACCCACCCACCAACCCCCCCCCCCCCCCAACCCACACACCGTCACTGGTCTTGACTTCTAAGATCTGGGTGTTGGTCCCTCCCTCCCTCCCTCCCTCCTTCCTTCCCTCCCTCCTTCCTTCCTTCCCTCCATTACCCTCCATTGCACCTCGCACTTACACCTCTCTCTCTCTCTCTCTCTCTCTCTCTCTCTCTCTCTCTCTCTCTCTCTCTCTCATTGACGGAGATGTGCTTTTTAATGCGAGTGACGGTATTTGAGTGACGGTGTGTGAGTGACGGTGAGTGAGTGACGGTATGTGAGTGACGGTGTGTGAGTGACGGTATGTGAGTGACGGTATGTGAGTGACGGTGTGTGAGTGACGGTGTGTGAGTGACGGTATGTGAGTGACGGTGTGTGAGTGACGGTGTGTGAGTGACGGTGTGTGAGTGACGGTGTGTGAGTGACGGTGTGTGAGTGACGGTGTGTGAGTGACGGTATGGAGATTTGGGACCAAAAAAGCTGACAACACACACACGCACACACACATATATATATATATATATATATATATATATATATATATAGAGAGAGAGAGAGAGAGAGAGAGAGAGAGAGAGAGAGAGAGAGAGAGCGTCTTAGAGTTAGAGTTAGAGATAGAGAGAGTTATAGAGTTAGAGATAGAGAGAGAGAGAGAGAGAGAGAGACTGTTATAGAGTTAGAGATAGAGAGAGAGTTATAGAGAGAGAGAGAGAGGTAAGGTCAGTTACCACCAGGACGTGTGTCCTGGGTCGTCCGCTCACCGCTCCACCAGACCTCTAATGACCCGGACTCTCCTGACCTGACCTGACCTCACCTAACCTGACTTGACCTGACCTTGTGCATACTGGTTTTCACTTCTGATTGGCTGAATATATCGGACTTGACCTGACCTCACCTGACCTCGTGCATACTGGTTTTCACACCTGATTGGTTGAAAATCAGACTTGACCTGACCTCACCTGACCTCGTGCATACTGGTTTTCACATCTGATTGGTTGAAAATCAGACTTGACCTGACCTCTCATACATAAGAACATGTTACCACGGTTATCACTTTAATATATATTTATTTTATTATTATTATTTTTTATTTATATATTTTTGTATACATATATTACAGGGAGTTGTATAGTAATATGGTTGAACAAGAGGACAGAGCTGGTAGGGTTATGTCTAGTTGGTAATTATGTTTATTGCAATGGTAATTACTTATTTATTTACATGATAATTTCAGATAAAACAGTTTTGATGGTATAATAAAAGGGGGTACTGTAAATATAGTTGGTGTTATAAGACCTCTGATTGGCTGATAAATCTGTGACTTGAACTCGCTTGACCTGATCTCTCGTGCTTACTGACCGTCTTTGATTTCTGATTGGTTAGGTTAAGTTAGGTTTGGTTTGGTTTGGTTAGGTTAGGTTAGGTTTGGTTAGGTTAGGTTTGGTTTGGTTTGGTTTGGTTAGTCATTCGGTGAAATAAACTGGGGTGTGGATAATTTCAGGTGGTCAGTAATAATTCAGGAAGGCACGTTCACCCCCCCTCCCCCACTCCAATCCCCTCCCCCACTCCAATCCCCTCCCCCACTCCTATCCCCTCCCCCACTCCTATCCCCTCCCCCACTCCTATCCTCTCCCCTCCCCCACTCCGCTCCCCTCCCCCTCCCCCACTCCCCCCCTCCCCCCTCCCCCCCCCTCCCCCCTCCCCCCTCCCCCACTCCTATCCCCTCCCCCACTTCTCACCCCTCCCCCCTCACCCACTCCCCCCTCCCCCAGGTAGTGGCTGATAAATATTGTCGGACTTACCTGCACAGTAGCACCTGGTGGCCTCTCTCTCTCTCTCTCTCTCTCTCTCTCTCTCTCTCTCTCTCTCTCTCTCTCTCTCTCTCTCTCTCTCTCTCTCTCCTGCGGCACTGAGGCCACCACTGACCTCTCATGGATCTGCTAGTACTTACCTCGTGTGTGTGTGTGTGTGTGTGTGTGTGTGTGTGTGTGTGTGTGTGTAGTCGGAAAGATTAGACACCCTAACGATACCTGGGGGGTTAGGTTAGGTTAGGTTAGGTTAGGTTAGGTTATCCCCCCCTCGTTACTCTGAGTGCCGGGGTCCGTCACTCTATTGTCCCGGTGAGTAACACTTGAGTGACATACAAAGACAATCAGGAGTGACGGAAAGGTGGAGGGGGGAGGTAGGAGTGAGGGAGAGAGAGAGAGAGAGAGAGAGAGAGAGAGAGAGAGAGAGAGAGAGGTGTGAGAGAGAGAGAGATAGAGAGAGAGGTGAGAGAGAGGTGAGAGAGAGAGAGAGAGAGAGAGAGAGAGAGAGAGAGAGAGAGAGAGAGAGAGTCTTGTATTATGACCCATAAAGGTGTGGTGGGTCCCTTTACTACCTGCTGGGAGGCGACAATCGACCTCGTTTCAGCACAATGTTTACAGTCAGCAAGAGACACAGTTGTTCACCTGTACTAGATGTTGTCCCTCTACCTACTACTACTACTACTACTACTACTACTACTACTACTACTACTACTACTATACCTTGTTCACCTCACTTTTCAACGCCTCCTCCGTCACTGCTGGTACTCCAAATACCTGAAGGAGTTACTTGGAGTTATTTCCCCATAATGAATAAAGATGAAGGTTTTATTAGTAGAAATAAACATCCCTTATGTGTTGATGTTACCTGGAGACGTTACTTGAAGGTATTGCTTGGAGATGTTGCTTAAAGTGTTACTCGAAGTCTTTGATGTTTCTCCTTGACTCAACTTCGGGTGGTGGTGGTGAAGGTAGGGTGTGGTGGTGGTGAAGGTAGGTTGTGGTGGTGAAGGGAGGTTGTGGTGGTGGTGATGGTGAAGGCATGTTGTGATGGTGGTGAAGGCAGGTTGTGGTGACGGTAGGTTGTGGTGGTGAAGGCAAGTTGTGGTGGTGGTGAAGGCAGGTTGTGGTGGTGGTGAAGGTAGGTTGTGGTGGTGTTGGTGGTGGTGAAGGCAGGTTGTGGTGGTGGTGGTGAAGGCAGGTTGTGGTGAAGTTAGGTTATGGTGGTGTTGGTGGTGGTGAAGGCAGGTTGTGGTGGTGGTGAAGGTAGGTTGTGGTGGTGAAGGCAAGTTGTGGTGGTGGTGAAGTTAGGTTATGGTGATGGTGAAGGCAGGTTGTGGTGGTGGTGAAGGTAGGTTGTGGTGGTGTTGGTGGTGGTGAAGGCAGGTTGTGGTGACGTTAGGTTATGGTGATGGTGAAGGCAGGTTGTGGTGGTGGTGAAGGCAGGTTGTGGTGGTGGTGAAGGCAGGTTGTGGTGGTGGTGAAGGTAGGTCATGGTGGTGGTGGTGAAGGTAGGTCGTGGTGGTGGTGGTGAAGGTAGGTTGTGGTGGTGGTGAAGGTAGGTCGTGGTGGTGAAGGTAGGTCGTGGTGGTGAAGGTAGGTCGTGGTGGTGGTGGTGAAGGTAGGTCGTGGTGGTGGTGGTGAAGGTAGGTCGTGGTGGTGAAGGCAGGTTGTGGTGGTGGTGACGGCAGGTTGTGGTGGTGGTGAAGGTAGGTCATGGTGGTGGTGGTGAAGGTAGGTCGTGGTGGTGGTGGTGAAGGTAGGTTGTGGTGGTGGTGAAGGTAGGTCGTGGTGGTGAAGGTAGGTCGTGGTGGTGGTGGTGAAGGTAGGTCGTGGTGGTGGTGGTGAAGGTAGGTCGTGGTGGTGGTGGTGAAGGCAGGTTGTGGTGGTGGTGAAGGCAAGTTGTGGTGGTGGTGAAGGCAGGTTGTGGTGGTGGTGAAGGTAGGTCGTGGTGGTGAAGGTAGGTCGTGGTGGTGGTGGTGAAGGTAGGTCGTGGTGGTGGTGGTGAAGGCAGGTTGTGGTGGTGGTGAAGGTAGGTCGTGGTGGTGGTGGTGAAGGTAGCTCGTGGTGGTGGTGGTGAAGGTAGGTCGTGGTGGTGGTGGTGAAGGTAGGTCGTGGTGGTGAAGGTAGGTCGTGGTGGTGGTGGTGAAGGTAGGTCGTGGTGGTGGTGGTGAAGGTAGGTCGTGGTGGTGGTGGTGAAGGTAGGTCGTGGTGGTGGTGGTGAAGGTAGGTCGTGGTGGTGGTGGTGGTGAAGGTAGGTCGTGGTGGTGGTGGTGAAGGTAGGTCGTGGTGGTGGTGGTGAAGGTAGGTCGTGGTGGTGGTGGTGAAGGTAGGTCGTGGTGGTGGTGGTGAAGGTAGGTCGTGTTGGTGAAGGTAGGTCGTGGTAGTGGTGGTGAAGGTAGGTCGTGGTGGTGGTGGTGAAGGTAGGTCGTGGTGGTGGTGGTGAAGGTAGGTCGTGGTGGTGGTGGTGGTGAAGGTAGGTCGTGGTAGTGGTGGTGAAGGTAGGTCGTGGTGGTGAAGGTAGGTCGTGGTGGTGGTGGTGAAGGTAGGTCGTGGTGGTGGTGGTGGTGAAGGTAGGTCGTGGTGGTGGTGGTGAAGGTAGGTCGTGGTGGTGAAGGTAGGTCGTGGTGGTGGTGGTGAAGGTAGGTCGTGGTGGTGGTGGTGAAGGTAGGTCGTGGTGGTGGTCTGGGTGTGTGTCCCCTTTAGTATTTGTGGGCAATGTTCCGCTCTCCTCCTCCACCTACTACTACTACTACTACTGTTACTGCTGGTGCTGCTGCCGTCACTACTACTACTACCACTGCCGTCACTACTCCTGCTACTACTATGTAAAACCGTGGTCTCCAGCATCCCCCAATAGCCACACCTTCGCCGCCATTTTATTACCTAAAAATTAAATATCCTAATACATAAGTAGCTGTTCTAGCAGTGTTGAGTTAGTTGAGCCGCAGATCTATGCAGCATTCAGTGACTGTTGCCTCATAGTCAATATCTGCAACTGTTGTCGGCTTTGGGGCCGATGCTCTCGTTCCCCTGAGGCAGAGCAAAGCCGACCTAAGGAGAGAGAAGGACAGTCGACATCTCATCCAGGCTGTAACATAACTTCTGGGCTGCTGCTTCTGTTCGGAGATCACCTCCGCGAGTCTGGCGTAGAAGCATCTTGTACTTGGGCCCATCCCACCAGAGGTTGTGAACACCGGAGGGGTGAAGCTGCCTTGATCAACGTTCTGAATTCTCTCCCCATATGCCCTTATCTTGTCGTTCTCGTTCCTCCTCCGTGCAGCATCGAGAGCTAAGTTACGGTGACAAGCGGCCATGGGATCAAAATTCCTGATGTCGAAGAAGGCTCGTTGTCCCCGCGTCCAGAATCCTCGAGCACTGACGTTCACACGGGCTTCGTTGGATGTGTTTGAAGTCCTATGTTGGAAATTCTCACCGTTCAATGGAAGGAGGGTCGGTTCTACCCTGACATCACGACAGATTTCCTTCAGCATATTTGCTGTGAGGTCCCTTGCTTCGTCATACCTCATGCATATGAAGCCCCCTTTCTTGCACACCATGGCGTGATCGACGTCATAGGAAGAGCCACACACGCATTGGGAGGGCAAACCTTCTACTGGCCTACCGTACCTTAGAGCAATGGCATCTGTAAATTCTTGTTTATTGAGACTGAAACCATTTGCCCTTATCGGTACCGTAGTTAACCAGCTCGAGACGCCCACCTCCTGCCCTATAGCTACTTTTTTTTTTCTCTGGTACTAGCAGCAACAGTTGCTGCAACTTATCACTTTGGCCGTGGTGTCGTTCTGTCATACTGGACCTTCGAATCTTGTTTACTTCACTGGTATCCACCTCACCTGTTGTGTTCTGAGCTATTGTGTGGTCCGTGAGGGCTGCCGTGAGCTTAACTGACTTTTGATTTTCTGTGGCAGCAATCTGCTCTGGATTGGTCAATCCCATTCCTCCCAGTCTCGGTGGGAGCAATATCAGACAGAGCTTGAATTTCCTTAACCCTCTCATTCACCTTTCCTGTTACGTACTCGGTCTTGAAGTCCGTCGTGCCGATTACTGCACCTTGGTGTCTATGGCCATCCTTTGTTATTTTGACCTCACTTCCACCGATCACTTCCATTGGCCGTTCATAATGATTCTGGCTTCACAATGAGGAAGGACTTGCTGGCGTTTGGGTGGTACCCTATTTGTGGGCCTCGTGATGTTACCAAGTCCCACCACTTTTTGATGTCCTCCACTTTTCCTGCTCCTGTAAGGTCGTCAGCGTACGCCACTTGCTTGACCTCGGTTGTTTCAAATATTATTGTGTGTTGGAGCACGGATAGGCATATTGCGTACATTGCTATTGCAACAGGGTCCCCCTGTGTTGTTCCCTCGGTTGACTGTATGATGGTATCACCTCTTAGAGCCTTGTTGTTTATTATATAGAGGGCTGATGGATTCCTATAGGTGTTTTCAACATACATTGCAAAGCTTGGACACTTGAGCTTGATGTTGTGTAGTGTGGCCTTGTGGTTAAGTATGTTGAATGCGTTTGAAGCGTCCACCACGAGAACGGCCTCACAATCACGATGCTCAAATATCGTTCTCATGGCGTGAATGGCAGCTTCCCCTTAGTTGTCGTTGCTGTAGTTGTTATTGTTGTTGTTGTTGTAGTTGTCGTTGCTGTAGATGTCATTGTTGTAGTTCCTGTAGGTGTCGTTGCTGTAGATGTCATTGTTGTAGTTGTCGTTGCTGTAGATGTCATTGTTGTTGTTGTTGTAGTTGTCGTTGCTGTAGATGTCATTGTTGTTGTTGTTGTAGTTGTCGTTGCTGTAGATGTTATTGTTGTTGTTGTTGTAGTTGTCGTTGCTGTAGATGTCATTGTTGTTGTAGTTGTCGTTGCTGTAGATGTTATTGTTGTTGTTGTTGTAGTTGTCGTTGCTGTAGATGTCATTGTTGTTGTTGTAGTTGTCGTTGCTGTAGATGTCATTGTTGTTGTTGTTGTAGTTGTCGTTGCTGTAGTTGTCATTGTTGTAGTTGTTGTAGTTGTCGTTGCTGTAGATGTCAGTGTTGTTGTAGTTGTCGTTGCTGTAGATGTCATTGTTGTTGTTGTTGTAGTTGTCGTTGCTGTAGATGTCAGTGTTGTTGTTGTAGTTGTAGTTGTCGTTGCTGTAGATGTCATTGTCATTGTTGTTGTAGTTGTCGTTGCTGTAGATGTCATTGTTGTTGTTGTAGTTGTCGTTGCTGTAGATGTCATTGTTGTTGTTGTTGTAGTTGTCGTTGCTGTAGTTGTCATTGTTGTAGTTGTTGTAGTTGTCGTTGCTGTAGATGTCAGTGTTGTTGTTGTAGTTGTCGTTGCTGTAGATGTCATTGTTGTTGTTGTTGTAGTTGTCGTTGCTGTAGATGTCAGTGTTGTTGTTGTAGTTGTAGTTGTCGTTGCTGTAGATGTCATTGTCATTGTTGTTGTAGTTGTCGTTGCTGTAGATGTCATTGTTGTTGTTGTTGTAGTTCCTGTAGTTGTCGTTGCTGTAGATGTCATTGTTGTTGTTGTAGTTGTCGTTGCTGTAGATGTCATTGTTGTTGTAGTTGTCGTTGCTGTAGATGTCATTGTTGTTGTTGTTGTAGTTCCTGTAGTTGTCGTTGCTGTAGATGTCATTGTTGTTGTTGTAGTTGTCGTTGCTGTAGATGTCATTGTTGTTGTTGTTGTAGTTCCTGTAGTTGTCGTTGCTGTAGATGTCATTGTTGTTGTTGTAGTTGTCGTTGCTGTAGTTGTCATTGTTGTTGTTGTTGTAGTTCCTGTAGTTGTCGATGCTGTAGATGTCATTGTTGTTGTTGTTGTAGTTGTCGTTGCTGTAGATGTCATTGTTGTTGCTGTAGTTGTCGTTGCTGTAGATGTTATTGTTGTTGTTGTTGTAGTTGTCGTTGCTGTAGATGTCATTGTTGTTGTTGTTGTAGTTGTCGTTGCTGTAGTTGTCATTGTTGTTGTTGTTGTAGTTCCTGTAGTTGTCGTTGCTGTAGATGTCATTGTTGTTGTTGTTGTAGTTGTTGCTGTAGATGTCATTGTTGTTGTTGTTGTAGTTCCTGTAGTTGTCGTTGCTGTAGATGTCATTGTTGTTGTTGTTGTAGTTGTCGTTGCTGTAGTTGTCATTGTTGTTGTTGTTGTAGTTCCTGTAGTTGTCGT
>CAUDMG010000336.1:680000-685000 GCA_958450375.1 Homarus gammarus
AATGTAGCCTATAATCAAACCTAATCTAATATCACATAACCAAATCTAACCTAACCTAGATTAAGTTAAGTGAGGTTAGGTTAGGTAAGACTATGGTTAAATTTAGAGTCTTTAACCATCAGTTGAAATAATAATCTGGGGTGCCTAATCTTCAGGTCATCAAATACCACCTAAGAGATGTAATAAAACACAGCCGACTAGAGAGCGAGTGTCAGCCGGGATGTAATTGGTTGGAGCGAGTGACGTGTGAGGGTGAAAAAGATTCCCATTTTTTATACCACCTCTCGTGATGACAACAACAGCCTAGGTTAGGTTAGGTTAGGTTAGCTTAAGTCCGCATTAGTGTTTTAATCAAGTGAAAATAAGCTGGGGTGTGTAATCTTCAGGTGATACCATAAGCTGGGGTGTGTAATCTTCAGGTGATACCATAAGCTGGGGTGTGTAATCTTCAGGTGATACCATAAGCTGGGGTGTGTAATCTTTAGGTGATACCATAAGCTGGGGTGTGTAATCTTTAGGTGATACCATAAGCTGGGGTGTGTAATCTTCAGGTGATACCATAAGCTGGGGTGTGTAATCTTCAGGTGATACCATAAGCTGGGGTGTGTATTCTTTAGGTGATACCTTAAGCTGGGGTGTGTAATCTTTAGGTGATACCATAAGCTGGGGTGTGTAATCTTCAGGTGATACCATAAGCTGGGGTGTGTAATCTTCAGGTGATACCATAAGCTGGGGTGTGTAATCTTCAGGTGATACCATAAGCTGGGGTGTGTAATCTTCAGGTGATACCATAAGCTGGGGTGTGTATTCTTTAGGTGATACCTTAAGCTGGGGTGTGTAATCTTTAGGTGATACCATAAGCTGGGGTGTGTAATCTTCAGGTGATACCATAAGCTGGGGTGTGTAATCTTCAGGTGATACCATAAACTGGGGTGTGTAATCTTCAGGTGATACCATAAACTGGGGCGTTTAATCTCCAGGTGATACCATAAGCTGGGGTGTGTAATCTTCAGGTGATACCATAAGCTGGGGTGTGTAATCTTCAGGTGATACCATAAACTGGGGTGTGTAATCTCCAGGTGATACCATAAGCTGGGGTGTGTAATCTTCAGGTGATACCATAAGCTGGGGTGTGTAATCTTCAGGTGATACCATAAGCTGGGGTGTGTAATCTTCAGGTGATACCATAAGCTGGGGTGTGTAATCTTCAGGTGATACCATAAATAAGCTGGGGTGTGTAATCTTCAGGTGATACCATAAATAAGCTGGGGTGTGTAATCTTCAGGTGATACCATAAGCTGGGGTGTGTAACCTCCAGGTGATGCCGTGAATTAATTCGTAAAAGACACAAGTACCTCAACTGTGTAGTAGCGGACAGTAAGTACGGTAGTAACGTCCAATAAGACCAGCCAGTCAGATAAGTAGACGAGTGGTGCCGGCTAGTGATGAAAGTATCGTACGGCGGCAGGACTTATCACATCACTGCCAGGTGTATGACTATTACTCTCTACCATACCTACTAGACTCTCTCTCTCTCTCTCTCTCTCTCTCTCTCTTACGTACACACACACACACACACAGATAGATAGGCAGGCAAGTATGTAGACTTTTTTCCCTCCATGTAATCCGTTAGTTGCGGGGAGGGATTTCCGCATTTAACGGACCCTCGATATAACGGAATTTTCTCTTCGTTTAGTACGTTAAATAGAGGGAATGATAATATAATAAGGAAGATGTTAGAGGAAATATTCTGTTTATTATTGATGTACGTAAAGACAGATGCTACTGAGATAAGAATTTAATGTTTATTGAATTGTGTGTGTGTGTGTGTGTGTGTGTGTGTGTGTGTGCGCGCGCGCCACTAACAAGGTTCCTCCCGTTGTTACAGACTGGAGATGTTTGCCGTAGATGAGGCCAGAGTGGCATGGGTGTGAGAGTGTCATGGTGGGTCGTGGGTGTGGTGGTGGTGGTGGGAGCCTAGCGCCACCCACCGCGAAGGCTGCTGCCCTGCCCCCCCGCCCTCTGCCCGCCCCCTGCCCCCCCACCTGCTGCCATGGTGCAGGCCAATGAGGAAGTGATGTGCGACTCCCGGCCCTCAACAAGTGGCTCTGGTCCGTATGTCCACAACAAGGTGGCACTCAACAATAGGTGGCCAGGGGGGGCGCGGCCCAAGATCTTCAACCACAGGTCCTTCAGCTCAGGCTCGCGGCCATCGGTACTGTCGCGGGCTTCTGGGTCGCTACGGTCAGTGTCGCGGCCAGGGTCACGCACGGGCTCGGGTCTTGGCTCGCGGGGGTCGCTGCTCTCAGGCTCGGTAGGGACAGCAGAGGATGTGGGTTCCGGGGTGTCCAGACTACGGAGGGAACTGCCTTCCATCTCGGACATCTGCGGTTACGACGAGGTGCAGGAGCTGCTGCGGGACATAGAGCAGCTGGAGTGCCGGCGGTGGACGTCCGACTGGGACTCCTTCACCATCCAGTCCTCGCACCCTGACCTCGACCTCCCGCACGACCTTGACCTCCTCTCCCATGACCTCGATACCATCTCCAGGTCTGACTCCCGCCTCTCCTGGGACTCCCACGCGGGCCGGCAGCCAGACGACGATGACGACGACCCCAACCCCAGTCCCGGCAACTACTCCCCTGAACCTCAGAGAAACCGTCGTCCAACACCCACTATTACCATAGCCTGGGATGACTCCCACCTCAAGACCTCAGTTGGCATTTTTAGACTATTATTAGTAGTAAGTCCAGTGGTCCTTTATAGTAAGTCCAGTGGTCCTTTATAGTAAGTCCAGTGGTCCTTTATAGTAAGTCCCGTTGTCTATTTTAGACTATTATTATTAGTAAATCCGTTGATACTCTTTCCTTTAGTCTGTTGTTAGTGGTAAGTCCAATAGTTTTTTGTTTATTAGTACTAATAAGTCCAATAAATTCTTTTATTTAGTCTATTATTTGAAATAACTCCAATTGCTATTAAGTTGAAAAGAATTATTAAATAAGAATATAGATTTGTGGACCAACTTCTCGATATATTTTGACCCACTTCTGAATTATTTTAGGTAGTTACCCCTCGACCAACACAGCATTAAACTTAACAATAACCTGAAGCATTTGTCAATCTAACTTAACTAAAAAATTAGCCAAATACAAATATTTAATTTCTTTAGACTATAATGGAAGGATAAATGTATATTTAATGTATTATATTAATTTCTTTTTTAGGTTCGTATTCCCTAGTGTATTGTCGGGTAGGGGAGAATTTCTTTGTCCTCAGGAAGGTTAAAATATCTTACTCAATGGACTAATTCATCATATTTCAAGAGGTTTTCTCATGATACTAACACATTCATTATATTCCAGGTTGTGTCCGTTCTAACCATGACGTGCGCATGTACGGTAGGGACGGCCCGTTTGAGTATATTTGTACTACCCGGAGCCTGGCGTCTGCGGGTGGTCGTGTTTACTGCCGTGTTCACCATCCTTACCACCACCATCCTCCTGCTGCTGCACCTCTCATCCCTCGTGCACTCACTCACACTACGCTGGGATAAGCTGGTCAGTCCGGGGGCTCTTGTTCTTGGTTGACTTTATTACAACTATTACTACTACGACTAATACTACTACTACTATTATTGCTACAGACTACTACTACTACTACTTTTTTTCTTAATATGGCCTCGAGCCTCCCCCAATAACCACACCTTCGCCGCCATTTTATTACCTTAAAATTAAATATCCTAAATACATAAGTAACTATCCTAGCTGTGTTGAGTTAGTTGAGCCGCAGATCTATGCAGCATTCAGTGACTGTTGCCTCGTAGTCAATATCTGCAACTGTTGTCGGCTTTGGGGCCGATGCTCTTGTTCCCCTGAGGCAGAGCAAAGCCGACCTAAGGAGAGAGAAGGACAGTCGACATCTCATCCAGGCTGTAACATAACTTCTGGGCTGCTGCTTCTGTTCGGATATCACCTCCGCGAGTCTGGCGTAGAAGCATCTTGCACTTGGTCCCATCCCACCAGAGGTTGTGAACACCGGAGGAGTGAAGCTGCCTTGATCAACGTTCTGAATTCTCTCCCCATATGCCCTTATCTTGTCGTTCTCGTTCCTCCTGTGTGCAGCATCGAGAGCTAAGTTACGGTGACATGCGGCCATGGGATCAAAATTCCTGATGTCGAAGAAGGCTCATTGTCCACGCGTCCAGAATCCTCGAGCACTGACGTCCACACGGGCTTCGTTGGATGTGTTTGAAGTCCTATGTTGGAAATTCTCACCGACCAATGGAAGGAGGGTCGGTTCTACCCTGACATCACGACAGATTTCCTTCAACATATTTGCTGTGAGGTCCCTTGCTTCGTCATGCCTCATGCATATGAAGCCCCCTTTCTTGCACACCATGGCGTGATCGACGTCATAGCAAGCGCCACACACGCATTGGGAGGGCAAACCTTCTACTGGCCTACCGTACCTTAAAGCATTGGCATCTGTAAATTCTTGTTTATTGAGACTGAAACCATTTGCCCTTATCGGTAGCGTAGTTAACCAGTTCGAGACGCCCACCTCCTGCCCTATAGCTACTTTTTTTTTTTCTCTGGTACTTGCAGCAACAGTTGCTGCAACTTATCACGTTGGCCGTGGTGTCGTTCTGTCATAATGGACCTTCGAATCTTGTTTACTTCACTGGTATCCACCTCACCTGTTGTGTTTTGAGCTATTGTGTGGTCCGTGAGGGCTGCCGTGAGCTTAACTGACTGTTGATTTTCTGTGGTAGCAATCTGCTCTGGATTGGTCAATCCCATTCCTCCCAGTCTCGGTGGTAGTGCAAGGAGTGATCTTTCTGCTGGGGTTAAGTGAGGGTGTTTCACTAATTTGGGAATGAAATTGACGCTGATAGCTTCTTCCAGAGGGTGGAGGAGGGGTCCGATATCAGGGATAGTACGCCTCAGGTAGTTCCAGCGATGCTTGACTCCATGGGTGAATGCCGCAAAAGCCGCATGTGG